>QXTE01000021.1:916656-1096362 GCA_003942145.1 Platysternon megacephalum | reverse complement strand
GCCCCCTGCTGCATCCCGACCCCCTGCCCTGAACCCCCGCTGCACCCCTCCTGCACCCCAACCCCCTGCCCTGAACACACGCCACACGCCACACCCCTGCCCTGAGCCCCCTGCTGCACCCGACCCCCTGCCCTGAACCCCCGCCACACCCCGACCCCCTGCTCTGAGCCCCCACCGCACCCCACACCCCTCCTGTGCCCCCTGGGGGCAGGGAGGGGGCAGAGTTGGGGTGGGGATTTCGGGGAAGGGGTTGGAATGGGGGCAGGGAAGGGGTGGGAAGAGGCGGGGCAGGGGCGGGGCCTCATGGAAGGGGTGGAGTGGGGGCGGGGCTGAGGGCGGCGGGGGGGAGGTGTCAGTAAATGCGGCCCTCGGCCCAATGTACTAGTCCTCATGTGGCCCTCGAGGTCATTTGAGTTTGAGACCCCTGGTCTATACTGTATTCTGTTAATTCAGAGATCAAAAGGACATCTTAACATTTAAATGAACTGTAAACATAGTGATGTCACTGTATTCATCTCTCTTTGAAATGTATAGCAAATCATCTGCTACTGGTGGAGAACAGGCAATTGCCTTATGTTAATCCGTGTAGCTAATTACTGGTGATGCTTAGGAAATAGGTCTACTTCAAAATCTCAATGATTGCCTATTGTTCACCTAAGAACTCCGAGCTGTCAGGAGAAGGCCTGGAACTGTATTAAAAACCCTTTGGGTCCTGATCCTTTTATCTCAGATCTGCTTGATGCTTTATGCAGGGGAAGCGTGAGTCATAAGACTGAGATCTCCAGTCCCATCTGGATCACCCTGAATCTGAATTTTGGACTATAACCTATGGACTAATTCAGAAAGAACTCTTTGCAACTACAAAGCTCACCATCTCCACTATGAATTGTGCTTATGTCTGTATGCATACTGATTTTTTAACCAATACACTCTCTCGTCTTTTAAAATAAATTTTAATTTCGTTAATAAGGATTGGCTGTAAGTGTGTATTTAGGTGAGATCTGAAATATTCATTAACCTGGGAGGTAATGTGGCTGATCCTTTGGGATTGGTAGAACTTTCTTATATGATGAATAAAATTTTCAGTATTCTTCATCATATTTGACTTGGGTGTCTGTGTGGAGGCCTAAGGCTAGGTTGCTTTAAGGGAACTGTGTTGTTGGCTTCTGGGTAACCAGTAAGGTATTATAGAAGTTGTTTTGTGCTGGCTTGGTGAATCTAAGTATTGGAATATCCACCAGCTTTGGGGATTGTCTACCCCATTCTTTGCAGTTCACCCTAACTGAGTGACCTCAGTGTGGCTTCCTGGGACCCTGGTAACAAATGGATATACTGGGAAGAGCAGGCAAGGGATAGTGCAAGCCTATGCACTCCCTCTGTATACTGGAGAGCTTGGGTGGGATGATGCCCTCTGATTTACAACCCCTTCCTGAGCTCCCCAGGGCAATAATTACATGCCACAATATAGTTCTAAATTTTAGTGGGAATTATTACTTCAACTTTTTTAAGTTTAGTTTTCTTTCCTATACCATAGCCTACGATGTTGTAAAATGCAGTTTTGAAGGACATTAATACCTTTTCTAGATTAGTTGCTTCAAGTATCTTAGTGGGGAGGGAGGAGAATGACATGAAAAAGAGGTTACAGAATTTAGTCTGTGAAAGTGATTACATTATATGAGCAGCAACTGGTTTCTTTTCAAAAAAAGCTCAGTAGGCTGCTTAAAGCCCAGAAATGTTGTATATATAGCAGATAGGACCCACTGGCTTGATAGGCAGAATGCTTCATAGGGAGCGTTTTTTGATCTATTAAGGCCTTGTCTCGATTAGGGTTTAGTGCAAGTTGTAGTGTAGATGCATTGCACCAGTGTAAATTGTGATTTACAACAATACATCTTACCCTGGTTTGAGACTGAGGAAAGCTGCTTTTGCACAAATCAGAGTTTACACCAGTACAGTACATCTATACTAAGGGGCTTGCACTAGTGTAGATTCATCAGTGGCTGAAATTCCCAGTGTCGACAAGGCATCAAACTGTGTTTCCCAATCTCTTCAGGCAACTGTTCCAGTTTATCAATAAAAATACCACCTTCTAAAGATCTTGGCTTTATTGTCCAAAACCTCCCTTTTAATTGTGCATTCTCCTACGCACAATGAAGCTTGACTTATTCAAAAGACACTACGGTTTGGAGTATCTACGGCAGTTCAAGAAAATGAAAAATAAGTGGGCAGGAGAGTCACAAAGGCACAGCACAGTAGCTTGGCATCAAAGTAAAACATAGAGAGGCTAGTGTATCAGTCACAACATCTGAAAAGGACCAGCGCTGGTTTCCTGTTTACTGTGAGCCACTGAATAAAGTTAATAACAAAAGTATAGAACTTAGTAAAGCCCAAGAGTTAAAGGATAATTTTGCAGTTCAGACACTTAATTCGTAAATTCCTTCAGAACTCTTGGGTGTACTATATGGGCCTGGTAACTTGTTGCTTAATTTATCAATTTGGTTCTGTACTACTACTTTTGACCTCTCAACCTCTGACTGTACCTCATCTTTGCAATCCGAAAAGAGTAGATATCTTAACTACCCCGTGGCAAAAATTTATGCAGATAAGTCTTTAGCTTCTCCACAATAGCCTTATTCTTCTTAATTGCTCCTTTTACTCCCTTTTAATGCAGCAGACCTAGAGCTTCTTTAATAATCTTCCTGTTTCTGACATAGTTAATTATGTCTTATTTGTTTTTTATATATTTATGACTATTTGCTTTTCACATTTTATTTTAGCCCTTTAACTTCCATACTACATGTTGCCTGCTGTATTTTTTACTCCTCTCAAATGTTTTCATATGGGTTTGATTTCCATTTTCACCTGCTTTGCTTGAATAAACCTCCTGAACCTCACCATTTAGCCATACTGGTTTATTTCTTGCCTTCCTATTCCTTTTGAGTTCAAAGGAATGCATGCCTTCTGTGAGTGTTACGGTATGCTTAAATAGTATTCCAGTGCTGGGTCTAAGGTTAAAAAGTGTGAGCTTTGAAGACTAATGTAAACCACTAAGTGCTAATAAAGTTAACCACTTCACTGCTGGATGACATACTAAATTCTGTACATCTAGCAAGGGTTTGCCATAGGAAATTCGACCATACCTGGCACACTCCAGTGCTTCATTTATTTGAATGGACATTTCACTGGACATTGCTGCCAGAACACACACACATGCAGTGGCTGCATGGAGATTTACAAAGCTAGCTGGGATGAAAATTGTATCTAAATTGAGACTTTACTCAATGTTATGGGAAAAACAAATATACTCCAAGAAGTTGAATCAATCTAATGAACTAGAGCAGGGATCGGCAACCTTTGGCACGCGGCCCGCCAGGATAAGCACCCTGGCAGGCCGGGCCGGTTTGTTTACAAGCCGCGTCTGCAGGTTCGGCCGATCGCGGCTCCCACTGGCCGCGGTTTGCCGCTCCAGGCCAATGGGGGCTGCAGGAAGTGGTGTGGGATGTGCTGGCTGCGGCTTCTTGCAGCCCCCATCGGCCTGGAATGGTGAACCGCGGCCAGTGAGAGCCGCGATCAGCCGAACCTGCGGACGCAGCAGGTAAACAAACTGGCCCGACCCGCCAGGGGGCTTACCCTGGCGGGCCGCAGGCCGAAGGTTGCCGATCCCTGAACTAGAGTAAAAACACAAACATACACAGACACACATAAACATATTACATTATATATGTGTGCATCTCTATAATTTTCTTCTGAAACATCAGGTCTTTTAACTAACTTTTCCAAGTAATGGAATTTGCTTTCCTGGCAAAGAAAATTGAGAAGTGTTTTCATAAATTTCCCCCCTGCATTTGCATTGTCCCTGTATATGTGCCCACATGGAGAGGGGCCAAACAAATGATATAAACAGAGCAACTGCCAACTGAGACAAATTCAGTACAGCTTGGCTCACTCCAAAGGGAAAGCACTCGTTTTGCTGATGAACTGCATTTGCCGCCTACAGAAAACAAGAGTAATTGGGTTGAATCTCACTGGTGACTATAGTATCATCAATAGAATAGACAGCAAGAAGTACAACCACCAGATGGAAGCCTGCTAGCCAGTTAAGTCTGCTCTATTATCAGTCTAGCTATTGGCTGGCAGGAAGCAACACAGCAGTGTGGTCTTACTGGTGAGTACTGTGTGGCTGTGGGTTTCCTCTATGTGGATTTAGGGGAAAGGCATTAAGGAGGAAGGTTACCAAAAAATAAAGCTTCTTCAGTCTAATTAGTAGATATACCTGTAGCGCTGCCATTTCTTCCTCTCGCCTGTGAGTCTTCTCCAGCAGATCTGCAAGAAAGACACAAAACACAACGCAATGAGAACTGAGTTACTTGTTATTAAGCTCAACTTGAAGTGTTAGCGCCTGATAAAGAAAACCTGTGATAAAGATGTCAAGTTTTTGTATGAAATGTCATAAAAATGTGCCCTGTGAAACTGAAATGTGTCAGTGATAAGAATGCTGCCAAGCATGGGCTGCTGAAGTGATTAAAAACTAGCTATAAGAACGCAATTTGACTCAGAAAGCCACTGAATGGGGTAGAGTTCAATTCAAACAAAAAGATATATTCACCTCTAATTTTTCTTTATTTGAACACTTGTATCAGAAATGACCAAAGAGATCTTTTCTGAAAACTGATTAAAAATAGGAAAGAGATCAAAGACATTCAATTACATGTCATCGTTCACTCTGGAGTAAATTTTTATGACCAAGTTACAACCCCTTGAAGAAAAGGGCGTTTATTAATAGAAGTGCAGTCTTAATCACAGTCACAATAATTATCACCTTTCACCAGGAGGGAGTGAAAAAAACATTTGATCATGGAAATAGCAAGCTCCCTGAAAGATCAGTGCCTGACAGGAAAAGTACTCACTAGAGGAGAACTCACTCTCTTGCAGTCTATGCTCCATGACACCTTACATTTTGATATTCACTTATGTAACAACCACCAAAATATACTTGACAGTTCATGTTGCTGTGCACTTGCCTATTTCAGCTCCACATAGGATTTGTCACATGAGTTGCACTACTCTTGGTTTCACTCACATACTTTGGGAATACAATTGAACTCAGGATATAGTGTGTGATGTTCACAGTTCTATCTGGGAAACCTTGACAGGTGACCTCACAAAGTCCCCAAGAAAAACAGAAATGACTGTTCTGAACACATTTTTCTTTCTAACTACTGTAACTGACAAAAAACTCAGTTCAGAGTCTGGCATCAAATAGAAAAGAGTATCCCAACAAATCAGAGACGGCTTTGAACCAAGATGTGCTCCAATATGCTGGGATGAGGAAAGATGTTGGTTTGAGAGAACTTTAACTGCCACAATAGCCTTGTGGGAAAGTACAACTGGAGTCCCAAGTGTGGTGCCTAAAACTGGACACAGTACTCCAGCTAAGATCCCACTAGTGACAAGTGGAGCAGAACAATTACCTCCTGGCTCACATATGACACTCCTGTTAATACATCGCAGAATGATATTAGCCTTTTTTGCAGCTGCATCATATTGTTGACTCATTTTTAATTAGTGATCTGCTATGATCCCAGATCTTTTTTCAGCAGTACTACTGCCCAGCCAGTTGTGCTCCATTTTTTGTGCATTTGATTTTTTCTTCCTGAGTGTAGTACTTTGCCCTCGATTTAATGAATTTTTGTTGATTTCAGACCATTTCTCCAATCTGTTGTTTTGAATTCTAATCCTGTCTGCCAAAGTGCTTGCAACTCCATCCACAAATTTTATATGCATACACTCCTCTGCATTATCCACATCATTAATAAAAATATTGAATAGTAGCAGACCCAGGACAGACCCAGGGACGGTGCAAGGATATTTTGCGCCCTAGGCAAAACTTCCATCTTGCGCTCCCCCTCCGGCCCGGGGAGCCCTGCAGCAGCTCCCACCACACACACCCCTCTGCCCTGCAGTGCCCCCTCTGCGGCAGCTCCCTGCCCCGCCCAGGGAGCCCCCCCTGCAGCAGCTCCCCGCCCCCCTCTGCCCGGGGAGCCCCCCCTGCGGCAGCTCCCTGCCCCAGCTCACCTCCGCTCGGGGAGCCCCCCCTGCGGCAGCTCCCCATCCCAGCTCACCTCTGCTCGGGGAGCCCACCCTGTGGCAGCTCCCCGCCCCAGCTCACCTCCGCTCCGCCTCCTCCCCTGAGCACGCCGGCACTGCTCCACTTCTCCCGCCTCCCAGGCTTGCGGCGCCAATCAGCTGTTTGGCGCGGCAAGCCTGGGAGGGGTGGAGAATTAGAGTGGTGGTGTTGTCAGGGGAGGAGGCAGAGCAGTGGTGAGCTGGGGCGGGGAGCGGTTCCCCTGTGCACCCCCCCCATTACTTGCTGCGGGCGGCCCTCCCCGCACCCCTCTGCCCCAGCTCACCTCCACTCCACCGCCTCCCCTGAGCGTGCTTTTTGGCGCCCCCAACCACTTGGTGCCCTAGGTGGCCGCCTAGTTCGCCTAGTGGTTGCACCGGCCCTGGACAGACCCCTCCAGGATCTTAAAATATGTCCTCCCAGTTTGACAGGGAACCGTTGATGATGACTCTTTAAATATATTTTTTCAATCAGTTGTGCACCCACCTTATAGTAATTTCATCTTGACCATATTTCCCTAATTTGCTTAAGAGAATGTCATGTGGGATAGTGTCAAAAGCCTTAATAAAATCAAAATATATAATGTCTTCCATCCTATTTACTAACAGCTTCCATCCTATTTACTAGGCCAGTAACCCAGTCAAAAAAGGAAATTAGGTTGGTTTGGCATGATTTGTTCTTGACCAATCCATATTGGTATTACTTATTACCCTATTATCCTCTAGGTGCTTAGAAACTGATTGTTTAATAATTTGTTCCAGCATCTTTCCAGGTATCAAAATTAGGCTGACGGGTCTATAATTCCCTGGGTTCTCTTTGTTCTCCTTTTTAAAGATAGGTACTATGTTGCCCTTCTCCAGTCCTCTGGGAGCTCACCCATCCTCCATGAGTTCTCAAAGATAATTGTTAACAGTTTCGAGATTGCTTCAGCTAATTCCTTATGTACCCGAGGGTGAATTTCATCAGGACCTGCCAACTGGAATACATCTAATTTATCTAAATATTCTTTAACCTGTTCCCCCCCTTGCTAATTTAATTGTGTTAAGTAGCTAGTCACAAAAAAACTTTTTAGTGAAGACTGAGACCAACAAAATTAAAGGCATTAAAATGAACACCTCAGCCTTCTTAATGTCATCTGTTATTAGCTCTCATTCCCCCCTAAGTAGTGAACCTACACTTGCCTTTATCTTTCTCTCATTTATAGATTCATAGATTCCAAGGCTAGAAGGGACCATTGTGATCATCTAGACCAGTGGTTCCCAAACTTTAACAACCTGTGAACCCCTTTCACTAAAATGTCAAGTCTCGCGAACCCCCTCCTAAAAATAAATATTTCCAGGAATTTTCTCCTTTACCTGAGTATAAATTATAAAAGCAATGATCTTGGAAATATAAAATGTGTTTTTATGACATGATTACACACAATTTATTATTAACTATTATTTATCATTACAGTATTTTTATTACATTATGAAAATGGCAACACTCTTCCAAGATCTCACTTTCATAGCTTGTATCACTTTGAATAAACCTGTTATAAGACAAGGCTCCTATGTTTCATCAAGGAGTATCAGATGTGAAACAGCATGAAGGTATTTAAGAAGCCAACACAAAGAGTTCCTCCTACACAAGCATTCAGGTCTTGAGCAGTCCAGGCAAAAAACGCACGTTACAACAAAGGTTAAACTTGTTCTTCATAATAATTTTTAAAACAATACTAGCTGCCTATTTAATTTTAAAAACAGCAAAAAATATCTACCTCCCTTTCCATTTCTTATAAGAAGTCTAAATCTCCTCAATGTGATAGATATGCTTTGTGACGTTGCACTCTATATGATTTTATAAATATATGCTAATGAGTGAATATAATGTAATTGGAATATGCTTCATGCAAAAGGTCTCTTGTAAGGTATCATTACAAAGCTTATAATCTACTGAGTGTGGTCATCCTATTTGTATAAATCTATCACTCTTGTATCTGAAACTAGAAATATAAAATATAACTCTGAGGGCCTATTGCAATTATGCAAAGTGTGGGCCATTAATGGTGGCTTGGAATCTTGTTGGCTCCCATCAACCAGGACAATTGACTGTGGATGGCTCCGTTTGCAGGCAAGCCTTCCTGTGAGTCAGGCTGGGAGGAATGAAGGCTTGAAGTCTTAGTGACATGTGATCATGTCACCTGAACTGGAATCCATCTTTAACCTGGTGTCTTTCCATTGAGAAGGAGGGGGTGGGAACCCAAAGAGGGACAAAGGATTCCCGCCTTATGCAAAAGATATATAAATGGGTGGAACAGAACAAAGGTAAGAACCATCATGAGGAATCCCCTAGCTACCACCTGAGCTGGAACAAGAGCTGTATCAGGGGAAAGAATTGTGCCCAGGCCTGGAAGGTGTCCAGTCTGAGGAAAAAACTTACTGAAACATCTCTAAGGGTGAGATTATCTGTATTCAGTTTGATTAGACATAGATTTGCATGTTTTATTTTATTTTGCTTGGTGACTTATTTTGTTCTGTCTGTTACTACTTGGAACCACTTAAATCCTACTTTCTGTATTTAATAAAATCACTTTTTACTTATTAATTAAGCCAGAGTATGTATTAATACCTGGGGGAGGCAAACAGCTGTGCATATCTCTCTATCAGTGTTACAAAGGGCGAACAATTTATGAGTTTACTCTGTATAAGCTTTATACAGGGTAAAACGGATTTATTTGGGTTTAGACCCCATTGGGAGTTGGGCATCTGAGTGTTAAAGGCAAGAATTCTTCTGTTAGCTGCTTTCAGTTAAGCCTACAGCGGTTAGGGGACATGATTCAGACCTGGGTCTGGGTTTGCAGCAGGCTAGCGAGTCTGGCTCAAACCAGGCAGGGCACTGAAGTCCTAAGCTGACGGCGCAGGAAAGCAGGGGCAGAAGTAGTCTTGGCACATCAGATGGCAGCTCCCAAGGGGGATTCTGTGATCCAACCCATCAAATGCTTGCTTTCATCTGCTTAGCTCTTGGAAGTCCAGGGGCTCTGGGCTGCTGGCCCCGTGCTGCCCAGGGTCGCTAGGGACAGCTCTGTCCGCCATTAGGGAATTTTTTCCCTGAGAACCCCCGTAACATTTTGCGAACCCCAGTTTGGGAACCACTGATCTAGACTGACCTCCTGTGTAACACAGGTCATAAAACTTCCACAAAATAATTCCTAGAGCATACTTTTTAGAAAAAAACATCCAATCATGATTTAAAAATTACTAGTGATGGAAAATTCACTACAACCATTGATAAACTGTTCTAATGGTTAATTACCTTTACCATTAAAAATGTACACCTTATTTCCAGTTTGAATTTGTCTTGCTTCAACACTGGATTGTGTTATAACTGGAGAGTATTAGAACTTTTTCTGATAGATTGAAGAGCACATTATTACATATTTGTTCTCCATGTAGATAGTCATAGACCATAATAAAGTCTCCCCTTAATCGTCTTTGTTAAGCTAAATAGTTTTGGCTCTTTGAGTCTATCACTATAAGGCATGTTTTCTAATCCTTTAATCATTCTTGTGGCTCTTTTTTAAACCCTCTCCAATTTATCAACAGCCTTCTTGAATTGTGGGCACCTGAACTGGATGCAGTATTCCAGCAACAGTTGCACCAGTGCCAACTGTGGTGATAAAATAACCTCTCTACTCCTCCTGGAGATTCCCCTGTTTATGCACCCAAAGATTGCATTAGCTCTTTTGGGCACAATGTCATACTTGTTCAACTGATTATCCACCACCACAGCCAAATCTTTTTCAGAGTTACTGATTTGTAGAATAGGGGTTCCCCATCTATAAGTATGGCCTACATTTTTTGTTCCTAAATGTATACATTTACATTTAGCCATAATAAAATGCATATTGTTTGCTTACACCAAGTGATCCAGATTGCTCTGTACCAGTGACCTGTCCTCTTCATTATTTACCACTCCTCCAATTTTTGTGTCATCTGCAAACTTTACCAGTGAGGATTTTATGTTTTCTTCCAGGTTACCGATAATGTCCAATAGCACAGGGCCATGAACCAATGCCTGTGGGACCCCACTAAAAACACACGTTCTATGAGGATTCCCCATTTACAATTACATTCTGAGACCTATCCATTAGCCAGTTTTTAATCCATTTAATGTGTGCCTTTTTTATCATTCTAGATTTTATAATCAGAATGTCATGCAGTACCAAGTCAAATGCTTTACAGATATCTAAGAGTATGTCTACACTCCAAAAAAAGACTTGCAGCAGCAAGTCTCAGAGGCTGAGTCAACTGGCTCAGGCTACAGGACTAAAAATAGCAGTGTAGACATTGGGCTTGGGCTGGAGACAGGGCTCTGAGATTCTTCACTGTCATGGAGTTTCTGATCCCTAGCTGCAGCCCAAGCCCGAACATCTACACTGCAATTTTTAAGATCCACAGCCCAAGACCCACAAGCCAGAGTCAGTTGACCTGGGCTCTGACACTCAGTGCTGTGGGTTTTTTATTGCAGTGTAAACAGACCCTAAGTATATTACGTCAACACTATTACCTTTATCAACCAAACTTTTCATCTCATCAATAACATATAAAGTTAGTTTGAAAGGATCTATTTTCCATAAACATGTGTGTGACACTCTGAACCTCAAAGTAGCACCCTGTAACTCTCAAAATCATCATATGGTTGCAATATTGAGGTCTTTAAACCACAATTTGAGGACTTCAATAACTCGGGCATAGGTTAGGGGTTTGTTACGGGAGTGGGTGGGTGAGATTCTGTGGCCTGCGTTGTGCAGGAGGTCGGACTAGATGATCATAATGGTCCCTTCTGACCTTAAAGTCTATGAGTCTATTTCATACAAAGCATGCCAGGTTTAAGATACCATATGAAACTCAATGTTCTGTCAAAATATGTATATCATTATTATGTATGAAGTTATGAGATTTTGCTATAAGGTTGTTATTGAAATGTGTTGTGAATTTGGGAGATGCCCACTGCTAGCTCTCCAGTGACAACAAAGATGGTGACCCACACCCAAATGGGTGTTAAGCAACCATCATGAGCTACTGACCAGCGGGGGAACTGTAAATAAGGGATGAACAATTCAATAAGAGACAGTTGCGCAAGCACCACACAATGGAGATTGCTTAACTCTGTGACTCAGCAAGGCTCACCAGAACATGTCTGGGCCAGTATCTTTCCTGGGACATGAACTGAGAGTAGAAAACAAGGGACAGCAGTGTCATCAGACCACCTCTCTCCTCCCTCACCTACGCTGAAGGCAACAAGAACACTGGGAAGACAAAGACTTGAACTGAGGAGATTTGGTCCCAGGCTGAGAAGGAAATTCAGACTGTGTATTAAGAACTGTCAGTTGCCTGTAACATCTATTAGAGTGAGAAAAACTGTTTGATTCAAATCTTGCTTAGTCTGATAAAGTTTAGAATTTAGACTGCGTTTTTACTTTTATTTCTTTTGTAACCATCTTTGTCCTATATGCCTACCACTTATAATCACTTAAAATCTATCTTTCTGTAGTTAATAAACTTATTTTAATGTTTTATCTTAACCAAGTGAGTTTGTCTAAAGTGCGTGGGAAACCTGCTTACATTACAAAGACTGGTGCATGTCCACTATCCTTTGACAAAGTGGCAAACTAATTAATGAGCTTGCATTGTTCAAGAGGAGGTCTTGAGCAGTATAAGATGGTACATTTCTGGGATGCAAGGCTGGGGGAATTTGCTTGTGTTTCCCTGTGTATGGTTCAGGAGTGGCTTAGAGAGCATTCATGCAATTTAGCTGGGTGTGTCTCTGTATGCTGGTGGATGAATTATAACAACATCTGGAGAGGTTTACTGCCTGTCATTAGCAAAGCATCATGAGAGAGCCCATGCTGGAGAATTAAGGGGGCACAGCACTCCCACAGTTCCAGGCTGTACCTTGGGGACTCCATTACAAAATGTTAATCTACATTAATTACATTCCCCCTCTTCATTTGTTTATGAATTGAGTCCTGTATCACCCACTACATTATCTTGCCCAGGACTGATGTCAGGCTGACAGGCCAATAATCATCTGGGTCATCTCATTTACCATATTTAAAAATTGGCACATTTGTTTTCTTCCAGTCTTCTGAAACTTCTCCAGTACTCCAACACTTATTGAAAACTAATATTAAGAATCCAGCGAGCTCCTCAGCCAACTCTTTTAAAATTCTTTGATGAAAATTATCTGGACCCGCTAATTTAAAACTGTCTAACTTTAGTAGCTTCCATTTATCACACTCCTGAGATGCCAGTGAAATGAAAAGAGAGTGTTATCATCACCATATGATGAGACAATAGCATCTGTTTTCCCCCCTAATATAGAATAGAAATATTTATTGAACGCTTCTGCTTTATCTGCATTATTATTGATAATTTTACTATTCCATCTAGTAATGGATCAATACCATTGTCTAGAATCTACCCCTCCCGCGACCCAATACAGTTTAAAAACTCCTCCTTATTGTCCTTAACTCCTCTGACCAGAGATTTCTCCTCATATGCCTTTGCTTCCCTTATTAATTTTCCACAATTCTGATTTATATTCATTATCATCAACTTCTGCTTTCTTCCATTTGTGTGCGCGCATGTGTGTGTGTGTAAGTAAAAACAGCTGCCTTCACCTCCTCTCTAAACCTGGTCAGTTTTTTAAACCAGTATGACTTTCCCCCCTCAATTATGTTTTTTTTTTGAACATCTAGTAAGGTGTTAAATTATTCTCAATTATCATTCAAATTTTTCTGATTAAATTCTTTCTCCCAGCTGATTTGGCTTATAATTGTTTTCAGCTTTGTAAAATTGGCCCTACTGACGCATCAAACATATATATATTACTGGCCTGGACTTTATTCTGTTTGCATATAATGCATTATTCCTAATGTTTTTATAAAACCTCTTATTACCTTTGACGTCCCTTGCTAGGTGTAACTCATTCATGGCCAGCAGTCTGACACAGTCATGGAGAATTCAGTTAGAACAATCAGAAATTCCATAAAACCTGACTGAAGTCAGTGGCACAAGTAATAAATAACCATGACCAGTCCCCTAACAGTCCATAGAAGTAATTAGCTCTTCCTCAGACAGCCAATGCAAGTGAAAATGGTCTCTTCTACGCAAAGAGTCTGAACAGAAAGTGAGGGCCTTTGAAAAGACAACCAACAGAAGAATTAGGATTCCAGAAGCCTCATATTTGGAGGGGAAATTTGGTTTCCTATAGCTGGATTTTTAAAAAACAAATGAAACAGCCAGAGTCTTTGAACCAGAGAAAGTAGTGTGGTACCTTCAAATAGGTGTCTTAACATTCCTGCTTCCCTGTTTCTTGGGGAGTCTAGTCCTTATGATCTGTTGAGTTCAACTCCCAGCAAAAGAATGATCCATACCTTTCCCCCTTCTTATATTCAATTTTCCTGTTCCATGTGTGTAACCATTTTTAACTGGACCCTATTCCATTTCTCACTGACTAGTTTCCCCAGCAGTCAGTCTTTTGTCAGTTCCCTTCTCAGGGATAAGGCTTTAAAGCTCTTTCTGCCCAACACTAGATGATCCTTCCACCCAATCACAGAAATATTTGAATAGAATAGATTTCCCCATTGGGAAAAATGCCAGGAAATTTCCCCATAAGGGTTTCTATACTTTTAAGTGGACAGTTCATGGCAAGGCACATTAGTGACACTGTTTTCTCCCAATAATTGGGTTACAGAAGTTTGTTACCACTACGTATATTTGCTAGCTGCTTTGTTCTGGAATATGCTTATGGAATAGAAGACCACATGTACGCTAATGTAGTGATGTAAAAGTGCAGCTACAGCCCTACCTGAAACACTAATGCATAACTTTGGAGGAGAAGGGGATACAATTCAGGTGGTGTATGGGTGTATAGAGCTGAGTCTATAACAGAAATGAATTAATATCACTTGTTACAAAGACCAATTTAGTTGCTGTTCATGACCTTGCACCTCCTTTGCATTGAAAGAGCTAACGCTTGTCTCTTCAGTCCCACTCTTTATGGGCATATTCATGTTTTTCTTGATTATATTTAGGTACGCTGTTCAATACAATGATTCAACTGCCATGCAAATTACTGTGGCTAAATGCACTTCCATCAACATTAGTTAATGAGAAAATTTAGGGTTTAGAGAGTAGCTGAGTTGCATGTTTTGGTTGGTGTTATCTAGTGTTGTAATTGAGGTGGTACAAAACCATTATGGAATACTGGCTCTGTTTTAAAATCTTTATCGGGGAAAAGGGGGAGAAGGTGAGAGGATTCTTCCACATATTCACTGGAGCCCTCAGATTCCCACTATGCTCCACTTAATGCTGTTTTCATAGAATCATAGAATCATAGAATCTCAGGGTTGGAAGGGACCTCAGGAGGTCATCTAGTCCAACCCCCTGCTCAAAGCAGGACCAAACCCAACTAAATCAGCCCAGCCAGGGCTTTGTCAAGCCTGACCTTAAAAACCTCTAAGGAAGGAGATTCCACTACCTCCCTAGGTAACCCATTCCAGTTCTTCACCACCCTACTAGTGAAAAAGTTTTTCCTAATGTAACTATATTGTTATAGTTTTAACTATATTGAACCACTTGAGACTTCATGGAACAGACTCCATCTTTCTAGCTAAAACACACTTAATGAGAACTCCTTTAAACTCCTCCAAATCATGATGGTAGCTGAGGCAAACTTCTGCTAAGTCTCTGGATCTGAATTTTGTGTGCCTGAAGCTAGAGAAGCCTGGAATTTACTCCCTTTGTCAATCCAAAGCCCAAGTTGGACACTGCATAAAGCTCTTGCCCATAAAGGACACTGCATAAAGCTCTTGCCCAAAGGTGACTGTACTAAAGAAGTTTAGTTTAGCTGACCACGGTCAATACGATTTTTTGTTGTATTTTATATATCTACATTATGGAGGTACAATGTGCAGCTCCATAGTTAAGATTGAGTTGACTTTTTCACTTAAACTGGTGATTCAGCCTTTGTTACGTAGGAAAAATACAGAATATGATCTCAAAGAGTAAGTGCTGTAATTTTTAATACAATAAAATTTCCAAAATTTTAAATATTTTTAAATTAAATTTAAATTTTTTTAAATTTTTAAAAATTTAAATTTTAAAATTAAATTTAGTAAATTTTGTATAAAATATGTTTAAAATTAATTTAATAATTGGTCCTTTAAGAAATATAGCACCTGGTATCAGACAAATTGCTATCCTGGATGATGTTAATATCCGAACATCCCTGTAATGTATTTTACCCTAAATTACTGAGACACGTATTCTCAACCTTCAATCCATTTTAACATCGTTTTTGTCTGGGCAGATATATAGATGTGTACATTTGCCCAATTACTTAGGAATGGGAATATTTTATAAATTGTAAAATAAATCAACTCGGTTTCTTTACTGTGGTGTTGTTCAGCACATCCTCCTCACAAAGACACTGGCTGTGTAGAACTTCAAGCTACCACGAGTCTGAGGAGTTAACAACTGGATCAAGAGTCAAACAAGGACATCCTGCAGAGAGCCAATAGAGCCCCCTTCTCCCCTATCTCCCACTGTTTGTGTGAACAATATCAGTATTTCTCTAACACTTTTGCTGAAAGGAAGATGCCCAATATTATGAATTCCCAGATTTCAGACCCTAGTAAACAACCACAGCTTATTTGGATCATAATATCCATGTGGGACCAAGCCAGATGCGAGAAGGATGGACCCAGTAGCATCACCACAGCCACCATAAGCATCAGACTCGTCCAAATGGGCCCTCTGCCTCCAGGAGGCTAATCAAGCACTGCAGGCCCAAGTTGTACAGCTGAGTGGGGAAACCAGTGGCTGCAGGAGCAAGTGAGGCAGCTCAGTGCCAAGAACACCCTGCCACAAACACAGCCTACAGCACCTTGCCCCGAACACAGGGCAGCGGTACCCTTGCCCAAACAGTTCGATGGGACCTGCTGGTGGTTCCGGGGCTTCACGAACCAATGCTACCTTCTGTCTCTGATGAATCCCAGAATCTAGGCCTCTGACCAGTCCAAGGGTCTTGGTAATAAGCCTGCTGAGAGACGATGAATTAGACTGTGCCACAACTCCACAGTGGCAGGACACTTGGGACGATATAAAACCTGATGATTAATGTCCTGGTACTTCTGGCGACCCCTTGCGTGCACCACTACAAAGACCTTTGTCACTTCCTGCCAGATGTGTGCCCACACCAAGATCCCGGGCCAAAAACCCTGTGATCTCCTCCAACGTCTGAACACCCCGTCTCAGTCCTGGTGGGCCATTTCCTTGGACCTTGTGATGGAACTACCAGAATCCAGTGGTTTCATGACCATTCTGACCATGGTGGATCACTTTTCTAAAATGGCCCACCTCATTCCCTGCATGGTTTACCTTACGCAGGGGAAGCTGCCTGGCTCTGGATAAACAATATAGTCAGTCTTTCTGGCCTTCTGGATTACATCAACTCTGACTGGTGGGCCAGTTTACTGTTCGCTTCTGGCACAAAGCCCTATGTTTATTAGCGTTCTACGTGTACCTGTCCTCTGCCTACCACCCTCAGTCAAATGGCCAAAGGGAAAGAATCAATCAGATTCTGATGCTACACCAACCATCACCAGGACAACTGGTCTTCCCGATTACCATATGCTGAATTCTCACATAATAATGCAGACCATGCATCAACAGGCCACAGCCCCTTTTTTGTCAACTATGGATACTATCCCCAGTTTCACCTACAACTACCCACATCCTCCCCCAACCCATTGGCCTCGTACCTAGTACAATGCATCCATCACATCCCAGAGGAGGTGAAGGACCACCTTGAGAAGGGAAAGGAGGACTACAAAAAGCAGGTAGACAAGCGTAAGCAACAAAGCCCCATGTACTTCACAGAACAAAAGGTACGGCTGACTATAGAACGCCTCTACACCCTCTCGGAAATTAGAATACCAGTACCTTGGCCTGTACCAGATTTTCTGACAAATCAACCCACTCACCTTCAAGCTCCAGCTCCCTGGATCCCTCAGAGTCCACCCTGTATTCCATGTCTCACTTCTAAAATCCTACACTGAACACACTGGCCCATACAACCCAATCATCACTCCCACCAGTGCATGTACAAGATCAGGAGGAATATATTGTTCACAAAGTCCTTGATTCGAAGATCAAGAGGGGCAAATTATGGTACCTGATTGACTGGGAAGGTTACGGACCAGAGGAATGCACTTGGGACCCAGCTGAAAATGTTCATGCTCCTGCCCTGGTTTGGGCCTTCCATAGGAGCCACCCTGAGAAACCTGGACCTACGTTGCCCAGAGGGGGCCCCTAGGGGAGGAGCAGATGTCATGACCCACAGGCCTTAAACCCACGTCCTTAGGATTCAGCGGAGCGGCCACACTCCAACTCTCCACCTGGCAGCTTGCTGACAACTGTTTATCTAGGACCCACAGAGCCCAGTCCCAGTTTGAGGCTCTACCCCGAGGTCCTATTTGGCAGAGTCCCAGAGAAGCTGATTGGTCTGCTGGCCCCTACTTAAGCCAGCAGCAGGAACAGAAAGCTGTCAAAACAACTGGACTCTACTCTGCACGGGACTGTGCCCCTTGAGCTTCCTGCTCCTGCTCCCCATCCCACGGCTTGACTTCCTGGCATCCCAATCCAGCTTGACGCCTGGTGTCTGGCTTGTGGTTCCTGACTTCCAGTTTGTCTCCTGCCTCTGACCCCTTGGTATCCTGACTCAGCCAGCTGTGACACTCATGGACTGTGAAATACACATCAATTCACTACTTTTAAAGGAGAGTTTGCATTAGTGGAAAGCCATCACGAGGGCACTTTCAGATATGGCTTGCTTCTCCCCCAGTATAAGATTAACGTTCAGAAAAGGACACACAATGGTAAGAGTTAAAAGGATTGGTGACTGATCTGAGTTTTAAAAATAAAACATTTATTAGCACATTTTTCTTCTCTTTTATTAGACCAATAAAAATCAAACACTATTATAATAAACCCCTGCTTAAGCCCAAACTATTCCAAACAATCACGAGTTTCATGTGTTTTTTTAATATCACCCAAAATCAATAGCAAATTCAGGATACTGTGTGGAAAAATAAGGGATCATATTTTAAAACTTGTAAGAAAAAAAAAAGTATATTGGACCTAGACCTAATGTATTGCCTTCAAACAGAGCTTAACTACTGTGCATAATTAAATAATCTAAGCTTATGTCTCAGTCTGCTGCCACCCACTGGTGCACAGCTGGGTATGCTAGATATTATAACACAGTGGCTCAGATGTCCCTGATCAGAAGTCAATGCAGAAAATGTGCAGGTTAAAATTTAAAACAACATTCCAGAAGAATGGATACCCTCTGTGGTTTGTTTCTGACACTGAAACAACATGGCAATCTGCAGAAAAATTCCATACTGTCCAATAAACGAGGATTTTATAGCCGATCATACATCTTGTGTGTGTGAAAAAAACCTATATAGTTATTCAGAGTGGTTGCTTTTCCTTCTCTTGAGTTTCTATTGTCAGTGAATCCACTGTTGGTGAACAGTGTCAGACTGACAAACCTACAGGTTGACATCCTCTACATATAAAACAGACAGCAGCAGTCCAGGCTTATCCACACTGGCTACTCCATTAATATTCCATACTTCAGATCTGGAGTATTGAAAAGGCAGATCAGTCTCCACGGTCACTATGCTGAGGCTATTGACAAGGAAGTCAACTGTGATAGTATTCTCTGTGAAGTGGAACAGCTGCCCATGGGACCTGAACTAAAACCACCCGCTCACTTCAGATGGGACAGCCAACTTTCAATCATTACCTACCCGGGGCTGAATTCAAAACTCTCACTTTCAGATTATAGGGTCACTATTTGAAACTAAAAATGGCAGATAGAATATACCTTGGGCAGGTGCTCTGCATATCTGTATCTCTTTATCGATTGAGTAACAGAAACTTCAACAAAGGGAATAAAAGGTGGAGTAGGGGTTCCTACATATGAGCTTAGAGTGGTATGAAACTGTACCCAAAATAAGGCAATCAATATTTTGTAAGTATTAATTAATTTTAAGTATTTCTCTCAGAAAACATCCATTTAAAAAAAATTCACAGCACTCTAAGATCATATGTAGGAATCCTGCCCCTTCCATTTACTCAATGATGGTGTTCAATTTAGATTTAGGTTCTTGGTATTTGTTATTATTTACCACATTATAACATGTTTTACTCAATATTGTTAAGGTACTGTGATAACTGCATGTTTAATGTGGTCTATGTAGCACCCAGAGTGTACAGATGGCGAGTACTTAGAAGTAGCATGGGCTGGTGGACCAACCAAGGATTTGGGAGCCAGAACTTCTTGAGCTCTATCCCTGGCTCTATCACAGATTATATGACTGTGGTCACTTAACCTTCCTGGGTTTGATGTAACTACAATAAAGGTAATGGAGTTACATTAGGGATTGATTTGGTCCTGTGTCTCAGTTTCTACATCAGTAAAATGAAAAGTACTTAATTACCTACTTCATAAGGGGTGATCAGGCTTAATTAATGTTTATACAGTGCTTTGAACATATTTATATAGTATATGTGAGCTATATATCTGTGTTATGTATTAATAGATAACAATTCTATAATTTCAGTGCTCAAAAACACGAAGGACTCCTAGTACTAGCTAGAATCAGTCGATGTGGGCAGCTGCTCTGCAAGCTTTCCCCATGGTTCACAAAGACAGGGCACCACAATCCTATTACATATCATGCTATTACAAACAAGAAATTCTAATGTTGGCTCCCTGACATGACTAGCACAATCAGAGAATAGTAATGGTATACTCTATCCATCACTGAACCAAGACAGAGATGACCTCTTGACTCTGTCTGACTAAAACAGAGCTCAGGACCTTCAAATGTACATTAGTAAAAGGACCCTTTCATTTTCCTAATGTGAAGAAACTGAGAAACCTATATTTTATGCAATTACTTGGCACAAACTGGTTTTTTTAGGAAACACCTGACTGAATTCCCTGACCATTTTAATTTTAAATTTGTTTTGATCACAAATTGCTGTAGGTCATTAGGTTACCTCAGGTTTAATCATTTTAGCTTTAGACATACATCATATTCTGCAGTTTTGAATTGTTACTTATGCAGCCTACAAATTTTCCAAGCACTTTCTGAAGAGTTCCTGTAGGTTCCCAAGGCAGCCAAGCAGTTTTTTCCATTATGTTGGAAGGGCATTTTTGTCCTGGAATTTCCAAGCAGCTGAATAAACTAGTTTCTCACAGCTAGTAATTAAGCATCCTGTGTAAATCTGAAGAGTTGAATCATATGTTATGTTAATTATACATTTTCCCTTTCACATTGTCACTCTAACATTAAGGCCCTGTCTACCTTAGAGAACTAAGCCATTCTTAATTGAACCAGTATGACGAACCAGTTTAAGCACAATTTAGTATGTCTACACTAGCCATACTCATTCTGTGCCACTGCAGTTTTGCCATGTATCCACATTAGTGCTGTTCTGTTGCAATGCCCTCTGAGTATCTATACCAGAGATCTTGCAGTGGCTTCTGGTAGACTTTGAAAGGCCACAGATACACTGTGAGAAAGCAACAGGAGGAGAATTTGAACAGTCTGAAATATTATGCCAGCAACCACAATCCACACTGGCACTAAAATGGTTGAAAATGAAAGAATATAGGGACATCTGCTGGCAGAGCAATACAGCAGTGCACAGACAACCCAGGAAGTTTTTGAAGAGTGCTGGGGACAACTTCCTGGTGCAAATGCTGGAGGAACCAACTAGGGGCTGTGCTCCTCTTGACCTGCTGCCCACAAACAGGGAAGAGTTGGTAGGGGAAGTAGAAATGGGCGGCAACCTGGGCAGTGACCATGAGATGGTCAAGTTCAGGATCCTGACAAAAGGAAGAAAGGAGAGCAGCAGAATACGAACCCTGGACTTCAGAAAAGCAGACTGACTCCCTCAGGGAACTGATGGGTAGGATCCCCTGGGAGGCTAATATGAGGGGGAAAGGAGTCCAGGAGAGCTGGCTGTATTTTAAAGAAACCTTATAGAAGGCACAGGAACAAACCATCCCGATGTGCAGAAAGAATAGCAAATATGGCAGGTGACCAGCTTGGCTTAACAGAGAAATCTTTGGTGACCTTAAACACAAAAAGGAAGCTTACAAGAAGTGGAAATTTGGACAGTGACTAGGAAGCAGTATAAAAATACTGTTCGAGCATGCAGGGGTGTAATCAGGAAGGCCAGAGCACAATTGGAGTTGCAGCTAGCAAGGAATGTGAAGGGTAACAAGAAGGGTTTCTACAGGTATGTTAGCAACAAAAAGAAGGTCCGGGAAAGTGTGTGACCCTTACTGAATGTGGGAGGCAATCTAGTGAGAGATGATGTGGAAAATGATTAAGTAAAAATGCTTTTTTTGCCTTAGTCTTCACGACAAGGTCAGCTCCCAGACTGCTACACCGGGCAGCACAGTATCCCATGCACTGCTACAGGCTGGGGACTGACTGGCTAAGCAGCAGTTCTGCAGAAAGGGACCTGGGGATTCCAGTGGATGAGAAGCTGGATATGAGTTAACAGTGTGCCCTTTTTGCCAAGAAGGCTAACGGCATATTGGGCTGCATTAGTAGGAGCATTGCCAGCAGATCGAGGGAAGTGTTTATTCCCCTCTATTCAGCACTGGTGAGGCCACATCTAGAGTATTGCATCCAGTTTTGGGCCCCCCCTACAGAAAGGATGTGGACAAATTGGAGAGAGTCCAGCGGATGGCAATGAAAATGATCAGCGTGCTGGGGCACATGACTGACGAGGAGACGCTGAGGGAACTGGGCTTATTTAGTCTGCAGAAGAGAAGAGTGAGGGAGGATTTGATAGCAGCCTTCAACTACCTGAAGGGGGGTTCCAAAGAAGATGGAGCTCAGCTGTTCTCAGTGGTGGCAGATGACAGAACAAGGAGCAATGGTCTCAAGTTGCAGAGGGGGAGATCTAGGTTGGATATTAGGAAAAAACATTTTCATTAGGAGGATGGTGAAGCACTGGAATGGCTTACTTAGGGAGGTGGTGGAATCTCCATTCTAAGAGGTTTTTAAGACCCAGCTTGACAAAGCCCTGGCTGGGATGATTTAGTTGGCATTGGTCCTGCTTTGAGCAGGGGGTTGTACTAGATGACCTCCTAAGGTCTCTTCCAACTCTAATCTTCCATGATTCTATGAAGTTTAATCCAAACAGTATTTAGCATGCACGTAAACCATTTAGAGCACTTCTGCATGTAGACATGAAGCATTTTACCAGGGACCTAGTAGGAACAAATAGTTATTAGAATGGTAAGTTTCTCTAGTGTAGACAAGGCTCCAATTAGGAGAGACCTAGAAATCGCACTGTATTGTTGAGACTAGAATCTGCCATTGCCTCACTGTATTGCCTTGTGCGTGGCCATCTTTCTGTGTGTGTAAAATAGGGAAACAACATCTCACCTACTTTATGTGGGTTGTGAGGCTTAATTAATTTAAAAATAATCTAAGAGTTCCACAACATTGATCTAACTCCTTTAAAATCTCTATAAACTATCTCAATCAATTATTTCCAGTGGAAGTGAACTCTATCCAATAGGTCAATGGATATTCCTTTACACAGTACATTATGTAACAGGATTTCTTTCCTTATTTGGTTGTTCAGTTACTAAGAAACAAAAACTATTGAGGAGGCCTCCAAATTGTATATGGAGCCTTGCATTCCTATTACATTCGTCCTTGTCCTCTCACCTCACCCTGTTGTGTTATACACCTACTTATCATAGTCCTTCGCCCTATTTAGACTGTAATCTATTTGAGGCAGGGACTGTCTTAGGGTGTCTAAGCATAATTACAATACAAATAAATAGTAATAAGTTTAAAAAAAAAAAGTAGATGAGCTATTCCTGAAGCCAGACACAAATTCATAACAGCTTTCCAAACTGTAACAGCTCATGAATGAATATAAAGAAGGATTGTCATCTGTGCTGCATTAATCCTTCCTTATTAATGAGAATTAAAAAATCATTTTTCATTTAAGCATTAAGAATTAAAAAATGTGCAACTGGTGTTCAGAGAAAGCAAAGAAAAGTGAAACAATTTCCAATGTGTGTATGAAAGATACAGCTGGGAGAAACCTCCAAAGCTAATGTTTTCTTTGGAGTAATATTCAGATGGCTAATGGTTTTCATGGCCAATCTCACAGGTCGTTGCTCTCTTTAATTAGTAGCTTTTGCTAAACATAAAAAGCCTCAAGTAATTTTTAATACTGATTACAGCTGTCTAGTCCATTAACAAATTGTTGTATTAGCACTGCCCACCTTGCACTGCCTATCTTTAAAGGTTTCCTTGGCTCTCTTTCATAGAATTTAATTAACTTTTCCCCCCTAGTGTTCATCATTGTAAGCAGTGACAGCACTGAGGAAAGAAATAGTTCAGTTTATTTGAGGCTGAGCCAATAGCATTCCCATCAATGCACAGGAATAATACACACATATGCAGAAGAATGGGGTAATCATGTTAGAAAAGTAACCCTTTACCCCACTCCCCACAAAATTCCCAAAGTTTAACATAAAATGTAGCAGTGTATTAGATTCTGTCATATACAATTCAGCTGCATGTTCAACATTCAAGGAGTTTTATACCTTACAGACTAAAAGTGTGTTTTTATAGACCAACAATGCTTAGTTTTGCCAGACTCTTGAAACCAACCTTCTATACCAATGTGCTTTGTTTGCATATAACCATAACAGACAACCAGAAAAGGAGGAGTTTGAACTCTCAATCTGGGGATAGAAAAGGACAACAGTCATTGTTTGGATTCCCCAAAGAAGAAACTTATCTTTGTTCAGGAACCAGAATGTACTGTACTTGTTCTCTAATCCCTCAGGCTTAGGTAGTTTTTAAACACAGACCTTAAAAGTTTCACATCTTGAATGTCAGCCTACTTTATATCTGCCTCATATGAAAAGCAACTAATCAGTTTTTTGGGGAAAAAACCAAAAGTAACACAGAACAGGCAAATTTAATATACACGTATATCTCCTTTTCCTTTATGTATAGTGCCACAGATCCTAGTGAGCTCCCCCCTCTGACCACCCACCAGGACTGCTGAAAGGGGAATCCAAGTCTCTGTGCTCTGGATTCCTGCGGAGTGTTAAGCTTCTAGGCCCCCGGCATGCAGTAGCACAGGTTCCTCCGTTGGCCCTTCTGGCACATTTCCTGGGCACTGACTCTCAGTCTGGTAACACTTCTTGGAAAGGGGGCAGATTTTCATAATACAACTTGACAATATCAAAATTCACATTTTGTACAAATATAGCCCCAATTCATCACATATAATTTAACGACATATAGTTTAGCTAAGCTATGAGTGAGATGGTAGTAGGGAGAGGGATAACCATTGCCTGGAATAGTTTAAGTTATCTCAAAAAAAAAAAAAAAATCACAAAAACCTCATAAACCTGACTAGTAGGGGATTTCTTCCACTATCTCCCACTCCTTTCCATTGAAACTTTCCCCCTTCCTCATCTTGTCCAGCTCTGTCTCTAACTTCCTTTTCTCACTATCTCTACTGTTAAAACCCATGGCCATGACTTGGTCATGTTTCACATTGATGGCTTCCACATTTCTTTCTCTCTCCCTTCAAGTGTGCTGTTCCTCAAGTCATCTTTCCCTCCCACTTTTCACTGGCTCTCTGCCACAAACTCATTTCCACCTACAACTTTGGACCACCTTTCTTCTTTTCCCCCTCTTGTTCCTTATGCTCGGCACTGTTCCTTTAAGCTCCCATTCAGCTTCACACCTGTTTCACACAGCCAATTATACTTAGTCTCCCATTCCTTGTTCATTAAGTATCCTCCCTGCCATCTTCAATCCCACTTCTTCCAATAATCCTTCCTAATTTGCCATCCTCACCATTAATCTCTCTACTGTCCTTACCGGTACTGTTATTTTGTTTGCCTTAGATTATAAATTCTACAAAACATGGAGCAAGTTTACAGGTATAAGACAGTGCTGTGAAAATCCACATAAAATTAATTATACTTCATGATACAGAGACATCCAAAATGAAATTTCACAAGCTTTTGGCACAGAGAATGGCACCGCAGTCTACACCCTGAAGTGGACACAAATGTACTTTTGAGTATGCACAATTTCAGTGCACAATATGTTTACATGCAGTAACTACATCCTTAGATCAAGTCTACACTACCACTTACTTTGGCATAACTTATGTCGCTCGGGGTGTGAATAAGTCACCCCCTGAATGACGTAAATTACACTGACCTAAGCGCCAGTGTGGACAGCGCTATTGGCAGGAGAGCTTCTCCACCGACATAGCTACCATCTCTTGCAGAGGTGGATTTATTATGCCAACGGGAGAGCATCGGCATAGAGCATCTTCACCAGATATGCTACAGCGGAGCAGTTGCGCCGATGTAGCGCTTCTAGTGTAGACTAGCCTTAAATGTGCTTGCCCTGGAATACTGTGTATTTGGAATATGGTAAATTAAGTAGAGAAGGCTTTACTTAGAAAGAAAAGAAAAAAAGAAAAGAAAGGCATTACTTATTACAAAACAGCTGACCAACAACTATAGAGTCTAATGAATTTCTTGTGATATTTTGAAAAACAGGCCTTCATCCAGAGGAAAATGGTTATTCTTTAGTAGTCAAACAGGACTCTTTGGTTCTATTCCTGGCTCTGACCCTGTCTCAGTGCATCACTCAGGGCAAATCACTAAGTCTTTATGCTTCATTTTATTCTTCTGTAAAAAAAGAACCAGGGAAATATTTCCCTATCTTCATAGAGTTGTTGTAAGGCTTAAGTTAACGTGAGAAGCAACGCTGGAGATGAAACAAAACCCACAACATTTAGCAGTTCAATCAAATCCTAGTACCAAGTAATGCCCCACCAAATGAAAGTATACATGACTTGCAGACTTCCATAGCATTCAACATTCATCTGAGCTAGGAATTAAGAAGAAAAAATAATTACAAATTATGGATTCTGGCCAAACAAATCAGCAGTGAAACCTAATGCAAAGTGCATGGATAATTCAAAGTAACACTAACTTCAGTATGATATATGATGTATAGTGATTTCTTTAAATAAATGAACATCTTGACAAAATGACAGCTTCATTTCAAGCATTGCTCTGGGAGAAAATTGTTAAATGGTAGTAGAACACTGAGCATAGTAAAGTATGTAGAAGCCAGTAAACATTGCTCTTAAAAGCTTACAAATTAATTAAAGCACCTGCTGCTAGTGAGATAATGGGCAGTGATCTTACAGAATGGGATGGAAGCCATTAAACTCTAGTCTGTATCATTACAAGTATTCGAAAACAAGAAAAAAGGGTAATTTTGTAAAATAGTACTGATAAATTGAGATTTTAGAAAAGATATCTTTATTTCCTCTGACATTAAAAATCAAACAATCAGAATGAAGAAAGGCAAAGAAAGACATCAGATATTTTGGTTCAGATTTGCTCAATACAGAAGTTAGTGTTGAGGAAAGTAAGAAATTAATAGCAATTTCAAGAGACAGGAGCAGTGCACAAAGTACACCTTCACCAACAAAGATGCAAAAGTATCTAAATCATTTCAAAGAAGACCCCTGGTATTCCAGTTCTGCATTCCCAAACAGTTTAGTCAATGAACCTCAATCCTGACCTGCCACCTTGCCTGCTATTCCAGTCCTGGACAGAGACTCTGAGATACGGAAAATGACGTTGTGGCGTTCTACTGTCTGTTAATGTACTAGGATGAGACCATCAAGTCAGTTTTTAATTGAGACCTAACTGGATTTTAAATCTAGGTTTTCCAAAGTAAACCAATACTGTGCCACCAACTATCTTTCTGTCTTAGCATCTTCACTTCAATGAGTTTATAAATTAATGTAGCATATAAATATATGTTTGTAATTCAAGAATTATTCTAGTAGAAAGAAGAAATGTCCTTGGTGAAAGTTAAAAACAGAACTAAATATGGCACATGAAATCAAAACAATAGTAGATTTATGGGAAATAGCCTCAGTAAATTGAGAGTTTTTCTGAATGCCCTAACTTCTGCCATCTTAAAATATATAGTTTCCCAAACTGAAAGAAGAGCTCTGTAAACTCAAAAGTTTTTCTCTCTCGCCAACAGAAATTGGTCCAATAAAAGATATTACCTCACCTACCTTGTCTATCTTAAAATATAGTATGATACATCAGACAACAGCAGCACAGTGAAAAAGTTAAAATATAAAATTATTTTTTTTTAAACATTTATCCTTTTGCTATTTTGAAGCATTTCTGGATTCTCAGGATGCTGGCATTTTCCAGATTACAATCCAGATAAACACATAGGGCTTGTCTACATGGAACATTAGTGCGCACCAAACCAGGGTGTGAAACTAGAGTGCACTAGGTTGCAGTGCAGTAATGTCCTGTGATACAAGTGCACTAAAAGTTCAATACTGCACTTTGACATACTCTGAAATGGAAGTACGTTAAAGTGCACTACATAACTTTTAGTGTGCTGTAACAGTGTCTACACGAGACACAACTGGACATCAAACTAGTACACTTCAGAGTCACACCCTGGTTTACCATGCACTAACATCCTGTGTATACAAACCCTCAGTGTTCCTCTGGATTGTAATCTGGAAATTGCCAGCATCCTGAGAGTCCAGAAACCCTTCAAAATAGCCATTAGAAAGGTTATGTCCAGAGATCTGCAGCTCTTGGCTTTTGATGCTTGCTTAGACTTTACCTGACTACGTCTCCTGTGTGTGTGTTCAAGTTCTTCCTCTGCAAAAATCTCAAAAGCAATTACCCTGACTGAATCATCTACAAAATCAATTCCAATTACCTTAAAGCAAAAAGACAAGTGATAGAAACTAAGGATTAAAATCATAAAAAGAAAAGTAGTTAAAATGAGGGAGATGCACAAAGGAGATACTGAGCTCAAAGGCTTTTTAAAAATATAATTAAACTTAAAACATTCAAGAAACCTAAAGGCACTAATAGAAGCACAACATTCACTGAAGACAATGACAAGTGTGCTACTGGAAACCTCCCACCTGGTAGGCATCCTGCAGGTATGTGTGTAGGCCAATGCCAGGAGCAATAACAGCAATACGTGTAGTACACACTGCAGCCCTATTCCTACTAAGTGTAAGAAAATCATTCAGCAATAGTCTGTCAGGGACTACTGCATTAGGGAGAAATGGTTACTCACCCTGCAGTAACTGTGGCTCTTTGATATGCTGTAGTCAGCATTGAACCCACTGTATTTGCACACAAGCCTCATCCGTGCAACATCAAAATCAACTGAATAGCAGTGCCCATTGGGGACACAGCTGTATCCTGTGACTCCTCATGCTCTTCTGCAAGAGTATGCAGGGTGGAGCAGCAGCGACCAGTTCCTACTCTACTGCAAATGAAGGGATGAGCTGAACAGAAGGGAAGGAGGGAGGGTTGTAGAATACCCATAAGGACCACATATCTCAAAGAACTCCAATTACTATAAGGTAAGTAACCTTCCTTTATTTTTTGAGCACTGGTCCCTATGGATATTCCTGGTGGGTGACTCTCAGCCAATGCTCATTGAGGAGGAAGGTGTGAGGAAGTGTTCTGCACTACAGATCCCAGGACTACTGAACCAAAGGAAGCATCCTTGGCAGAAGCATGCACTAAGAGTGAAAGTGTGAATGGAGCCCCAAGTTACTTCCCTGCAGATCTCGAATAGGGAGATTCCTTGTAGGGACATCACTGAGGCAGCTGGGGGTCCGGTTGATTGAACCCTGACAGACTGAGGAGGACAGGCGTCCATAAACTAATAGCAAAGGAGGATGCAGCTGGAAATACATCTAGAGAGTCTTTGGAAAACAATTACTTTCCTGTTCATCATCTTAGTTATGGAGATAAATAATCTCAGAGACTTCCTAAAGGACTTTGTCCTGTGCAAATAGAAGACCAAGGCCCTGTGTGCATGCAGGAAGTGGTGCTTTCTGTCCTCCCTGTTATCATGAGGCTTCTGGTAGAAGATGGACAGGTTAACAATCTGGTTCAGGTGAAATTCAGAAGGTAACTTTGTCAGGAGCTTGAGATGCAACCTCACAGATCCTTTATCCCTGTGAAACACCATGTAATGAGAGCACAGAGCTCACCCACTCTCCTATCCGAGGTTATTGCCATTAGGAAGGCCACCTTCATAAACGTGTAGGAGGGAGCAGGAGGCCAAAGGCTCAAATGACAGGTTTATAAATGCCAATACCACCAGGCTCAGATCCCAGATAGAAGCAGGTTTTCATGCTGGAGGGAATGTTCTGATAATGCCTTTCAGGAATTTCATGGTTGTGGGCTGGGTGAAAACTGAGCAGTTCTCCACCAAAGGCTGAAAGGCATTAACAGCTGCTAAATGTACACATAGTGAACAGACGGATAGGCTTGGTGTCTTCAAGGAGAGAAAATAATGCAGGATAAGAAGGATCCCAAACTCCTCAGAGGTAAGTGATGCTGCTGACAGCAAATGGAGAATTGCTTCCACTTTGCACTTCCTTGTTGAGGGTTCCTGCTATTGTTAAGGATGGATCGTAACTCTTGTGAGCATGAATTCTCTAAATTTGTTGTCCAACCAAAAAACAGACTACAAATAGAGGGATGCTGGGTTGGGATGGATGGTTCTGCCTCCATTCTGAGACAGTTACTTCAGAAACAGTTGGAGGAGTATGTAGGGGCAAGAGGCCATCTTTAGGACAGCGGTGAACCAGAACTGCCTCGGCCACCACGGCATTATGAGGATTACTGTTACCTTGTTTTGCTTCATTTTTCTGAGGATTGAGGTAGTAGAGGAGTGGGTGGGAAGACATAAATCCGAGGGTCCAACCACTGTACCAGGAAGTCATCCCCCCTGGAATTGTGCCCCAGCTGGCTTGAGAGCAATAATCTGGGGACTTCTTGTTTCTTTGGTTGCAAAGATGTCTGAGGAAAATCCCCACTGCCAGAAAATATACTGAATCACCAAAGAGCGAAGCTCCCATTAATGATCCTTGTGAAAATGCCTGCTGAGACTGTCCGCCAGGGAGTTCATTACTGTTGAGTGGGTACTATGATGTTGGATGCACTAGTTCCAGAGCTCAATTGTTTCCCTGCAGAGTGGGGCAGACCTTGCTCCCCTTTGTTTGTTTATAGAATAATTAGTAGTCATGTCATCTAACTTGATCTGGACAAGATCTGTAACTGGATGAAGGGTAGGAATATATTGCATGCTTGTGCATGGCCTGAAGCTTGAGAAGATTGATATGTAATCTGGAGTCTTGTAGAGTCCAGGGACTCTAAGGTGTATGGCTATCCATGTGCTCTCCCATCAGGGAGGCATCCCTACTATCTTTATGAGTGGCATGGTTATGAAGGGAACCCCTATGGACAACCAGACGCCCAGAATTGTGGGAAACTCTGGGCTGCAGAATGGAAAATTTCTTACCAATAATTTCCTTTGCTAGCAGTGTCTCCCACAATTCTACCCATTCTGGATGGCTTATGAATCAAGAGTCGGATATTAAGTGGAATCGTTACCATATGACTGTCTTCCTTGGTCTAATGTACATAGCTATTTTGTTTTCTGGAATATTAATTATACTGTTATATTGGAATATTAATACTGGAATATTATACTGGAATTATACTGGAATATTAATAATACTGTTTTGCGAATTTTACAGCTTCGGAATAACACATTTGGCAGCAAGTGGGAGCAGGGGAGGACTGGCCAGACTTGGCAGTACCAAAATGCTTATTCTCCTCTATGAGCTGCAGAGAGAGAGGAGACCAGCCCAGACATCTAGAATTGTGGGAGATGCTGCTAGAAAGGAAATTATCAGTAAGAAATTTTCTGTTCCCTTGGAATCAAATAATACCTCTAGGGTGCACCATCATTCTTAAAGAGTGGGTGTCATATAATCCCGGTGGTTCACACTACCACTCTGCTACATTCTACTCTAGCTGTATCTTCAATGTGTCTTCCAAGACTAGCCCCATGTACAGTGTATTGCAGTAACCCAATCTGGAAGTTGCAAAGGCAACATGCATTATTCTGGTAAAGTGCACCTCTGAGACATATGAATGTAGTCCCATAAACTAATGCAATGTACCTGAAAAAATTGGGAACCACTGCTGTAATGTCTAGCTATTCTGCACTCCTTTCTGTTCTCTGTATAACAAAAAGTGTATTGCCTGAAGTGCGTGTTAAGTCTAACAAAATGGTCTACCACAGAAAGAATTTGCTTGGCTACCCTTTTTTCTTCGGCTTTGTTCTCTTCTGCTCCCTTCTTCTCATTCTCAAGTAGGCTTGGTGCTCATAGTACTGCAAGTGTCACGTCCTTTCAAGCAGACAGTAAAAAGAGAGGTAATCAGAGAGTTTACTCTTGTAGTGCATTTTTATTGGCCTGGATAGCACAATGAAAAATGCCCCTTAGGACTCTCCATGGTATCAGAATCAAAAAATGTCCCTAGGTGGAAAATGTTACACCATTTCTGCAGAAAAGAATGTTACAAGTAAACAGCCAAAGGCCATATTGGGAAGTGGCATCACAGGTTTCCATCAAGAGAGCCTTGTTTCTCTGATCAGGACTATTGCCTCTTTTAACTGCTTGTAACGGGGTGAACTCACATCTCGTGAGCGCCCCCTTGGCCGACTGCATGTGCCTGCACACACTCTCTCAGATTGTCCCTGCTCTGGGATAGAGCAGCACTCCAGGGCTCCCTCCCTGGGGACAATGTCTTTGCCCTCTTGGACTTCCCGGCTACAGCTCTCCAGCTGGGCCACTATAGTTCAGTTCCCCCTCTGGGGTGCCTCAAAGTCCCCAATGGGTAATGGGGGGTTGGGAGACATGGGTCCGCCCACTACTCCGGGTCCCAGCCCAGGGACCCTGTAGATAGACGTCGTCTGCTGTGACCCTTTAACTATGTCACACAGCTTCTCTAATTCCCTGGGCCACCTCCCCGCAGGGCCACTTACCTCAGGACCTTGTCCTAATGGAGTCCCAGCAACCAGCTCAGGGCTCCTTCTTGCTCTCCTCGGCTTCTGGCAGCACTACCCTGTCCAGGATTTTGTAGCTCCGTCAGCGAGCCACACACCAGCCACACTCCTACAGCTCCAGCAAGGAACTGAACTGCCTCTGGCCCTACAGCTTTTCTTACACTAGGCTGCTGGGCCCTGATTGGCTGTGTCCCACACAGCCACTCTAGGCAGCTTGGAGGACCCTCTCCACTGCCCTTTTTGGGGTGGGGTGTGGCAGGGCCACGAGACCTCCAGCAGGGGGCCTCAAAGGATCTGGTATAATCCATCTCACTGGTCATTAGACATACTGTGGGTTTCAGACTGTGTGTCTGTCTTAAACAGTTTTCACTGAAATGGCAAAAACATTGCTTTCAGAGGAGGAGGAGAAAAAAGTCAGAGGATTCATAACTCCTGGATTTTTTGTGCATTTACTGTCCATTTTTAGTCTTTTTTAATTTTTAAACCTTCATGGCATGCTTTGGGAGCATAGACGCATGCCTTCTTTGGGATGGGAGCCCTCTCGAGAGGTCTGTCTCAGGACTCTCTCCTACTGGGTCCCATTCCCCCTGGGAGGGGTGGACTTGTTGTCAGAGCCCTCTTGGCCAACTTGGGAGGGAAGGGGTCTGATTAAAAGCTCTGCTTCTGTCCCGAGAACAGACAGGACCCATGTTGAGAGTTGGGGTGGTGTAGACTTATGGCCCCACAAGTCTTCCCTCTTTGTTCTGCAGAGGTCCCTTGAGTCAAGTGGTCAGGGTTCACCTTGCTTTTGGAACCTCTACCTGCTCTGCACTGGGATTCAAGATCCTTTTTTCCCCCATTGGAGTCACAGCTGCCTCAATAAGTAGGGAACCCCACCTTCTTGTCTGACTCATAGCCCGGATGGAAGGCTGGGTGCAGGGTGGGCACAACTCACAGTCAGCCAAACCTGGGAAGGCTGCCTAACAAAAAAAACAGCACTTGGATTTGACCTGGTGCTTTCTTGGCTGCTCTCCCCCTCAGGCTGGCCTGAGATGCTCTCCCTAGCCCTCCCTCCAGTGCAGGGCTGACGTTGACACTTCCCCCCTACCCCCCGCATATTTCTCAATGCCCGTCTAGGGGTCCCACTCTACTTTTTTGGCAAAACTGGGCATTTGCCCATTTGCTATTGACAACTGATGATGTTGGCAAGAGCAAACGGCACAAATGCCCAGTTTTGCCAAAAAATACAGGACGGCCGGGACAGGGCCCAAAAAAGGGACTCTCCCAGCCAAAATGGGACATATGGATCGCCCTAGTTAAACTCTCAAAGGATTAACAATCCAGGGAGGAGGAGGAACACTACAGAGAGAGAACACTGCTCCTCACTGCCCAAAAAATAGGGAGAGAAAGTAAAAATAGAAGGAGTAAGGGTGGGAGCAAAGGCAGAGAATCTGGAAGCTCAGCAGGAGCAGAGGCACCTGGCCCGATCGTGCTTTGCCAGAACACTGATTTGCTTCTGTGAGCTGCAGAGAAAGGAGAACAACCCAGATGTCCAAATTTGTGGGAGACGCTGGGCTGTAGAAATTTATGGTATTTGTTCTGTAAAGCCTTGCATAGTTTTGCATACTGGTTGCTTGAGAGTTTGTGTCTTTCCCAGCTTACAACTGGAGCAGTTGAAATAGCCTAGGGCATTTGAGTGTGCATGTAGGGGTTGTTAACAGGGCATTTTCACTGAAAAGTGATTTGGAATTTGCTTCTCATTGCTCCAAGAGAGGCAGTCTGAGGCTTTTGCCTCAGAAGTGTGATTATGGGTGACATAGTTTAAGGATGGATAAAAGACTTCTCTTGTTGATATTTGTGAGCTACATATTTTGATAGTTACAGTTGGAAAATCTAAATACCTAAGCTCATTGCATTATAGATAATTGCTAAAAAAAAATTCTTACTTTTTTATTCCAAAGGTGTTTCTGGTGCTGTATGAAGAATGTTGGCCCATATTTATTACTTTCTGGTATTATGGTAGTTTACAAATGTTAGTGTGCCCTTTTATTTTGATATTTTAAAATGTATTGTAAATTTTTATATTCAGCATATCACCCTCAATAAGGGTGCTTTATCATTAAACCAGTGCCTAATAAATCAGGGTGTAACAGATTTTTGAGGGCCTCCAGTGAAGGTTAATTCAAGGATTTTTCCCATTATGGCCAGAAAACAGTATTTCTAGGTACTGGTAAAACTATTCTCAACTTATTCTCAAAGCTGTAATAAAGTACAGAAAGTGCTGGGTGGCACTGTTACATCAAAAGATGTGGCATACTTATGTGTAAGGACACTAGCTAACAGATCATTTACAATGCTGACGACAGTATTGGCCTATATTTACTGATCATCATTTACAAATAGACATTTTACACATCAAGGCAGAGGCAAAAATTCATCATAGAGATCTCTAATTTATCTTTGTGGGAGAAAGAAGCAGGAAAACTGAATCTTCTCTTTGTGGAACAAGGAGAAGGGGCAAAAAACCTTGCTTAGAAACACTCCATATCTAAAAACAGGCTGAAGCAAGCTGATGCCTACCTATAATTTGAAAAAGCCACCAAAGTGTATGAACAATTAAGCAAAAAAATTATAACATTTTGATAACTAGTTCAGCATCAGTTTTATCATCAGTCTGTAGTTCATATGAGTGTGCATAGTGACAATGCAATCATGTGTATTACAGTCAATTACACTTACTATTTTTGAAAAAGATGGTTGTAAGTTTCTATTGAAAGAAGGCAGATTCAAATAAAGGAAGATGGCAGTAGAGGCTACTCAACATGGGCCGGGCAGCAAAAACTGTCCTCCTTGGAGGCACACAGCAAGCCCTTCACCTGCTGCTGTTTATGTGGGTCACCAAAGTTTGGAATTACAGATCTGTGTCTCCAAGTTATCAGATGTGTAAATAGCAATATGAGGCTATTGGAACACAGTGGTTTCCAAAAAAGGCAGTGATTCACTAGGGGCATGACTTTTCACAGAAGTGTGATGAATACATAATATCAGTATTGCCAATCCCAAACATTCAAAAATCATGAGTCAGGACCCAGATAATGAGAAATCATGAGGGGTTTTGTTTGTTTGTTTTTCAAGTTTTGGGTTCTTTTCATTTACTTTCTGGGTTTTAGAGTGCACTTGGGTCACATTTTCAAGCTTCTCTCAACAACCATGAAGGACAGAAACTTTTCTTTTTTTAAATGAAAGCTGAGATTCTCATGTAATCACTTGTCTTCAGAGGCTGAGGCTTTAAGTAAAACGCCAAATCTCACAATAGCTAGTAACAGTGAGTCATCATGAATCACTGATACAGCATTTAACATTCTAAAAGTTAATTTATTAGTATTATTACTACACTCAGGGCAGCCCTCCCAATATTTAACATTAATTCATAAGGTCCAAAGCTGGAAGGGACAATTGTAATCAGACAAGCCCTCTGTGGAGAAAGAAGTGATTCAGGACTATTTAGAAAAGCTGGACGAGCACATGGGGCCGGATGCACTGCATCCGAGGGTGCTAAAGGAGTTGGCGGATGTGATTGCAAAGCCATTGGCAATTATCTTTGAAAATTCATGGCGATCGGGGGAGGTCCGAGATGATCGGGGGAGGTCCCAGAGTACTGTGTCCAGTTTTGGGCCCCACACTACAAGGAGGATGGGAGGAAATTGGAAAGAGTCCAGCGGAGGGCAACAAAAATGATTAGGGGGCTGGAGCACATGATTTATGAGGAGAGGCTGAGGGAACTGGGATTATTTAGTCTGCAGAAGAGAAGAATGAGGGGGGATTTGATAGCTGCTTTCAACTACCTGAAAGGGGGTTCCAACGAGAATGGATCTAGACTGTTCTCAGTGGTACGAGATGACAGAACAAGGAGTAATGGTCTCAAGTTGCAGTGGGGGAGGTTTAGGTTGGATATTAGGAAAAACTTTTTCACTAGGAGGGTGGTGAAGCACTGGAATGGGTTACCTGGGGAGGTGGTGGAATCTCCTTCCTTAGAGGTTTTTAAGGTCAGGCTTGACAAAGCCCTGGCTGGGATGATTTAGTTGGGATTAGGTCCTGCTTTAAGCAGGGGGTTGGACTAGATGACCTTCTGAGGTCCCTTCCAACCCTGATATTCTATGATTCTATGATCTAGTCCAGCAGTTCTCCAACTATGGGGCAGGCCTCCCCAGGGTGGCATGGGAGTGTGTGTGAGTGTGTGTGTGAGAGAGAGAGAGAGCACGCTCTGACTGTTAGCCCCAGGTGGCTGGGGTTCATGCTGAAGGGCCATGCTCACCTGGGAAGCAGGGATAAAAGGGACAGTCAGAGCCTCACCACCTGGGATTGGGCTCTCCTTCCTCCTCCTCAATCTCTCACCAGGAGGCAATCCAGGCTTAAGCTCTCCTTCCTTCTTCCCCCCCAGATCCCTCACCTGGAGGCGGCAGGGCTCTAGCTGTCAGCCCCGGGGTGGCAGCAGCATCACAGAAGTAAAGGTGGCAATGGGGGCACTAAGACTGCTGTGAAAAGTGATATTGATAACTTTCACATTGCCACCCTTACTTCTGACTAACTGCTGATGGCACAGAGCTGCCTTCAAAGCTGGGCACCCAGCCAGCAGCCGCTGCTCTCCACTCTGCCTTTAGATCTGGATGGCGGTATATGCACTTGTGGGGAAGGGAGTGTAAAAAATAACAGACACAAAGAATGGGGGCCCAATCAAATAAATTTGAGAACTGCTGAGCTAGTCTCACCTCCTGTATAACACAGGCCATAATACTTCCCCAAAATAATTCCGAAAGCATATCTTTTAGAAAAATATCCAATCTTGATTTGAAAATTGCCAGTGATGGAGAATCCACCTTGACCATTTGTAAAACACATTATGTACCTTTTTTAAAAGCAAAATCTAATCCAAATTCTACTTTTCTGTATTCTATCAATTAATAAGATGCAACTTCAAATTATTCTCACTGAAATAAAGGCTGTTTTTCAATTACTTAACTGAAGTTACTATACAAATGTAATCCAAACCATCTCTTCATTATTGCAGAAACACTCACAAGGTATGGTTCAGAAGAAGAGCTCAGACAAAGCAATATTTTACAAAGGACAAATGTGCAAATATATTACCAAAAAAAGTCACCGAAGCAAGCAATAGCAAGATGTTCAAGAGAACAAGATGTGATCTCAGATAACTAAATAGAAGGTTTGGAGTGAAAGATGAGGGGCAAGTTAAGACAAGTAGTGGGTGTACTCATGTTTCACCTAGGAATATAAGCATTTGAGTAACTGAATTCCCTCCCAACACCCAATAATGCCAAAGCTGTAAAGCATCCTAACTCAATTTTTAATACATTGGCTAAGATCTTTCAAGCAAGCAAATTAGGGCTCATGATGTGTGTAAGTCATATTACCCACCAGACTGGTCTAGCAATTATTACAATGCAACAGAAAAAAACTAATTTTGTGTAAAAAAAATTAAGTGACAGACTTAACCTGAGAAAAACCAGAGAAGTCAGATTCAATCTGTCAAGAAATCTGGGTTTTAAACAAATCTCTACCAAAGGCTAAACTGTGTGGTCCTGAGCAAATACCTCTGCTTCAATTTATCTCTATGCTAATATATGATACTTACCTCTCTGACAGGGATACTGAGAGACTTAATTTGGTAATATGTGCAAAGTGCTCTGCAACGTTCAAAAGAATGGTAGTAGAGAAGTCTAAAGACATTTTTATTACTTACCAATTTGTCCATAACTTGAACATTGCATGATCCTTGAAGAGGTATTCCCAGTATATTCCTTGTCTATCATGTTATAGGCCAGAAGTCAGACTGCACTCAGTAGTAGAGTGCCAGCACTGCTCTGGTGGCCCTAATTCTTCTTGGAAGAATTTACGCTTTCTTTAAAAATAAAAAAAACTAAGAGCCCAATTCTGCGAAATGCTGAGTACCTCAATAGAGTTAAGGAGCACTCTTAGCTCCCATGAAGTTGGCTCTGAGTTGAAAACTCAATACCTCTTAGGAAAGCTTCATAACTTTGCATAAATGAGCCCTAGGTTTTCTAGACCATTTGGTTGTGAAGTTAAGCTTCTGAACTGAGTCTGCAGATAGAAATACCTCAATTGATACTTGTGGAGTTACACTAGGATTTGACCTAATAGTCCTGAGAGCCACATTTAACAGCCACATTCATCTCAGAGTTTGAAATTTAAACATCAGTGTTAAAGTGATCAGCAGTGAAACAGTTAACAAAAACAATTAGCCGCTAAGGTTCTTAATATTATTTTAACCTACAGTTTCTGAAAAGCACATTAGTAGAGCACAAGATGGCTCAGAGAACTAATTGGTAATGCGATATGTATCTGGTTCGAATTCAATTCAGGTTAATAACAGCAAAAATGTGTCACTCTGTAGACTGTTCAGTGGTCTATGTGCAGTGAGTTGGTTATCTAAGTCCAGTTGTCAGTGGACAGACAAACCATGATTACAACTGGCATTTTACTGGTCATGACAGTAGAAAGACCTGCAAATTGATGAGCATAGAGAGTGAACTACTCTCTCTTCCTTTAACCTGATGTTGCAGTACATTGATAGGGAAGTTAGAGGTAACAGATTTGAGGAACTGTCCCAAACTGAGGTATCAGTATAGGTGGTTTTGGAACAAATTGATAAATTAAACAGTAATAAGTCACCAAGACCAGAAGGAATTCACCCAAGACTTCTGAAGGAACTCGAATATGAAACTGAAGAACTACTAAGTGTGGTATGTAACCTATTGCTTAAATCAGCCTCTGTACCACATGACTGGAGGGCAGCTAATGTACTGTTGATTTTTAAAAAAGGCTCCAGAAGCAATCCTGGCAATTACAGGCTGGTAACCTTAACTTCAGTACCAGGCAAATTAGTAGAAACTATAGTAAAGAACAGAATTGTCAGAGGCATAGATGAACACAATATGTTGGGGAACAGTCAGCATGGCTTTTGTAAAGGGAAATCATGCCTCACTGATCTATTAGCATTCTTTGAGGTTGTCAACAAGTTTGTGGAAAAAGGGGGGGTCCAGTTTATATAGTGTACTGCAACTTTCAGAATGCCTTTGACAACATCACACACTAGAGGTTCTTAGACAAAGTATTCAGTCCGAGGATAAGAGGGAAGGTCCTCTCATGAATCAATAATTGGTTAAAAGATAGGAAATAACGGGTAGGAATAAATGGTCAGTTTTCACAATGGAAAGAGGTAAATAGGGTGGGGTCCCCCAAGGATCTGTAGTGGGACCTAAGCTGTTCAAAATATTCATAAATGATCAGGAAAAAGGGGTAAACAGTTAGGTGGCAAAGTTTGCAGACAATACTAAATTAATTAGTCAAAGATAGTTAAGTCCAAAACTGACTGTGAAGAGTTCCAAAGGAATCTCACAAAACTGGGTGACTAGGCAACAAAATGGCAGATGAAATTCAATGTCGATAACTGTAAAGTAATACAAATTGGAAAACATAATTCCAATTACACATAAAAAATGATGGGCTCTAAATTTGCTGTTACCATTCAAGAAAGAGATCTTGGCATCATCATGTATAGTTCTCTCAAAACATCTGCTCAATGTGCAGCAGCAGTCAAAAAAGCTAACAGTCTTAGGAACTCTTAGGAAAGGGACAGATAATAAAACAGAAAACATCATAATAAATCCATGGTTTACCCGCATCTTGAATACTGCGTGCAGTTCTGGTCGTCCTATCTCAAAAAAGATGTATTAGAATTGGAAAAGGTACAGAGAAGGGCAAGAAAAATGATTATAGGTATGGAACAGCTTCCATGTGAGGAGAGATTTAAAAGACTAGGACTGTTCATCTTAGAAAAGAGAGGACTGAAGGGGGATATGATAAAGATCTATTAAATCATGAATGGTATGGAGAAAGTGAATAGGGAAGTGTTATTTAACTCTTCCATAATACAAGGATGAAGGGTCATCCAATAAAACTAATAGGCAGCAGGTTTAAAACAAACATAAGGAAGTACTTTTTCACACAACACACAGTCAACCTATGGAACTCATTGCTAGGAGATGTTGTGAAGGCCAAAAGAATAACTGGGTTAAAAAAATTAGGACAGTCTACACTTAAAACACCGCAGCTGTGCCGCTGTAGTGCTTCAGTGAAGATGCTAGTATGTCGATGGGAGAGCTTCTCCCGTCGGCACAGTTAATCCACATCTGCGAGACATGGTAGCTATGTCAATGGGAGAAGGCCTCCTGTCAACATAGCGCTGTCTACGCCATGGTTTAGGTCAGTATAACTGTGTTGTTCAGAGGCATGGTTTTTCTCCCCCAAGTGATGTAGCTATACCGATGTAAATTAATAGTGTAGACCTGGCCTTAGATAAGTTCTGGAGGATAGGTCCATCAATGGCTACTAGCCAAGATGGTCAGGGATACAGCTGGTTGCTCCTAAACCTCTGACTGCAGAAGCTGGGACTGGATGACAGGGGATGGATAATTGCCCTGTTCTGTTGATTCCCTCTGAAGCATCTGGCACTGGCCACTGTTGGAAGACAGGATACTGGTCTAGATGGATTATTGGTCTGACACAGTATGGGCATTCTTATGTTCTAATTGGTTGGGCAGTATACCTTCTTTCAAAGGAGAATATACATCCTCAATGGTATAGTCAAAAAGAAAACCAGAAGAAAAAAATACCCAGCTGTCTTGCCAAGCAGTTCTGAATTGAAGAACATAAAACTTATGTCACATAGGATTCCAGATATCACATTATAATTTTGTTTCTGATTTATATTTTTGCTACACAGACATAATACATTGAGAAGCACAGGACATAACAGCATGAAATTCCTTGCAGGGGAATAGTTTCCTAGTACAAAGCAGCATGAAAGACCAGAACAGTTCGGAAAGCAGTTTTTCCTTCACTCATCACAGCCATCATCTTAGAAACATCAATATCAGAATCTCGCAATTTTCAAGGTTCACCTTCTCTAAACTGCTTTAGCACATTTTACTACAAATTAGTAGATAATTTTAAAAACTATGGATGAAAACCTGGACCTAACTGAAGTAAAAGGCAAGTTTCCCATTGACTACAGTGGGGCCAGGATTTCACCCTAGGAGTTGTAGGCTATGGATTTACTACTTACAAAATGTTGTCCACAAATTTCAAATGTAATGGCATAAACTTAAGCATCTAAATAAAAGCAGTCTGATTTACAAAAGTGCTGAGCACCTGTAACTCTTGTAGAAGTTAATGCAGTCTTATGTCATAGAATCAAATACTGCAGCTGGATTTAAAAGATGGACAGGATACATTTTATGACCAGAATGGACATCTGTAGTTTATGCATACTAAGGTAAGGAAATGAAATGTTATACTTCAGATAATAAGGTTATTTCTTCATTCTGCTGACATTTTTTTTCACTCATGTAATGCATTCCATAATTCCACAGATGCATTTACTGGGAGTGGTGTAGAGGGAAGGAGAGGAAGTAGCCATCTAAATCATCAAGCCACTATTAAAGGCAGATACTATACTTGGGGGACTTATGATCTGATGGGGGTGGGGGTGGGGGGGGGAATGCTGAGCTATAAACATGATTACTGCACATAAATCCATAATACTAGTATTCACCAAGTAATTTAATAAAAGTTAGGATGGGTATTCATTACAATTAAAACAACCTCATTTTTCCTCTTTTAGATATAATATCTAGTCCCATTGGGTATGTCTACACAGTCAGTGGCAGCCCACGGTCAACAGAGTCGGGCTCATGCTACCACGCTAACAACAGCTGTGTAGAACAGTGCCTGTAAGTTGTGGCTCAGGCTGGAACTTGGGCTTTGAAGCCCACGTTTGTGCCTACGCTTCAGAGCCTGAGCCAGAATGCCTACGCAGCTATTTTTAAGCGCGGTAGCATAAGCCTGTTGACCTGGGCTTGGAGACTTGCTGCCACACACTGTGTTCGTGTATCCACTGATGCTTGCTGTCTCCCACCATAGCGATGTGACATCAGTCACAGAACCTAGTGTCCAGCTGATGCCTGGAACCACTCTCTAAATCAATTAAGTTTTGTTTGACTATTTACATAATAGTATGTATTTTTTGCAAAGATCTTAGTATTACTGCATACCACACAAGTTCTAAAGAATATTTTGGAGGAAATGGTGCAAACCTGTGCCACATTGAAAAGACCTGTCACTTGCAAGACTCTTTTAGGTTGGCTCCAGCAGCATTCTTTGATGGATGGCAGCACATTCTGAGAAGTTAGCAAACTACATAAGACAAGTAGGCCTTTGTATAGCCTGAGAAAAATAAAGTGGATATTCAGTACATATTGGAAGGATAATCTTGTGCTTAATGTGCAGGACTGTGCATCAGGAGACCTGGATTCTATTTCCAGCTCTGCTACATGTTTCCTTTGTGATCTTGGGTGAGTATTGTAATCTTTCTGTCTGAGAGCTGGGGCTAATATCTGATTTACATCACTGGGGGCTGAAAGCCTTAATTCATTAAAGTTTGTACAGTGCAGAGATCCCCTTATGAAAGTTACAAAACAAGTGACATATTTCTAAGCTTTTGACATGACATTAGATTCCTTTACCTAAGATCTCCCAAAACTCACAATAAGAAATCACTTGTTTAACATTTTCATTTATAATAATAAAACCCCACATAAACTGACAGTGCCTTCTTTGATTACTCTTACAGTATCAAGTGCTTCATCATCTATTGTAATGAAGCAAAAAGGGGAGTTTGACAAAAAATTCACCATATGAATACCTATACAATCTGTAATATATGTTTCTGTCGTATGTAATGTAGGCTAGAGGCAGCCTGAGTTATAAAAGTGGGTCACAGCTGGACCCAAAATTAAAAAAAACAAACCAGATCTCTAATGAGGTGCTAAACTATAATACCACCCTCTGAGAATGCATCATTGCCAATGTCCATTCCAGTGAAGTGTAAAAGGATGAGCAAATGTTAAAACATTTCCTCTGACACATTCATCTATCAAAGCATCTTGGAAGGTGTGGAAGTCAGCTGGTGTGTGATCATATGCTGCTAGACACTCAGAGTGCATCAGAAAATTAAATGCTTTCAGCTAGTTTCATATACATTCCACTGAAGTTTGCAGAAGCAACAATTCAATATTGAATGTAGTGTGTGTGTGTGTGTGTGTGTGTGTGTGTGTGGGTGTAACAGAGAATTTCTTTGTACAATATGCTCAGTTAAAGGCTTTAGTCTGCATTCTTGTACTATCTTTGTTATACCCTTTTTCCTTCCTGAGCTATTTTAGCCTTTATTATTTCTTTTATCAGGAAAGGTCATGATGAGTCAGTGGCATACACATTTGTCCAGCCCAGAGCCACTTTGGCAACATGCTCGTAGCCAAAGGGCTGTGCTGAATTTGCATGCACTGAATTTGATTAAAATGTAGAATGTGTAGCGCTCAATTTTCTCCAGTTAGATTTAGGAAAGATTGTAGATAAACCTAAGACTGAAATTTGCAACACTGTAGTTTTCATAGTATGAAATTGTATAGTATCTGGTATATTCACAGTGGTACAGAAAATACATTTTAACTGGACATACCTGAAACTTCAACAGCAGCTGTCAATTGATTAGTAAGAGCTAAGGGAGGGCTTGTCTGGTTACATAAGAAATATCCCAATAGCAGTTGACAGATTGAAGTAGTACAAAATAGGAAGGGCACAAGATATCCATTCATCACCTGAATCATTGTTTGAATTACCTTTTCGATTGCAAGGCCATCAGTCAATGTTCAGTCACCACGTTGATGGCAGTGGTCATGCCAAAGCTCTTAACAGGGAAGAATGCGTGAAGGTTGCCATTGTCCTCAGTTATGCTCACAAATCATAAGTTTCATGTACATCTAATGAAACAGGCCAGCAGACTTCACCTGCTGAACAATGGGCTCCCACAGGGATTTGACTTGGCACCTTTACTATTTAATATTTATATCAGTGACATGCCATTGACCTAGCCATGGAAATTTGGATAAGTGGATGATCTTATGCTCAACATCCAAGCAAGCAATTTCACCCAGCTGGCATGCATCCCAACAGAAGATCTGAAAAAAATAGAGGAGTACTATTGGTTATGTCAACTCCAATCACACCCTCAAAAAACAGCTGTTTCCGCATGTCACCTGAGCAACCAACATGTAAAAAAGTGCCTATATGTCACCTTCTGCAACACTAAACTCGGGCACAAGGATTTCTTGGAGTGGTCCTAGAACACAGCCTCACATGTCGCCAACATCTCACGAAGACTGCTGCTAAGATAAAGGCTAAGAACAATATATTCCACAAACTATCCAGGACCAGTTGGGGAGCAGATGCTCAAGCCTGGAAGACAGCTATCTTTGCCTTCATCTTCCCAGCACCTGAATAGTATGTGTCAGTATAGCATGCATATGATATTTGTTGATGTGCAATTGAACGCCACAGTCTCAGAAGAGCTGAAGTCAACAGAGACAGCCGGCTCTAGAATGCTGGTCTTTATATTTACTGAAATATATTCCCTCTCTTCTTATTTAGAAAATTAGACCCAAATACTTCTGTTCACTTCACCCCTTGCCCACAGGGCTTTGTTGCCCAAATGGAAGAGGAATTGGTGCAGTTCACCTGTGCGGAGAAGGCATGCAGGCTACACAGAGCCAAAGCAGAAGGAGCACAACTCCTACTGGTTATGGAACGGTGTTCTGCACAACTCCACTTCTGGGAAGGTATTGTGGAGGTAATGGAGTGCAGGGCTGTCACCCATGGATCACAGCTGCCACAAGAGGGAGCAGCATAGAGGTTTTCTAGCCTGGGGGGAGGGTGCGGGGAGAAGCAGTGGATTCCATTCAACCCAGACCTCTCTGTACACCTCCATTTCATCAGCTATCCCTCAATACATGGATGATGTCTGCTGTGGGGGGAAATCATTGATGAGACTTATGATGGCTGAGGAGTCCAATTCGTAATTTGCAGGTTTTTCCATATATGTGACAGGTGGTTGCTTGGAAAGAGCACAACTACTGGCCAGGATGGTGTACCCTTTCCTTCCTCCTCTGCCATTTCTCAGCCTCTTGAGTTGGGCGATTCTCTTCAAAACGGGCTGAGGCTTGTTGTATGATGCAATGCCATTGCAGTCTATTGCCAGCCAGCTCTTCCCAATTCATGAGGTCAATGCCTCCCTTCTTAAGATATACTTTCAGGGTGTCCTTGTAGTGTTTTCTCTGTATAAGAACACCCTGAAAATATACCTTAAGAAGGAAGGCATTGACCTCTATTTATTAGTTGTGCAAATGATTTATTTCAAAATATACCTGCTCTATACATAGTGCCCTAAACACAGCTATACCTGGATTCAGTATGGAAACTGGAAACCAAAGCTACTTTTGTTTTTAAAAAATGGTCAACATAATTTTTTGTTCTTAATGACTGAACCTGCAAGACAACAATATTCTGTTGCTGATTTTCCTCTTATCTGCAGTTAACATGAAAGGGCAGACTTTCATTCATTTTAAATTGGCCCAAGTCATGAAGACACTGACAGAAATTCCCTGTTCTCAGCTGCTCTCATCTCAGCCTATAATTGAACTTTTCTTAACAAGAATTAAAAGAACCAAATTAGGTTCTCTAATCTAAAGAGCAAGTTCAGTCAAGTTGGACTAGATCGAAACCTAAATGTTTAGTGCCAAATTTTCATAAGTAGCATTTAATATGAGGTCCCTCAATTTTTGGATGCCAAGGCACTTATCAAAGGTGCATGGTAATCCTGAAAAAAATCAGACTCTAGGTTTTTTAAGTTGGGCACCCAAGCCTGAGATGCCAAAAATTGGAGGCTACTTAGGTAAAAACATGCCAGCATTTTCCAATCTATTCATCAAGAACAGATTGAAATAGAAAAATAATTAATGTTCCTTGTTTAGCTATGAAACAAGAAATCTATTTCTATAATTTTGTTATAGTAGCAGCTAATGGAAATCAGTTTTACTATAATTCAAGCAAGGCATGTTTAAAAGCATAGATTTTCATGACACATCCATTCTAAAAAAAAGATTGTACCTATATTCCAATGGATATCAGCAACCGTGCAGCTCAGAGCAAGTTTTCATGAGATGACAGTAAAAATGATTATATCCTGTCTGCTATACACTATTATTTATACCATTGCTTAGCAGCAGCAAAGCAGCAACATTTTCAGCCATTGCTAGAACACAAGTGAAAATGTTCCTATTGCAGACAAAGCCTCAATACATGAAGTTTAAACAAATAACTCCTAGTACTGCTAGAAAATAAACACAAAGTTTACATGAGGGTGGGGGAAAGAGAAGCCAGCAGCCTCTTTCATTAAGAGTCTAACTGGCCAATGGTCTTTTCTGCTATGTACATGATTGGTAGTAACATGAAATAACTTGTAACCAAGAAGGAAAACTAGTGAATTAACACTAAGTAGGATAATTAAATATACCAAGGAATGTTTTCAAAGCAATGCTTCTGAAATAGCCTACATTTTAAGTAGAAAGTCTAGTTAAGCATCCTGTTTTGCGAATCTGCACATAGTATAATTTTAAAAAAGCTCTCTCCCAAATGGAGCTAAATTTCCTTTCCAGATGATTTAAATCCTCCAAGAACAAGGAGAAAGAAATTACAACTTAATTTGTTTTAATTCACCTAGTATAAGTTTAAAAAGGTAATTTGTCATTTCTGGTTTTAGAAAATGATGATGATATTGCTTATGGGCATTGCTGTTATATAAGAATTTCGGTATGGCTTATATAAAATGACATGACAGGAAATTGAATGCTACATTCTGTCATAAGTTTTCTGTCTTAATATCATAGTGTTTTGTTTTGTCTGCATGCTTTATTGCCCTATCCATATTTATACATCAGCAAATTTCCTCTTGGCTACATAATGGCAGCTGTTTATCTCTACTCCCAAGAATATACCAAAGCTCCTCTTGGGCTCAGCAGCAAGGGCTGCTTTCTAAGAGACTTGTTATCAGCTGGCCTTTGTTTTGGAGCCAAAAAACGCAGTAACCAATGCAGCTCATCCGGAGGAGAAGGGCTTCATAACTGGGCTTGTTGGAGAAGATTGTCATTTGGGGGATACAGGAGGCTTTTCCAGATAGGGGCATTTCATACTTTTGGATGAATAACTTCTCTGGAGCTCAGCAGTTATTTGGGCTGCCAATCACTACAAAGTACTCCATTTGCAACACACAGCCTAGAGTGTAAGCAGCTGGACTGGGGCATTTGTTGCTGAGAAGTTGGAAGGTTCTGGGCCCACACATTAATCATTCCATGAGAAGGTGGGTCACACCAGACAAGGAAAGAAAGTCATGCAATAGGTTGTGTGCTCTGAGAAAGTACTTAAGAAACAAAGAACCCAAAAGCACTGGCTGTGGGGCTGTCCACTTGATAAAAGCCTAGGGCCAGACCTGGTTTCTAGTTCCCTTCCTTTAAGAGTCTATTTTTATTGTTTCTTGGAAAGGAGTCAACATTTTTAAAATAAATTAAATTTACCACTTAGCACAAACAAGGCTTGTAGGGACCAACAGTTCCAAGGGGGTTGATTGCATTGGCTTGAAAGCAGAAGTGGTCAGTATGTCACATCCATATAGTAGCACTGCTGCTGCCCATTTTCTAGTTGCTACCTAATGTTAAAGAAAGTACTTTGGTTTCCTGGGGATGATACTCTGGTACCTTTCACCAGAGCAAAATATAGTTTGAAAGGAGTAAAATAAGTAATTTCTTATCTGGGTCTGTTCCAGAACTTAATCAGCTGATTTTTATATCAGGTGCCAAACATGATTTCTTTCTACCACCACCCCACAGCCAGTACTGAAAACAGTTGTTCTGTTGCCACAGATAGGCTAGGTTTTGTTCCACATCTATTGTAAGAAGGGTCAACCACACTGTTAAAAAGATTGAACTTGGCTCACTGTCTATACTAGCAAGAAAAACATTCCCCACAGCACTTGGGGAATGGCTTCAAGCTGGAAGTTGTGTTTGAAACCCCATGTTCAGTGCTACAGATAGGTTAATAAGTTAAAGTGAACACAGGTTCATGAGTTAAAGGGACACCATCAGGTTAAAATTCATACATAGGCAAGGAAATGGGTGATTTTTAATATAAGGTTAATATTCAAATGTTGGATAAATAAAACAAATAATTTGGAGATTAATTTATTTGTCATCATTTAGGGGATTTGTTTCCATGTTGCACTTCATCCATCTTGGTTAATGAAAACTGACCAAATAGTTTCATCCTTGATTCTAGTCTATTTTGTTTTCAAGCATTTGCAGAATGNGCCCGCCAGGGTGCTTACCCTGGCGAGCCGCGTGCCAGAGGTTGCCGACCCCTGCTATAATGTTTGGGTTGTAAACATTCGCCTGTGGAGTTTGCGTCTTTCCCCTAGTCATCATCTTCCCATCATACACATGTAAGTGTGGTGTACACACATACACACACACACACACACACAGCAGGTAATGACGCCTACAGTTGAAGTTGCCCAACACATTTCATTATAAGCAACTGAAAACAGGGTATTATGAAACTTTTCCAAGCAGCCTGTTTGGGCTGAAATTTTCCATGCCAAGCCCTCCCTCTAGCTGATTTTTTTGGGGATGTTTCAGCTAAAATGGTACAGCTATTTCTGAGAACAAGATTAGGGGAAAATGCAGTTTTGCCCATGTAAAAAAAATTATTGCAACTGTTTCATTAAACATCTCAATTGACCGCACACTTTAGAGTGTGGAGTTGAAATATGGCAAGGGGGCAATCTGATATAATAAGAGTGCCTTTTGCTTTACCACTGAAAAACTGCCCAAATTTGGCCAAGTTCTGAGCCTCTCAAAAAAACAACAACAAAAAACCTCAGTTTGTACATACTCAGTACAGACTTGCAGAATTTAACAGCTAAATATTCAGAAAATTCCATCTACACTCAACATGCTTCATTCGTTCACAATTCCTATGTGCTGACTGAACTTCATATGAACCATCCCCACAGAACTAAAGCATGCTCCAGCCCAGGGCTACAAGGACGAAGCTGGACTTTCCCAATAATGGCTGCTCTAGATTGTGGGGGAGACAACACAGGCACAGGAACTGAGAGCTGGAAGACTCTCTCTCCTCTGCTCTCAGTGCTGCCCTGGTGGTGCCCAGGTAGTGAGAAAAAGGGAAAGGAGGAATCTTCCTAACTCAAATGCAGAGTGGTGAGAGACCGGTCAGGGAGGGAAAAGAGATGCAGAGTGGGGATAGAAGCCTAGAGGAGCTAGGTCCGGAAATGGGAAAGGGAAACACTCCGCTACAGAATCTGAAATTGAACCAAGGATTCCTGAGTCAACATTCCTTTGCTGTGCAGCAAGAAACTGTGAAATCCACTGGCAAAGTATCTCCCCATTCCTCTCTAGTAGCATATCCATATAGAAGATTTCTACTCTGTTACCTCAAGTAGTAGAGCAGCGGTTCTCAAACTTCATTGCGCCGTGACCCCCTTCTGGCAACAAAAATTACTACATGACCCCTGGAGGTGGGGACCAAAGCCTAAGCCCCATCGCCTTGGGTGGGGGAGAGGTGAGCTAAAGCCCAAGCTCCACTGCCCCGGGCAGGAGGGCCAAAGCCAAAGACCAAGGGCTGAAACTGAAGCCTGAGCCCCACCACCCAGAGCTACCTACAGCCCTCAGGCTTTGGCTTCAGCACCCAGCAAGTCTAAAACCAGTACTGGTGACCTCATTAAAATGGGGTCACAACCCACTTTGGGGTCTCGACCCACAGTTTGAGAACTGATACAGTAGAGGATTGTGCTGTGGATCTAAAGATCCCAGTTCTGCTGATGACCCAAGTTAGGAGTCGTTATGGCTCTATATGATGGCATTTTTTCAGTTTTTAATTTTTAAAAGACATAGGAAATTACATCCAAATAACTATGTTAAAAGAATGTTGAGGTTGCAAAATCAAATGCTCAAAAGTTTGGAAATGCCAGAAATATGCATGGTCAACCTTAATTTGGCATCTTTGTGCCTATGCATTTTGACACAGTCTTTAATTACATGATCACATACTGTTTTCGCTACAGGACCCCGCCTCATTCAGTGCACAGGAATGAATCAGAGTTGTTCAGTGAAGGAGGCTGTCGTCTGTAGGACCCGTCTCATTTACTGCAGAAGTTGAAAGGAGAATAAGTGTGGAGAATAAGACAAGGAAATGCAGGAAGAGAAAGGATGGTCTCATGTTTAAGCCAGTTGAATGTCACCCTGGAGAACGGTATTCTATCCCTGCCTCTGCCACAGAATTCCTATGTGATCTTGCACAAGTCACAGAAGCAAAAATTTTCAGACATGGCCACTGTATTTTCCTCATTTTGGGGGGTACTTATCTTGAGACACCTGGTCTCTGAAGAGCTCCTCCAGGTCAATTGCTGCTCTGCGTGAACATATAGAGTGCTATAAAAATACTAAGTATTTTGAAAAATCAGATCACAGACATCTCAAATCGGGCACCCAAAATTAGTGGATACTTAACAATTTTGGGTTTAATCTCTGTGCCTCAATTCCTCAGCTGAAAAATAAGGATAATATCACTTCAATTAACAGTGGTGGTGTGAAGATAAATTCTTTAATGTTTGTAAAGAACTAAGGTACTACAATGACAGCCTAATGGAAAGGTCCAAGAAGAAATTAATGGTACTTAATTCTGTACAGGGTTTCAATAACAAGTAGTAAATAATGCCTGAAGCTACATGCTGAATGATGAGGATAAAAGAAATATTGAATAGTGAGCACCATCCATTCCATCACTGAATAAAGCAAGGGTCCTATGGAAAATGTAGCATGTGGTTATGAAGATAGTATCATAATGCATACACACAAGTTGGCCAAATTACATACAAAATATCCCAAAACACCCAAACCAACACTTTTGCAACTGCAGTGAGAAAGAAGAAAACTATTTCTGAACTATAGTCTTTTCTTTTGTTCCCCTTCTTTTCTCTCAAGGTCCCTGTTTTCTTCTTTATATTCCCCTCCCCAAATGGCACTCTAGCTCTAGCCACATAGATAGAAGTCACTGCTAATAGAAGAAGTTTCCCCATAATTGTTAGCTAGCCATTAACAGCCAGTGCTTAGGAACTGCCATACCAAATCAGACTAGAGGGAGTGCAGTATCCTATCTCCCAACTGTGGTCAGCACCCACATGCTTTGGAAAAAAATGCAAGAAACCAAAGTGAGCAATTACGAAACAAACTATCGGAATGCAAGTTTCTTGTGAACTGCCTCAAATAGAGGTTGGCTTGTGTTCTCAAGTATTAAGAGGTGTGTGTGTGTACATATATATATGTAATCGTATTTAACATAACTGTGGATGTACTTCCATGGTATACTGCCACTAGTCGGTATTGATGAGACATTCCCCTCATTACCTCTACATCTCCTGGTAACAAAGTATGGAAAACAAAACTTATCAACTCAACAGGTTTCAAGTTTTAACTTTCAGCAGCTGGTGATTCTTCGCTTAATACATCACAAAACTCAGCTGTTCATATCCAAAATGCATTAAGTTAACCAGATTTTTTTTTCTAATCTTGTGGAACATCCACAACATAACAGTCCAAGTAAAATATGCAGAAAATCATATACAAACCAGATTTATAATACTAAACTTAGTAGTAAGGAAAGACTCCCTCCTGCCCCAAAAGAAAAAAGGAAGATTTTAAAAAAAGAATTATATCAAACATTAAAATTAAATACTGTGATGTATGCACAAGGCAATTAAACATTAGCTAACCTTGTTATTCTGCAAATGTACCAACAACTTTAATAAGTGATGGAAATGTATTTTTTCATTGAAAGGAACAATACCAATATCACAACCCTTTCACTAGAAACTGCATTCTAAGCAACAGCAAACATAAGCATTAGTGGCACTTGGTTTATTATAGTAAAATGTATAGTCATTTTATGTAATAGTAACACCTATTTCCAAAATTGGATGTCTAATTATATGACAAATCAGCACCCCAGTATCTCCCAGTTACAGCAATGCACTCAGACTACCATATGTTCTGTATCAGGATGTCTCAGAGGTCTTGACTGAAGTACACTACCCTACATAGCCAGAATAGAGTCCCTTTTAATTGCAACATTCCCAAAGCCACACAGCATGTGATAAAGACCGTGTTTATTGAGTACATATCAGGGATCACAGATTCAAACGTTGTGGCAAATTCTGGTCAATATCTAGTGGCTGCCTAATCAGCTATGAGAGATCTAAAGAATATTATCAAGAATATATAATCTTTAATTTCTTAGTTATATTATAATCCTATCCAAATTCCCTACTCTCAAATGAGAAAGGGTATTTTTTGGCTTAAGGACATGAAGGTTTCTTGGAATTGGATCAGTTCTATTGCACATCATAAACAATTATTTTTAAAATCCTAATATAGATAATATATTTGATGTTGTAAAGTCCACACTCTGCTTGTACACACAGGTGAAGACTAATTGGGTGGGTTGCATATGAAGAAACTTTTGCATGAAAGATGCTATACAAAAATGTGTCCTATTGCACACTGCAGAGGAATTTCTGCATTTCAGAAAATTTTGTATAGGAGAGATTTTGCAACTCCAGCATCACAGTACCACCAGCCTCTTCCTCTTGTGCTGCTGTATGTAATCCATTTTCTGTTTATTACAGACATTTTATAGGTCTGATAATATAATTCCAGTTCCTAAAATGCAAGCAGGAACTGACAGACACATAACCAGAGTAACTGCGTTGCCTTCAGTGTGAAACAGGATAAGAAAGGATTATTGTCACAAATGTAATAGAGGATACATGGAGAGATTCACATCCAAGAGCAACTGGGCAGTTTACATATTCACAACATAAAATTGGCTTTGCTATTCACAGGCATTAGCATTTCTATGATAAGAGTTATTAGAGCCTTGAAATACCCTAAGTTTTTTATAAATCTGCTATTACCACTGTCCAAAACAATATATAATTTTGCACATTCACAGACATCTAGTTAACGTTTCCAGACCAACAAACAGGTGGAAGAATACTACCTTTTTCCTTTCAGAGACCACTGAAGAGAAAAGCAAGTGTGCTCCACAGGAAATAGCCCATTCTAATGAGTATGCAGTGGAGGTGGAGCAGTGTCAGTCCCATGATATTAGAGAGACAAGGTGGGTGAGGTACTATATTTTATTGGACCAACTTCTGTTGGTGAGAGAGACAAGCTTTCAAGCTACACAGAGCTCTTCTTCAGGTCTGGGCAAGGTATTCTGAGTGTCATAGTTAAATACAAGATCAAACACATAGTTTAGCATAAGTAGTTAGCATATATTCTAAGGAACCATTCAAAGCAAAGTGTCCCGTTAACATCCCGGTAGTCATAAAATAAAAAGGAGGGTTAGTAGATTACAGATTATTGTAATAAGCCATAAATCTAGTGTCCTTATTAATACCATAATTTTTAGTGTCTAGCAAAGTTATGAATTTAAGCTTCCAGGCTTGTCTTTTGAAAGTATTGTGCAGGTTTCCTTTGAGGATGAGTGCACAAAATGCCCAATAACACTATGTGGGTGAAACCAAACAATCACTATGCTCTCAAATGAACTCACATAGGAAAATGATAAAAGACAAAACCACCATATCACCTGTGAGTGAACACTTTTCACAAAACGGTCACTTTATATCTGACCTATCAGTTCTCATCCTCAAAGGAAACCTGCATAACTATGAGTAAGAGTTACAGTATCAGGCCTTAAAATTGACACTATGATGATTTACCACTGTGATTCCCCCTTCTACAATCAGCAGGATTGGACAATTCATATAGATTAAACATTTGTATTAGCGTAGTATCTAAAAGCCCAAATAAGTATCATAGCCCTATTACGTTAGGCGCTGTATGAACACACAGAATACCAAGTCTCTACTCTAAGGAGCTTACAATCTAAGAAGAGCTTCTTGTATCTTCCATTTTGAACACTCAATACGCACCCCGGAAGTTTGCTATATTCCAACTGGTTTTATATTTTGATTCTTTGGCTTCCATCTCCTTACTGCCAAAGAACCAAATAAATTCTGTACCCAGAAAGATAATGGAGCAAATAATTAAGCAAACAATTTTCAAACATCTAGAAGATAATAAGGTGATAAGTAACAGTCAGCATGGATTTGTCAAGAATAAATCATGTCAAACCAATCTGATAGCTTTCTTTGACAGGGTAACAAGCCTGGAGGATAGGGGGGAAGCAGTAGACGTGGTATATCTTGACTTTAGTAACGCTTTTGATACCATCTCACATGACCTTCTCATAAACAAACTAGGGAAATGCAACCTAGATGGAGCTACTATAAGGTGGGTGCAAAACTGGTTGGAAAACCAGAGAGTAGTTATCAGTCGTTCACAGTCATGCTGGAAGGGCATAACCAGTGGGGTCCCGCAGGGATTGGTTCTGGGTCCAGTTCTGTTCAATATCTTCATCAATGATTTAGATAATGGCATAGAGAGTACACTTATAAAGTTTGCGGACGGGGTTGGGAGGGGTTGCAAGTGCTTTGGAGGATAGGATTAAAATTCAAAATGATCTGGACAAACTGGAGACGTGCTCTGAAGTAAACAGGATGAAAGTCAATAAGGACAAATGCAAAGTCCATTTAGAAAGGAACAATGAGCTGCACACATACAAAATGGGAAAANGTTGTTCTTAACCTGAGGATAGGACAAGAAGCAATGGAATTAAATTGCAGCAAGGGAGGTTTAGATTGGACATTAGGAAAAACTTCCTAACTGTCAGGGTGGTTAAGAACTGAAATAAATTGCCTAGGGAAGTTGTGGAATCTGCATCATTGGAGATTTTTAAGAGCAGGTTAGACAAACACCTGTCAGGGATGGTCTAGATCAGTGATTCTAAACATATTACACATTGTGGGCCACATATGTGGCCCACGATGCGTAACCTGGGCTGCAGGGGCCGGAAAGTGGCAGCCCAGACACTGACCCTGGACCCCAGACCCTCACTGCATGGGCCACCTCCGCCCCCTGGGGGTTGGCTGACTGCCCGCCCCGGTCCCCTCTGCGCAGGTGCCCCAGAACCCAGGACTCCTGCCATGCGGGGTGGTCCGGCTGTCCAGCCTGGTACCCAGCCACATGGCTGTCCAGGCCTCTGGTACTTGCAGGGCCAGGTGGCTGCCCCGGACTCTGGCACTCGCGAATCCCTGATCCGTTGCACTAGGCAGCAGGGCAGCCCAGACACACACACACACACCCCGGAGGAGCTGGGAACCTGGGACCTTGGGCACACCCAGAGCCTTTAGCACACAGCTGAGCTGGGCCGTAGCTGTATGCTAATTGGGCCGCATGTGGCCCAAGGGTTGAAAACCGCTGGTCTAGATAATACTTAGTCCTCCTGAGTGCAGGAGACTGGAGTAGATGACCTCTCGAGGTCTGTTCCAGTCCTATGATTACACTATATGAAGACTCCCTTTTCCAGGACCAACCTATATGTTTTAATATGCAAGCTTTGGGGATAAAAGAAACATTGCCACCCTCAGATGTGGAGAATTTTGAAGAGAAAGAAAGCTACAGATTAGCTGGGTGGGCTAATGTACTGTGATTTGCTGATATCCAGTAGATTTGCGTTATGGGACAGGATAGCTAACATCAAATCAAAGACAGAAGATCAGTGGAAGGAGATGGTCACATTTTATTGCATGGAGCGGAACAAGCAAGTGGGTAAACAGGACAATTAATCACAGTTATGGAAAAAGGGTCTTACTTCCCTGTATGGTTTATGGAAATACTGTACTCTATGCAGTACATTTGTACTTGTGTGCCCCACTGTAACGTATCAGGGAACTATTTCCAGCTTAGTAAAAAGCTAACAAATGAGCATATAAAAAAACCATTGCCATGGGTATTGAACACTAAGCAGGACTCTGGTACTAATTACCCAAAGGACAGCTGAGAGTCTGACACCCTATTTCATCAGCAAGAGAATTATAGGCAGCCAAACGGCTGTATCAGCCAATTTGAGAGCTTTTCTGATCCTAAAACAGTTCTAATTGGGAATTTTTTTCAACTCTGTAATGGGAACTTATAGGGTAGGTATACAGCAAACCCGAGAAATGAGGTATTGCACCTCACTGCCTTTCTTTCAGCAAACAAGGAAATAACCAGAGTGAAAAGTTGATTTTGCTTTATATAATTGTCTTCTGGCTGTTCCCCAAAAGACCATATCCCTTTGCATGCATTCTGTAATTTAATTCCAGTACTTGTATCTGACATAACTTCATGTAATTATGACATGGTGACTTTTGGTGCCTGCACGCTTATTTCATAAGGGATCTTATTTAACTTGTGGAAGAAATTTTTTTTCTGTGTGAACTACCACCAATTAACAATCAAGAAACCTAACCTAAATATCAAAAACAGCCATTTAGCAGACTTTACCTTTGAAATTGCAGAAGTTATGTTTACATAACGGAGTCAAAGCTACCTAAATACTGTGCCATTTCCAACGCTGCCTTTTATGCTTAGAATAATCTCCCAATCCCAGTGCAACAGGTACCCACTCCTCCACATTCACCATCGTAAAGACTCACTCAGTTCTACCACACAAACTAATCCTCTTCAGTCATTAAAATATATATTTTCACCTGTGTTCTGAATCAGCTCATCTACTGTTTTATCTTGTCCTGTCTATGTCTGTCTTAATGACTGTAAAGTCATCAAGGTAGGGGCTGTCTGTATCTTGTATACTTGCTAACTGTGGTAAATTCAGATTGAAGGTTAATGGCATTTGACCCACTGTTACAACACTGGGCTAGATTCTGGACCTACTGAGGCTTGTTTGCACTGCTCTGACAGTTCAAGGTAGACTTAAAACCAGTTTAACTGGCTTCCCAAGGAATGCCCAGGAGGCATAGAGCAAGCATAGTCTCTTTTTATTGTCCCCACAATACGAGGTGTGGCTGGGAAAGGGGTAGTGGCCAGGGAGCTACAACTTCCAGCCAATCCCCAACTGCCACACAACTCATGGAGGGACAGGGGAGGAAGAAAGGGGTCATAGGCAGCCAATAATAAGAGAAAAGAGCCCTGAGACTGCTTTGTTTTGTGTCAGGGACCGTATAATTGGTCCCAATATCAGCACATTGCTGGTGTGATTTACCAACACCCTACTTTGGCTTACCAGCTCCCCGGCTCTTTCCCTCCAGAACTATCATGCATGCAACATAACTGGTCCCCAGGATCTGGCCCAATATTCTATTGCTATTCAATCATATAATATATAAATTACATTACTGAAGGATGGCAAATTACCACTTCAAATGATTAACAAACAGCAATTTAGATCTCTTTGGATAAACTCACCAAGAAGTTAAATTAATGATTGATTTTTAATTTTAATAAAGAAAAGTTAATTGCAAAAATTTGTGCAAAACTGGAAGTGGGAACAAAAATGAGTTATATAATCAAACAAATTAAGCTACACTTATTTTGTAATCTATGATTTAAGGTAATAAGGTATTGTATTTTGGGGACACTCCAAGCTCTATTTACTTGAACTCCTGTTCTTTAGCTCTCAAATTGAATACCATAATGACACCTATACATTGGGGACAGGACTATCAAAGAAAAAATTGGAGTGTATTCAATGTTGCTGAATGATCTGCAAAGTAACATTGATTCTCATTTTTAAGAAGTAATATTGTATGTTACTGAAATTCATTACTCTGAAAAAATAATCTCATTAAATCTAATAAACTTAATCTGTTGCCTTCAACAAGACTACTGAGATATTTTACATGGTAATAGCATTTACATAAGTTAGGAGTCAAGGTGCTGAAGTCTACATCAGCAATAAAAGTTTCCGCTGTAGTGCATAGTAAGCATATAAAATCCTAAAATGGATGTGTTTGAAGCACAACCAAGTAAACCAAGAATAAATTTTAGGTTTTAGAGTCTCATCTTCCTTCAGTTAGATCTCCTATCACGCCATGAGAGTGCTTTTTCCTCTCCCTCTTTCATATATGGCAAAGAGAGATAGAACATTTTGATTCCTGACTCAGAATATTTGTTCCAAGAAATGCTAAAGATTCCAAGTAAGTTCTTAGTAAATTCTTATTTTTTCTCCTTTCCTAGCAGCATGAATTCCATTGTAATCTATGCTGCAACGTCATGAGCAGGGAGTCTGTCTGCGTATATGTAGTTGTGCAAGAATAAAGAATACATTTTCAACCTGTCTTCAATACTTAAGAGGGATTTTCCGGTAATAAGTTACTCATATTCCACTCTTATTTAAGAAGCTACTTTTAAAAAATACATATCATAGTCTCTTTAGTGCTCCTGAAAATTAACCGACAGGTTGCAAAACACAATGACACTTATAAAAATTCTCAAGTTCCAGAACAGGCAGAATATTTTACTGAAGGAAATCCTTTCCTTTCTGTGTATCAAAAGTTCCAGAAACCCTTCCCCCAGCATTACATACCCTATGCCATACTGCCACCCTCAACCCCTCGCCCCCCCCCCCTAAAAAGCCTTAAGATGCTTTTAATGAACAGTTCAAAATTGAAGGGCATAGGTCCATATGCACAAATGGATCCAAATTATATTCACAGATCAAAAAATGTTGCATACCAATTAGTCATGCAACTAACTGACTGCCTAAATTTTTCAGACTTAAAAACAAAATCTGCTCGTGTAACTTATTGCACATATTTTTGACTATGCAAACTGAGCACTACAAGTTTGTCTCACAGACAACATTTAAAGGGTGTCGGTGAAAAAGTTAGTCAAACTCCCCTTGCCCCCCACTCTCGCCCTTACAGTTCACTTTAAGTTTTGGGTTCAGGCTCTTGAAAATTTCCATTTCTTCTGATATGAAGATAAATGGGTAACAAGGATAGATCCAAGTAAGCTCTTTGAACTGATGATAAACCACAATTCTCAGTGACATGGACTAAAAATATGGGAACCACAAAACAAAAGGATGAAGAAAATAAAAAAATAAAGAAGAATTCCTTCGTCTTGGATACTAATCTATCTAACTGCCTTTGTCCACGCCCAGGCAGAAAGCGTTTAACCCTACTGTTGCACTTGTAATCCACTCAGAAACTGCAGCTGGTTCTGAGTGGAATAGGTCACCTTCTAGGCAGGACAATAGGTCAAACACTTTAAAAGCAGCATTATCTGCACTGGCTTTGAAGGTCCTAATATTTATCTATACAAAGTCCTAAATGAGCTAAGATCTGACTACTGCAAAGATCTCTTCTCAGTCAACAGGCTGCTACTGTAATCAATAAGGCATACTTTTGTTGATTGTATCCACTGTGAGGGAGAGGATAGTTTTTGTGGAGGGCTGTAGAATTTGCTGCTTCTGAAGATCCTCCTTAGTCACTGTCATGCCTCCCCCCTAGGGCACAATGCAAGACTCAGATTTGTTCTGGCCTTCTGAAATTCTATAGTTGACTACCCATGGTATTATCTAGTTGAGATTGCCTTATCACAATATGGAGACAAAAGTTGTGTTTCACAATCACCTTTTGTGAGGAATTGTATTTCCGAATTATGTAATGGGAGCCTAATTACTATGTTGAGTGACCCATTAGAAATACACAACTACAACTGTAGCATTTCTTCTATGGAACATAAGCTGCTAGAGAAAGGACAATTTCCGCTAAGATTAACATATGAAAAGCTTCTTTATGAGTTTAAGAATCTGATCATTCCAAGTTTCACAGCGTAACTTAAAAAAATGTTGATAGTATAGCACAGGTTGTGCTGAAGCAGGAGTATGGACTTTACAACCTTAGCGGCTGTCTATCCAAACGTGCACTCCAACTTTGCTTGAGCACATTTTGCTAAAGGCAAATGTTTGCTTTAGGATTTTGTATCTGATGTAGCTCCTTAAGAAAGGAGAGTCATTTGGGCATTTAACTTAGAGCATGTCTACACTGGCAAAGTTACAGTGCCGGCAGTTACAGTGCCGCTCAGAGAGCACTGAAGGGAAACCACTGTTGTGTGTTCACACTGTCAGCTGCCTGCACAATAGCATGTTCACACTTGCGGCACTTTCAGCGGTATTCGGAGCGGTGCACTCTGGGCAGCTATCCCACAGAGCACTTCTTTCTCTTCTGCCGCTAAGACTTGTGAGCAGGCGAAGGGGGAAGCGGGGCATCCCGGGTCCTGTCCCAATGCCCCGTGATGCATTGCTTCGCGTCCCAGAAATCCCTGTGCTTCCATCCGCATTTGGCGCCATCTTTCAACGGTTTGTGTACTGCGCGCCCTGACTCTTCAGGCTGCAGGAATGGATCCCGAACTGTTGACCAGTATGCTGATCGCTCTGACTAACATGTCACGAGTGGCAGTGGAGTTATTCCTTAAACTACAAAGGCAAGAGGAGTGCAACATTGATCTCGCCACGCGTAGGAGCTACAACACGAGATTGCTTGTGCCATTCATGGAGGTGCTGACCATAGTGGAACGCCGCTTTTGGGCTTGGGATGATGAGCAGTGGCTGCAGAACTTTTGGATGAGGAAAGCCACATTCATGGGACTGTGTGATGAGCTCACCCCAGCCCTGCACCGCAAGGATACAAGAATGAGAGCTGCCCTCTCGCTGGAGAAGCGCGTGGCGATTGCACTGTGGAAGCTGGCTACTCCAGACAGCTACCGAGTGGTCATTAACCAGTTCGGAGTGGGAAAGTCAACCGCTGGACTCATGTTGATGGAAGTGCGCAGAGCCATTAATCGCATCCTGCTCTGAAAGACCATGACTCTTNAAAAAATGTTGATAGTATAGCACAGGTTGTGCTGAAGCAGGAGTATGGACTTTACAACCTTAGCGGCTGTCTATCCAAACGTGCACTCCAACTTTGCTTGAGCACATTTTGCTAAAGGCAAATGTTTGCTTTAGGATTTTGTATCTGATGTAGCTCCTTAAGAAAGGAGAGTCATTTGGGCATTTAACTTAGAGCATGTCTACACTGGCAAAGTTACAGTGCCGGCAGTTACAGTGCCGCTCAGAGAGCACTGAAGGGAAACCACTGTTGTGTGTTCACACTGTCAGCTGCCTGCACAATAGCATGTTCACACTTGCGGCACTTTCAGCGGTATTCGGAGCGGTGCACTCTGGGCAGCTATCCCACAGAGCACTTCTTTCTCTTCTGCCGCTAAGACTTGTGAGAAGGCGTAGGGGGTAGCGGGGCATCCTGGGTCCTGTCCCAATGCCCCGTGATGCATTGCTTCGCATCCCAGAAATCCCTGTGCTTCCATCCGCATTTGGCGCCATCTTTCAACGGTTTGTGTACTGCGCGCCCTGACTCTTCAGGCTGCAGGAATGGATCCCGAACTGTTGACCAGTATGCTGATCGCTCTGACTAACATGTCACGAGTGGCAGTGGAGTTATTCCTTAAACTACAAAGGCAAGAGGAGTGCAACATTGATCTCGCCACGCGTAGGAGCTACAACACGAGATTGCTTGTGCCATTCATGGAGGTGCTGACCATAGTGGAACGCCGCTTTTGGGCTTGGGATGATGAGCAGTGGCTGCAGAACTTTTGGATGAGGAAAGCCACATTCATGGGACTGTGTGATGAGCTCACCCCAGCCCTGCACCGCAAGGATACAAGAATGAGAGCTGCCCTCTCGCTGGAGAAGCGCGTGGCGATTGCACTGTGGAAGCTGGCTACTCCAGACAGCTACCGAGTGGTCATTAACCAGTTCGGAGTGGGAAAGTCAACCGCTGGACTCATGTTGATGGAAGTGCGCAGAGCCATTAATCGCATCCTGCTCTGAAAGACCATGACTCTTGGCAACGTGCATGACATTGTGGATGGCTTTGCACAAATGGGCTTCCCTAACTGCGGAGGGGCGATAGATGGCACACATATTCCAATTCTGGCACCAGCCCACCTAGCCACCGAGTACATTAATCGCAAGGGGTATTTCTCAATGGTTCTCCAGGCACTTGTGGATCACCTTGGGTGTTTCACAGACATTAATGCAGGCTGGTCCAGAAAGGTGCATGACGCACGCATCTTTCGGAACACTGGTCTATTCAGGAAGCTGCAAGCAGGGACTTTCTTCCTGGACCAGAAGATCACTGTAGGGGAAGTCAAAATGCCCATTGTGATCCTGGGAGACCTCGCCTACCCCTTAATGCCGTGGCTTATGAAGCCATACATGGGGCAACTTGACAGCAGCAAGGAGCGGTTCAACAACAGGCTGAGCAAGTGCAAAATGACTTTTGAGTGTGCTTTTGGTTGTTTAAAAGCCCACTGGTGCTGCCTCTATGGGAAGCTGGACCTGGCCACTGACAATATTCATATGCTTATAGTGTGTGCTGTACGCTCCATAATATTTGTGAAGGGAAGAGTGAAAGCTTCACTCAGGGCTGGACCACAGAGGCTCAGTGCCTGGAGGCTAAATTTGAACAGCCAGAGACCAGGGCTATTAGAGGGGCACAGCATGGGGCCAGAAGGATCAGTGATGCCTTGAAGCAGCAATTTGAAGCTGAAAGCCACTAATATTTGTTGCTATTCTCAGGATTGCAGTGCTTGTAATGCTAGGAGGTGATTGGTGCACATGATGCAATAAGGGGGATTAACATAATTGTATGTTGCTTTGCAGTGTTCTTTTTGCTTTTAATTAATAGAATAAACATTGCTTTCAAACCAACACAATTCTTTTATTCACAGACAACAACCGGAGGAAAGAGTAAAAAAAAATAAAAAAAAAATCAGCAGGGATGGGGATGGGGGAAGGGAAGATCCCAGGAGGAGTAGAGGTCCTGGGATGGCTAAAGATTTGTGTATGTCCAGGGATCACATCCAACCTTCTCCTTTGGAGTACACTGCAGCAGGTACTGTACTTCAGAAGGGCCAAACTGCAGAGGGATGGGTGTTAAGTGCAGTGGGAGTCCACAGTGCTGGACTGTCGGAGGGGAGGAGTGGAATACCTTGGTATAGACTGGAGCCAGGAGATTGATAAAAGTGTGTTGGCGGTGTCTGGGGGGCGCATGGGAAAGAGTTTTGTGACAGTGGCTGCAGGGGAAGGCGGGCGCGGAGCTAGAGCTAGTATCGCCTGGATCGTGTCTGCTTGGCGCTCCATAACCTTTAAGAGCCACTCTGTGGCTTCATTCTGGTGTGCCACATTCTCCTTTCGGTCCCTCTTATCGCTGTCCCACCACTCCTTCAATTCCTGTTTCTCAGCGGCAGAGTGCATCATAACATCATGCAGAAAGTCCTCCTTAGCTCTTCTTAGCCGCTTTCTAATTCTGTGCAGCAGTTCAGCCACTGATAAAGAGGGAGGCTGGGCTCCCAAGGTCATCTCTGTGAAGTTTAAATGCAACATTTTACAGAAACAGTACTGTTTGCAACACAGACAACACTGATTCAGTGACTTAAAACACAGCCAGTACTCTCACACCTGTCACTAACTGGCTGACCCCAGGCAAGCACACGAGCCACAAGACCCCCAAAATGGTGAGTTGCTGCATGGGCAGGGTAAATCACTCTTCCCGGACCCTGCTGTACACTGGGCATGTGGCTCTTGGGGAGAGCCAGCACTGTAGGGGGGGGCTGACAATCATTCCTGTCCCCACACTTTCCACAGGATGTGATCATTATGGAAGATATCTCGCTGCTGAGGGTGAGCAGGGACTCAAGGGTCTTCTCCAAGCCTGCGGCTTCCGCCCTGGCTCCTATGCAGCTCACCTGTGTGCAGCAATGGTTTCCCCTCCCCCGCGATGGCACAGTGGTGCAGGAAAGTTACCGTTAATGAGGCAAGAAACAAAGCAGCTCTGCTGAAGAACCTGCGGCAGCGGATTGCCCAGGATCTCCGTGAGAGTTTCCTGGAGATCTCTGAGAGAGATTCCCATGAAGTGAGGGAGTCAATCAACTGTCTGTTCCACCGCTCAGACTAGGCATGCGGTGGGAGACAAGCCTGCTTTCTGCAGTCCTCCTGCCCCCAACAACTTGCTTCAGTGATTCCCAAAATCAAAGCCACTTACCAGGAGCCTCCTCTCCTGTTTGCGCTTTGCCAAGCTCTGACAGCTGTGACTGGCTAGCCTTCTCCAGGGTATAAAAGAGCTTCTGGCTGCATGCATCTCTGGCCTCTGAGCCATCCTCTGCCTCTGGGTCCCCCTCCCTCTCCACATTCTCATCCAAGATTTCCTCCTTCTGGCTTGGTCCACTCTCGACTGGCACATGAGCCACCCAAGTATCCACAGGGGCCTTCACAGTGGAGGTGGGGTCGCCACAGAGTATCGCATCCAGCTGTTTGTAGAACCGGCAGCTTGTGGGCGCAGCCAAGGAGCAGCGGGTTGCCTCCTGCGCCTTGCAGTAGCTCCTTCACTTTGACCCAGCACTGCAATGTGTCCAAGTCATAGCCCCTTTCTGTCGTGCATCGTGAAATCTGCCCGTAGGTATCATAATTCCTACAGCTGGAGCGCAGCTGGGACTGGACAGCCTCCTCTCCCCAAATGCTGATGAGGTCCAGCAGCTCAGCATTGCTCCAAGTGGGATATCGCCTGGTGCGTGGAGCAGGCATGGCCACCTGGAAAGATGCACTGAGACCACTGCACGCATCACTAAACAAACAGGAAGGGGACTTTCAAATTTCCAAAGGAATTTACGGGGTGGGGATGACAGTTGGTCACCTGAGGGCAGGGCAGTAGAGTTTAAACCAATGACCAGAGAGGTGAGAACAGGCATTGTGGAACACCTCCCAGAGGCCAATCGCAGTGCTGTAATCACCATGGTGTCTACACTGGCACCGCAGCGCTGTACTCCCGATGCAGAAAGCTGTACGCCTTCCGTTGGGGTGGTTTTTTAAAAGCGCTATAACTGCGCAGTTTCTACGCACTAAGTGGCTTGGCAGTGTGTACACCTTGGGAGTTACAGCGCAAAAAGTTGCTTAACCGTGAAGAAACTTGCCACTGTAGACAGGGCCTTAGCAAATTTTCACTCCAGAAAATGCTGTTCCTATAGTCTTAGAATCATATAGATAGTAATATTTTATAGGCAATAAGTCACCACGAGTTGGGCTCAGAAAGGCACTGGTTTTTGTTCAACAATTAGTATGTAGTTAAGCATGTATTTATTACATTTTAAACAAAGTGAATTTGCCTGGTTTTTATACTTAATTTATTCCTAGATGCAATGACTTATAGTCTATATTTCAGAACACCTAAAATGGAGTCTTATTTGAAAGAGGTAAAAGTGAGAAGTTACAGTATCTAATGTGGTAAATATCTTGTACATTAAAGGGCCTGTGTTAAATCATGTTTAGTCCCAGTTAGTATACCTGTTGTCCAAAGCAAGAAAAGGCTACTCTGGTGCTGAGATACCATAGGGATTGACAAATAGAAACTGACAGATTTATAAAACAGTTCATACACAATTTGAAAATAAAGGACAGTCTCAGGGTTAAGGCATTAGACCAGGACCCAGAAGACCTGGATTCTATTCCCAGTTCTCCCAGTCTTCCTGTATGATTGTGGGTAAATCAATCTCTCCGTGCCTCAATTACCCCATCTCTACAGTAAGGAAAACACTTCCCTATTTCACAGGGATGTTATAAGAATAAATCTCTTACTATCTGTAAGTTGCTCAGATATTAGGGCAATGAGCACCATCGAAAAGCCAATACATAATTTAAATACCTAATCTGACCTCAGAAATGGATTTGTGTGTTGCATTAACACCATTCAACACCACTGCCTCTCAGAAAACTAGCAACTGTGCTCCTTTAATGTACAACATGAGTATACAAATACAAAAGGACCAAAATAGCTATCTTATCATAGTAACCTAAAGGCTAAACTGATGTAGTGGGAATAAAAACTACACTAACACGCTCCTTTCCACCGTAAAAAAATTAAGATATGAATACGTGAACAGGCATCACTAGAATTTATTACTCCTTTTGCAAGCAGAGGACAACTGGATCTTTTAATTCAATTAACTATGAAGAAGGACTGATTGACTATATGTCACTTTGTGGCTTATTGTTCACAAACCACTAATCCCTTATTGTATTATCTGTACAGTTATCTGTTTGCCCTGCTTGGTTTTATGGGAAAAATCTTAAAAATTATTCCCACATATCAAAACTGACAGGTGTTTGAGGTTCAAAATCACCTTTCACAGTTCCCCATTTGATAAATGCAATGACAGCAGATCCAATCCAAAGAGATGCCACTGATAAAATCTGACCTTGAAGTACAGCAATTTACCAGTTTTGAATAAGAGGTTTACAGCTTTATTTAAGTTTGACTACATTAATTAGAGGTCTATGCAATTTGACAGATTTAAACGAGTGCATCTGCAAAACTGGAAGGAAAATAAGCCAAGCCAGCTGAAGCTGTTTTGTTAAAAATAATCTTCATAAAGAAAAACACCTGCCCTTTCATCATTTTCTAGGAATTCAGCTTATATTCTTGAAACTATAATTAAAAGTATGCTGTTGTGCACAATCAACATTGAGTATAGGCTTTCCTGGTGCTGATGTTTGTAGCAAAGAAAAAATTGCTCTGGTACCAGACAAAGCACTAAAACTTCAATTCCCAGAATGTGCTGCAAAACTCTGTATCTGAGCACTCTTTTTACAAAAAGAGTTTTCAACCAAACAAGGATATCAGTTAACAGGATATTAAAGCTGTCAGATACACATATAGAGAAATTACAATGAGTTACATGTATTATAATAGGGCCTGACAATCCCCTAGCTAGGTAAGAAAAGAAGATACAGTAACTAAAATGTAAAGATGTTAATGTAACAAACAGTATTCAGAACAATTTTTTTTTCACTGTTTCAATCCTTTCCTTCATCTTTTACACTTACAAATCCTATTAGGTACACAATTTTCTTGTTTACTCTAGCCAAATTTACAATGTTACTTGTTATTCTCTTATACAAATGTTTCTAACACCCCATTTGTGATGGGAAGATCATGGAGCCATTTGATTAATTTAATTTCAAATAGGGTGGAGCATATTTAATGAAATGGACATTTTATCACTGGTTAGACAGTTACATATGAAGAATAAGTATTTCCATTTCGTGAAGGCTAAGTCAAAGGTGACATTTCCTTTAAACACATTTCAGGCAAATAATTAAATTCAGAATAGAAAAGTTGTAAAGTGTGCCTGCAATTTCTTCTCTCCTGTAAATCAGTGATTTTCCCTCATTACTTCCTCAAAGTGTGGAAACTTTTGCACCCTGAAGGTCTTCTTTTCTGATAAAGTACAACGGTTGTTTACAAGATATTCCTCATTAGGCAGAAGAAGAATGAAATATCCTTACGCACTGTGTATATAATTCCATATACATACACGTACGTCCCAACACCATTTCAACAGTTTTAAATGAAACAGTATTTCTTAGATCATTAATTCTTTAGCTTGGTTTAAAACAAGTCCCAATTCACAAAAGAAGAAAAAAGGAGAGAGAACTAGTAAAATATTACAGACATTAAATTCCCTTCTTCCAAATTTTTCTTGTTCATTTTGATCTAGTTTCTTGCAAGTGTATTTAAACCAAATGATAAAATTAATGATATCCCCTTGGTATTAATGTACTTAGCAAGCTGAAAGAACACATCATGCCTCCTTAGCTTATCATAAGTCCATATTTTTGAGATAATCATTAATTATAAAACAGGTTCAGGAAAGAAAGAAAATCAACTTAGGTTTTAAAGCAGTATGTAAGACATAATTTGATCAAATATCTTACCTTTCATTTTTCACCCTAGCATTTATACTTTTACATTTGCATAAAAACAATGGCAGGCAAAGACAAAACTGCATAAAATATTAGGCTAATGCATCCGAGAACTGATCTCTCTACTCTTCCACTACATAAACATTAGAGATTTCCAAATGGTTTGGGTTGATTTCCACTCCCCTAATACTCTGAATGGAGGTTCTTTTCAGCAAAACTTTAAAATAACTCAGAAGTCACAATAAAAACAAACAAAAACAAAAAGAGCCAAAAAAAAAAAAATCAAAAAACCCTAACACCCCAACAACAAAAACAAAGCAAAACACACACACACTTTTAAAGAGCAAGCCTGCTATAGAAATCAATAGGTTGTTTGAATAGAAATTACATTTACCTCTGATGTATTTGTGGGATCAGCATCAGTAGTATTTATTATGGAGGGTTTATTCAGTTTCCTTAGATTCCCATCGATTTTATTTATTTATTTATTTATTCATTCCCCACAGACGGAGACCTTTTTTTACTGGATGCTTCCAACAGCAATTCAATAATATGGAATCTCGGAATACCCTGTGTCAATGACATCCCTTTTGTTGGCATGGAAAGGATTGTGTTGCCATTTTAAAAAGGCAACAAGAGGTCACATGCAAAAAAAAAAGGGAGGGGGGATCAAACAATCTTAAAGGGACACTACCAGGTTAAAATTATATTCTAAAATAGCTCACCTGCCTTACTATTGATCTTAATAGCTTATTAAAATTGAAATATTTTAAAATATTTTATTTTTCACTACTTATGCAGTTTGTTTTCTTTTTGAATTTCTTTGAGTTTGGATAATGAAAACACACATCATTTTCACACAGTTTATAATTACTGCACTTTCTGGCTGTCATTGGTACAGTGCTGCAATACATGTCAGACTGACTACAGGTCTTCACCAGTTCTAGAAGAGCCTCATTATTTGGGAGGGCTACCTTTGCAAGGACAGAAACTCACAGAATTTCTAAAAACTTGTAAAAACAACGAGGAGTCCTTGTGGCACTTGTGACAAAGTTCCTCCTCTACCTTGGTGGGTCCTGCGCTTATTGGCGGATTTGCTCACCTCACAGATTCACCCTGTGGGTCGGGAACAGTCCAGAGACCTTCCCCTCTGGTAGAAACCACAGTCCAGGTCAATTCCTCCTGTGTTTGATCAGGAGTTGGGAGGTTTGGGGGGAACCCGGGCCCGCCCTCTACTCCGGGTTCCAGCCCAGGGCCCTGTGGACTGCAGCTGTCTAGAGTGCCTCCTGGTACAGTTGCACGACAGCTACAACTCCCTGGGCTACTTCCCCATGGCCTCCTCCCAACACCTTCTTTGTCCTCACCACCGGACCTTCCTCCTGATGTCTGATAACGCTTGTACTTCTCAGTCCTCCAGCAGTACGCCTACTCACTCTCAGCTTCTTGCACACCTCTTGCTCCCAGTTCCTCACATGCACTTCCTCTCCTCTGGCTCCCCCTGGCCTGACTGGAGTGAGTCCTTTTATAGCATCAGAGGGGCCTTAATTAGAGTCAGGTGCTTAACAGCCTCACCTGACTCTTAGCAGGTTAATTGGAGTCAGGTGTTCTCATTAGCCTGGAGCAGCACCTGCTCTGGTCACTCAGGGAACAGAAAACTGCTTATCCAGTGGCCAGTATATCTCCCTTCTACTACTCTGCTGTTCCCAACCGGTCTGGATCTATCACATATCCCTCCCCCCTGCTCAACACCAAGGGGTTGGGCAGCTTGGGACGCCAGACAGTGTACACGTGATAAGCCATCGGCGTTGCCATGGCGACTCCCTGCTCTGTGCTGTATGCGGAACTGGAAAGGTTGGAGGGATAAGAACCACCTGTTACCCTTGTGTTCTTTTCCTTGTTCCGTTGCAACCATTGAAGAGGGGCATGGTCAGTCACGAAGACAAATCTGCGCCCCAGCAGGTAGTAACACAACGTTTCCATGGCCCATTTTACGGCGAGGCATTCTCTCTCTACCACTGCGTATTTTTGTTCCCTCGGAAGGCGTTTCCTGCTGAGGTAGAGAATTGGGTGTTCCTCTTCCCCAACCATCTGCGACAGGACAGCCCCTAACCCCACGTCGGATGCATCTGTCTGAAGGATGAATTCCTTGGTGAAATCCGGGGCTATCAATATGGGGTTACTGCAGAGGGCAGTCCGTAGGTCTGCAAATGCCCTCTCTGCTGCGTCAGACCATCTCACTGGATCCGGACCACGGGCCTTCACTAAGTCCGCTAGGGGACTCGCCCTTGTGGCAAAATGGGGAATGAAACACTGGTAATACCCCACCACCCCTAGGAATGCTCGGACCTGCTTCTTGCTACTTGGCCGTGGCCAATTTTGGATGGCCTCTAACTTGTTCAGACCTTTACCAGACCTTTTCCTACCACGTAGCCAAGATATTTGGCCTCCGTGAACCCCACAGCACACTTAACCGGGTTTGCCATAAGGCCAGTTCGGCTGAAGGTATCAAGGACCGCCCCCACCTTCTTCAAGTGGGTTTCCCAGTCTGGGGTATGAATCACCATGTCATCCAAGTAGGCCGCAGCATAGCTGGCATGGGGGCGTAATAACTTGTCCATGAGGCGCTGAAAGGTAGCTGGGGCCCCATGTAGTCCAAAAGGAAGGACCGTATACTGGAAAAGACCCTCTGGTGTAGAGAACGCCATCATCTCCTTTGCATCTTCGGCTAGGGGAATCTGCCAGTACCCCTTTGTCAAGTCTAGGGTCACTAAGTACCGGGCATTCCCCAGATGGTCCACTAATTCGTCTATGTGGGGTATAGGGTAGGCATCAAACTGGGATATCTCATTTAGTCGCCGGAAGTCATTGCAGATGCCATCAGGTTTTGGCACCAACACTATTGGGCTGGACCACTGACTGTGAGATTCTTCAATGATCCCCATCTCCAGCATTTTCCTGACTTCCACTTTTATTTCCTCCCTTTTGGCTACTGGCACCCGGTAGGGCCTCATTGTTACTCTGGCCCCAGGGTTCGTGGCGATGTGGTGATATGTCCCAGTTGTGCGACCCGGCTTTGTTGAGAATACATCTTGATATTGGGTCATCATCTCTGTTACCTCTTTCTTCTGGGCTGTCGTTACATCGGGAGACACCCTCACCTGTTCAGGGTTTTTGTTCCCTGGGTGCAGGTCTTCCCGAACCACTGTGCACGCCTCTCGGGTATGCCAGGGTTTCAGAAGGTTGACATGATATATCTGCTCTAGTTTTCGACGTCCCGGTTGTCGCACCTTGTAATTTACTTCCCCTACAGGTTCAACTATTTCGTAGGGCCCTTGCCACTGGGCCAACAGCTTACTTTCGGCTGTGGGTACCAGTACCATTACTCGGTCACCGGGCTGAAACTGACGAACCTTGGCTTGACAGTTGTAAGTAGGTTTGCTGGGCCTCTTGGGCCTTCTCTAGGTGCTCCCTCACTATGGGAGTGACCCGGGCTATCCGGTCCCTCATCTGTAGCACATGCTCTATTATGTTCTTCCCCTCACTGGGTTCCACCTCCCAAATTTCCTTGGCTATGTCCAGGATGCCTCGGGGGTTGCGCCCATATAACAGCTCAAAGGGGGAGAATCCAGTTGAGGCCTGAGGTACCTCCCGGATAGCGAACAGAAGGTAAGGTAGTAGGGTGTCCCAGTCCTTCCCGTCCCGACTTACCACCTTCCTTATCATAGCCTTGAGGGTTCGATTAAATCTTTCTACTAATCCATCAGTCTGCGGATGATAAACTGAAGTTCTCAGGGTATGTATATGGAGCAGCATACAGAGGTCCTTCATTAGCTTCGACATAAATGGGGTTCCTTGGTCTGTTAATATCTCCTTCGGTAGCCCCACTCGGGCAAAGATCCCCACCAGCTCTTTGGCTATCGTTTTAGAGGCCGTGTTCCGCAGGGGGACGGCTTCTGGGTAGCGAGTAGCATAGTCCAAAACAACAAGTATATACTGGTGGCCCCAAGCCGTCTTCTCCAGCGGTCCCACTAGGTCCATGGCTATTCGCTCGAAGGGGACCTCTATGATGGGAAGGGGTACTAAAGGTGGATGGGGACTGTGCAGCTGACACTCTGGGCAGGACGCACAGTACCTCCGCACTTCTTCATGTACTCCGGGCCAGAAGAATTGACGCAGGACCCGTGCCAGGGTCTTTTCTACCCCCAAATGCCCCCCAAAAAGATGACTATGGGCAAGACTTAATACAGCGTTCTGGTGTTTTTGAGGTACTAGGATCTGCTGTACCTTCTGCCCCTGTACTGGTGCAACCCGGTATAAGAGATCCTTCTTCATTATGAAGTAGGGTCCTGGCCCCTGGGTTTTCCCTTCCACGGGGACCCCATCTATTTCGGTCACCTCCTTCCTGATGTTGTCGTATCTTGGGTCTTCTGCCTGGTCCTGTCCAAAATTTCCTCTCCCGGGGCTAATCTGTCTGAGATCTAGGGGCCCAGTCTCTGTTGCCTCTACTGGTTCAGAGGCGTTAGGGTGGGGGTCAGACTCGGGTGCTTCTTCCTCCTGTGTGGCCTCCTTTTCAGCTGCTTGGGTCCGCCTACCTACGAGAGCGACCCTCTGGCTTTGGGTCAGTATTCGGGTTCCCAAAGCCTTAGCTGCCCTTCTTTCTCTTTTCGTCTTTCTACCCTGTCTGGAAGTGGAGAACAAATCTGGGGATAGTTCAGAGAAGATTGGGGGTTGACAGTCTGCTGTGGATGCCTCACTAATTTCAGGGTTCTCATCTTTCTCCAATCCCCCTCCTGGGAGTAAGTCTCCAAACCCTGGGAAGTCCCTCCCTATGATCACCGGGTTTTCTTTCACAAGCTCTGCCTGGATGCCCAAAGATGCAGCCATTCTTCTCAGAAGTGCCTAATAAGACTTAATCATCTAGAACTGGAGAAGATTTTGGGATCATAAAGTCATCAGGCAAGAAAGAAGACATGTTTACAGGAGCAAATTGATCCTCCTGTGATAAATTCTACTCCTCAGGCAAGGGATCCTCCTGATACACTGGCTGCTCTGGGGGAACATTATCTTTCCGTACTTCAAAAACAGATGCCTCTGGAAGTTTTGTCACCATGTGTTCTGGGTGGGAATGAAAGACACCCCAGGCATTCCAAACTGGCCACTGAGGAAGAATATAAAATATCAGGGGCCAGTAAGAATCTGGCCACAGTGATCTTTCCCTGCTGTATGTTCTGTCCGATTCCTGGGACCGATACTCCCTGTCTGGAGGCAGTCTGGATGATCTGTTAGACCATCTGTGTCTCTGAGGGGATGGCAAACTCCTGGAAGACACCAAGCTAGATTTCAATGAGTCACCAGAATCAGGCACCAGTGGTACAAAGTCTGATTGGTTCACTAAACGACCTGATCAATTTTGAACCCATTGTGAAGACGTCAACATCAGTATTGAGGCAGGTATGACAGTCAGTACTGTAAACACTTCACAAGAAGACAATGGTACAATGTCTTGAGATGGTGCCAGGAAAGACCTTGTACTCAGTACCATGGAATTGGTACCAAAGTGGATGATTGCCACAATACCGACACTGTTAGTGAAGAACAAGAGTCCAACACCAAAACAGAGGCTTATGACTGCACCGATGCTGACAGTGAGTGCAGGTATCAAAGATAGTACTGGAGAATGAGCCGAGCATCTTAGCTGGTCCTAGCATTATACCACAAACTGTTTCTGCACTGGAACTGAAGAGACAGATGGACTCAGTATCAAAGGAGGGGCTGACAAAGCAATCATCTCCTGAACATATGAGAGTCTGGACCAGAGAGACAAAGCAAACCCTGTACTGCCCTACGAACTTGCAGGATTGTTGGTACCAAAAAGGCCGGCAATGAAACAGCATCCATTGCTACTGGACTCAATGATCATCCTGCAGATGGTGCTAGAGTCGACAGTATGGAGTACTTCAGTACCAGAGGTAGTACCAGGAAGTCACGGGTTGATGGCCTACCTCTACCCTGGGTACTGGATGAGTACCAATGATGTTCTGATTCCTTTTACAAAGAACTCTTCTTCAGCTGTGAGTGAGCAGTCTGTCTTATGTCCTTTTCTTGAGGAGGCCCTGAAGAAGACCAATCCCTTTTTCTCATGGAAATGAAAACGAGTCCAGGGGTCTGTCCGAGACAACCACAGATATACTTGTAGCCTATGTATGGAAGGCTGGATGGTGTCCTGACGGGCTCAGAGCTGAGGCAGGCCTCATCACCTGCCTCCATGAGATGGTGCCTGAATCTGGTATCTCTAGAAATTTGCATTCTTCTCTTGAAAGAGTGACAGAGGCTTCACCTCTCCTTAATGTGCCCCTCACCAAGGCACAAATAGCACTGTGTATGGGAATCACTATTCAGGAAAGAGATCTCACACGACGTACAGTGCTTAAACCTCAGAGAGTGCTGCATATCAATTGTGCCTAGCACAGAAAAATCACTAAACAATAAAACAAACTTTAAAAAATAAAACAAAAACTTTAATTGACAGGTACTAACTGGTAACTAACTATTTACAGATAAAGAGAAAGCTAAACTAGCTAATGACACAGATGAAAACTGGATAAGGAACTGGTTAAAGGGGAGACTGCAGCGGGTCGTACTGAAAGGTGAACTGTCAGGTTGGAGGAAGGTTACCAGTGGAGTTCCTCAAGGTTCGGTTTTGGGTCCGATTTTATTTAATCTATTTATTACTGACCTCGGAACCAAAAGTAGGAGTGGGCTGATAAAGTTTGCAGATGACACAAAGTTGGGAGGTATTGCCAATTCGGAAAAGGATCGGGATATCCTGCAGGGAGATTTGGATGACCTTGTAAACTGGGGTGAAAGGAATAGGATGAAATTTAATAGTGAGAAGTGTAAGGTTATGCATTTAGGGATGACTAACAAGAATTTTAGTTATAAGCTGGGGACGCATCAGTTGGAAGTAACGGAAGAGGAGAAGGACCTCGGAGTCCTGGTTGATCGCAGGATGACTATGAGTCGGCAATGTGACGTGGCCGTAAAAAAAGCTAATGCGGTCTTGGGATGCATTAGGCGAGGTATTTCTAGTAGAGATAAGGAGGTGCTAGTCCCGTTATACAAGGCATTGGTGAGACCTCATTTGGAGTACTGTGTGCAGTTCTGGTCTCCCATGTTTAAGAAGGATGAATTCAAACTGGAACGGGTACAAAGAAGGGCCACTAGGATGATCCGAGGAATGGAAAGCCTGTCGTATGAAAGGAGACTTGAGGAGCTCGGTTTGTTTACCTTAACCAAAAGAAGGCTGAGGGGAGATATGATTGCTCTCTTTAAATATATCAGAGGGATAAATACCAGGGAGGGAGAGGAATTATTTCAGCTCAGTACTAATGTGGACACGAGAACAAATGGATATAAATTGGCCGTCGGGAAGTTTAGGCTTGAAATTAGACGAAGGTTTCTAACCATCAGAGGAGTGAAGTTCTGGAACAGCCTTCCGAGGGAAACAGTGGGGGCGAAAGACCTCTCTGGCTTTAAGATTAAGCTTGATAAGTTTATGGAGGGGATGGTTTGATGGGATAACGTGATCTTAGTCAATAGGTCAATAACGTGCCATCACTGGTAATTAGTACCAATGGTCAATGATGGGATATTAAAAGTTACTACAGAGAACTTTTTCCTGAGTGTCTGGCTGGAGAGTCTTGCCCGCATGCTCGGGGTTCAGCTGATCGCCATATTTGGGGTCGGGAAGGAATTTTCCTCCAGGGTAGATTGGCAGAGGCCCTGGAGGTTTTTCGCCTTCCTCCGCAGCATGGGGCAGGGGTCGCTTGCTGGAGGATTCTCTGCAACTTGAAGTCTTTAAATCATGATTTGGGGACTTCAACAGCTGAGTCAAGGGAGAGAATTATTCCAGGAGTGGGTGGGTCAGCTTTTGTGGCCTGCATCATGCAGGGGGTCAGACTAGATGATCATAATGGTCCCTTCTGACCTTAAAGTCTGTGAGTCTATGAAAACCATGAGATAAATCACCTGGGGAATTCCAACTTAGGCCACAGACAGTGAGAAGGAACTGTGCGGGAGCAGGTTAATGCCTGGGCACATGTGCTGCCCACAGAGATACTGCTGCAGAAAACTCTGGCTCCAGCAAGTTAGGTGTGCACACACCTGAGTGGAATACACACGTGCACCCACTTGAACAACAACACATAATTAGGGACCACCTGTGAAAAGTTTGTCTTAAGGGTCTTGCCTAGCATCACACAGAAACTCTGTGGCAGAGGCGGGGATAGAATCCAGTTCTCCAGGGCACCATTCGACAGCCTTAACCATGAGACCATCCTGTCTCTTTCTGCAATCTTCTGCCCCATACACTATGCACAACAAATGAGGCAAGGGTCCTACAGACAAGTCTGCTTTATTACACAACCATGGTTCACCCCCAGACACAAGCTCATGAGGAAAGTAAAAATACTGACATCATGATGGGAGGGTAGCTGCGCCAAATCTGAGTGAGTGCCATTGCGACATGGTGCATGGGTTCTCAACATTGCTCAGGTTTGGCCCAAGTGCCCCTCCATCATGAAAGAGTAACACGACAAATCTCCCTGAAATTAATTTGAAAATATTGGTCAGTATGGTGGACGACAATGTGAGAAATTCTGCCTTCTCCAACCCCTTGCTTTGGGACAAGTGAAATACAATGAATGATAAATACAATGCTAAGAGAAAAGGGCCACAAACTCAAATGGCATGTAAAAGTGTCTAAAGAACCAATTCTCCAGATCATGGCAGAAATCACTACCAGCATTAGGCCTCAGCTACAACAGAATTATTTGCACTAGAGCAACAACACACAGTGATAGTTGCACAGGTGCAAACTACTATTGTATATACACTGAACTGATATAAAGTATAGTTTACCTGAGGTTGCATGTAAGCTGCACTGTTCGCATCACGTCTATGCTACAGATTTGGTGTAAGCAGCATCAGTAGCGGCGCCAGCTTTGCCGGCGCCCTAGGCGGCGGCAGGTCCCGCCCCCGAAATCCCGCCCCCAACAGCGGCGGCGGAAGGCCCCGCCCCCAAATTTCTACGGGCGGCGGGGCCGCAGGCGCCCCCAAAATAGCAGCGCCCTAGGCGACCGCCTAGGTCGCCTAATGGGAGCGCCGGCCCTGAGCAGCATCAGTACAAGTTGTGCTGCATTAGAAAAAAGCAAATTCACTATAGGGTTTTGGACTGGTAGAACAACATTGGTTAAAAAAAAACAAAAAAAAAAACAAATCAGTGCAGACAAGGCCTTAGTTAACACACAGGGAACCCTTCGCTGAGGGTCCAAATCTTTTTTAAAGTAGCTTTTCCGAAGTCAGCATGAACGGGGAAGAACTGTTTAAATTCTACTAAAGGACTAGGTAAAATAGTTTCATGAAAGCCTAACAATTACTTTGTTCAGGCGATTTATCCATTTATCCTTTATACCAGTTAAAAGTATAAAAATACTACAACTTTGATCACTATATTTTGTAGAATTTTTCACCAATATGTTCAAAATGTGATCTTAAACAGGACTATGGGCCGGAGTCTCTTTTACACTAAGGCCTAGTCTACACTGAGGAGGTGGGATCGACCTAAGATACGGAACTTCAGCTATGAGAATAGCGTAGCTCAAGTTGACGTATCTTAGTTCGACTTACCTCGCGTCCTCACGGCGCGGGGTCGATTGCCGCAGCTCCCCCGTCGACTTTGCTTCCGCCTCTCGCTGAGCTAGAGTTCAGCAGTCGACGGGAGAGCGATCAGGGATCGATTTATCGTGTCTACACTACACGGGATAAATCGATCCCCAATAGATCGATCGCTACCCGCCGATCCAGTGGGTAGTGTAGACGTACCCTAAGTTCCCTACACTCCATTCAGGCAGTACACAGTCCTTAGTATAAATAAGAATATGGCCCATATTTGAGAGTTTAAAAGCAGGTATATATGTAAGAATTTTATGCTTTTTATCTGACCAATACCACATGATTTTAACACTTTTTTTGAAATCTCATTGGTCAAATCAAATCAAATGCAACATTTTAAACATGTTTAAGTGATGTCATACAAAGATTTCCAGCATACTTTAGTGTCTTATCTCACTGTTTCTTTCAATTAAGCAATCAGCATCTACTTTAACTGCTCTCTGTTTGCAGGATCAGTTGTCTCAATAAAAAAATTAGAGATTACAAACATTCTGGGACATAGACAGTGCATGTCTAAAGCTGGTAAAGTCCTACAAAAGCAAAGGGAGGTGAAAGGATCAAGAGAGGACACAGATAAATAAGGTCATGGCCTGACCTCAGTAAAACAGTACCAGACTTCTCTCTCTCTCTCTCTCTCTTTTTTTTTTTTTGGAAACATGAGATGTTCCAGGACAATGGCTCCCAAGGCTATTTGAACCACAGCTCACATCTAAGACAAGCTAAACACTGCTAAGCCTGATTATAATCAGAAGTTAAGGATTTAAATATATAACAAAGACAAAAAATAAATAAACCAGCATTGCTTACACACAAAGAATAGTTTGATATTATTGCTTACTAATTACAGAATTAGAAAGGAATGAAAATGGCAAGTGATTTAAGGGCATTGGGCAGCAAAGGAAACTTTTTTCCTCCAGGGAACATAAGAAGGAAACTGTTCTATTATAACTTTTAAATTTTCCAGGATAAACATTGTGAGATCTAACACAGCAAGTCAGAAGACTACAAAAAGTTTATCATTTTTTGGCTTCCTTTTACTAGTGTACTCTAAATAAACTGATTGCTATCTGTTGCATGTTTAGGACACGCAGTGTGGTCCACTGGAGTGGGACCCAAGAAATGTGAGCTCTGTTCCTAGTTCTGCAACCTTGGGAAAGTTACTTCACCTCTCTGTGCCTCGGTTTTTCCTCCTACCCTTTGTCTAACTTGTCTATTTAGATTGTAAGCTTTTGGGGACAGGGACTTTCTCTTTTCTATGCACCTGTACAGCACCTAGAACAATGAGGATCTGATCTCAGTTGGAACCTCTAGGTGCTAGTGTAATATAAATAATAATAAATAGGTTTCAGCACAGAAACTCTTGGGAAAATGACATGCTAAAAAAAAAATTTTCAACAGAAAAGTATATAGCAGTATCACAATTACAGGGCAAGCTGCATCTTTGACCCTCTTAAATCTCTCCCTAACTTAGTGCACCCTTTCCAGTGAGTGACAGGCCCTGTGCTTTCACTCTTCTCTGGGTGGAATCTCGGAATTCTCCCATTCTCTGGTTGGGTACCCGGGCTGCAGCATTCGTTTACTATCCATGTTTCTTGAGCAGGTCCAACTGGGTTTGGAACTTGAAAGCAACTTCCTTTCAGGAGCAGCAGGTAAGTGCAATGACTCAGAACAACTTCTTCAAAACAAAGTACTATTTATTTATCCATTGTTAAAACAACAAAAGGCCTATATGAATATTTCTTATGTAAAGCGTAGCATTTCCCTCAAAGCTTGGGCAGGTTGAAAGTATCCCTGTTTCTGAGACCTGAGATTCCAATCTGTCACCCTGCAGATGCTGCTTCTGTGATACGTCTTCCCTGAGCATCAGAAAGAGCTTTTTAAAACCAAGCAGGCACCTTTGTTCTCTGTGTACATAAGTTGGGCCCTCCTTCCCCTTGCCCAACTTATCTGCTGAGCATACTGGAGGGGGTGGGGAGGCTAAACTATTGAAGATAACAGTAGTCACTGTCTTGTGATGACTGGATATGTAAAGACACTGAATTCCTTTCCTAGGGATGTCTGGGTAACTCCCGTGGGAATTAACTGCCTAGTTACTGCATGGCAGACAATAATCAAACAAACACAGGTAAATATAATGTTCATTAAAATAATACAGATATCTCCCATATTTTTCATGAGCAATATAAGAACTGACCATAAACTCACAAGAACTGACCATAAACTAAATACAAAATTTCTGCAGGTGATTTTTTTGCAGGGTGGGTGGAGGGGGGAGAATACTAATTAAAATGAAATGGTACAGCATTATACAGTGCAGTCAGCACAAAACATCTTTTCATTTGATGCTAACATTAGAGGAACTCAGCAGGTCTGCAGAAAAAGACAAGAAATGCTATCTCCATCTTCTACTAAGTCTGAGAAAACACCTTCTATATAATCCTAATTTTAAAACAGGAACTTTCACTTCCTGTCTTGAAAGGAAATTTCCATCTTTTTCACTCAACCCAACAAATAGATGTTAAAAAAGGTAGAAAGCAGTCCTCACCATGAGTAAGGTGAAAATAAAACGCTTTACAATACTTAAGATGTAAACCAGTTTCCCAATCTGAAGAAAAACTTTAATGTCCACATTTTAAATAAGTAGTAAGGATTGTACACCACTCACTCAATTTCTTACAGAGTGCTATAATTTACCATTTCACTGTATTCTTGAATTCTGTAAAGTATTTTAAGGTACTGGTCTCCCACAGTATTCTTGCCAGCAAGTTAAAAAAGTAAGGATTGGATGAATGGACTATAAGGTAGAGAGAAAGCTGGCTAGATTGTCGGGCTCAACAGGTAGTGATCAACGAATGGCTCGATGTCTAGTTGGCAGCTGGTATCAAGCAGAGTGCCCCAGGTGTCAGTCCTGGGGCCGGTTTTGTTCAACATCTTTATTAATGATCTGGATGATGGGATGAATTGCACCTGTGACGGGTTGGATCACAGAAACCCACTTGGGAGCTGCCAGACTGATGTGCAAAGACTACTTCTGTTCCTGTTCTCCCTGCCAGCTACCGGTGGCTCCAGCACCCTGTCGTGATGAAGCCAGACACACCTGTCTGCTTCAGACTCAGGGTCTGAATAACCTGTCCCAAAGCTGCAGGTTTACCTGAGAACAGCTCACAGAAGTCTGCTTGCCCTTAGCACTCAGATGCCCAATTCCCAATGGGGTCTAAACCCGTTTTACCCTGTATAAAGCATATACAGGGTAAACTCATAAATTGTTCGCCCTCTATAACACTGATAGAGAGATATGCACAGCTGTTTGCTCCCCCAGGTATCAATACATACTCTGAGTTAATTAATAAGTGGAAAGTGATTTTATTTAAATACAGACAATAGGATTTAAGTGATTTCAAGTAGTAACAGACAGAACAAAGTAAGTTACCCAGCAAAATAAAATAAAATACGCAAATCTATGTCTAATCAAACACTGAATACAGATAATCTCACCCTCAGAGATGCTTCAGTAAGTTTCTTCTCAGACTGGACACCTTCCAGGCCTGGGCACAATTCTTTCCCCTGGTACAGCTCTTATTCCAGCTCAGGTGATAGCTAGGGGATTCTTCATGATGGCTCCTCTCCCTCTCTGTTTTCTTCCACCCCGTTATATATCTTTTGCATAAGGCGGGAATCCTTTGTCCCTCTGGGTTCCCCCACCCCTCACTGGAAAAGCACCAGGTTAAAGATGGATTCCAGTTCAGGTGACATGATCACGTCACTGCAAGGCTGCATTACTCACTTGCCAGCACACACATATACAGGAAGACTCACAGGTAAATACAGCCATCTGCAGACAATGGCTCTGGTTAATGGGAGTCATCAAGATTCCAAACCACCATTAATGGCCCACACTTTGCATAATTACAATGGGCCCTCAGAGTTATATTTTATACTTCTAGTTTTAGATACAAGAGTGATACATTTATACAAATAGGATGATCACTCTCAGTAGATAAGGTTTGTGATGATACCTTTTGCATGAAGCATATTCCAGTTACATTATACTCACTTATGTTTTTACAAAATCATATAGACTGCACAACGTCACAGCACCATCAGCAAATTCGCAGATGACACTAAGCTGGGGGAGAGGTAGATATGCTGGAGGGTAGGGATAGGGTCCAGAGTGACCTCAACAAATTGGAGGATTGGGCCAAAAGAAATCTGATGAGGTTCAACAAGGACGAGTGCAGAGTCCTGCACTTAGGAAGGAAGAATCCCATACACCGCTACAGGCTGGGGACCGACTGGCTAAGCAGAAGTTCTGCAGAAAAGGACCTGGGGATTACAGTGAATGAGAAGCTGGATATGAGTCAGCAGTGTGCCCTTGTTGCCAAGAAGGCTAATGGCATATTGGGCTGCATTAGTAGGAGCATTGCCAGCAGATCGAGGGAAGTGATTATTCCCCTCTATTCGGCACTGGTAAGGCCACATCTGGAGTATTGTTTTGGGCCCCCCACTACAGAAAGGATGTGGACAAATTGGAGAGAGTCCAGCAGAGGGCAACAAAAATGTTCAGGTAGCTGGGGCACATGACTTACGAGGACAGGCTGAGGGAACTGGGCTTGTTTAGTCTGCAGAAGAGAAGAGTGAGGGGGGATTTGATAGCAGCCTTCAACTACCTGAAGGGGGGTTCCAAAGAGGATGGAGCTCGGCTGTTCTCAGTGGTGGCAGATGACAGAACAAGGAGCAATGGTCTTAAATTGCAGTGGGGGAGGTCTAGGTTGGATATTAGGAAACACTATTTCACTAGGAGGGTGGTGAAGCACTGGAATGGGTTACCTAGGGAGGTGGTGGAATCTCCATCCTTAGAGGTTTTTAAGGCCCATCTTGACAAAGCCCTGGCTGGGATGATTTAGTTGGTGTTGGTCCTGCTTTGAGCAGGGGGTTGGATTAGATGACCTGATTCTATGATATAGTTCATATGAAAGACACGAATAGTACTAATACTCTGCATTTATGCAATGCTTTTCATCCATAGATCCCAAAGCATTTACAAAGGAGAATTAGACTAATTATCCCCTTTTCCATGGTGAAAAGATGACATAGTAAGGAATTTCTCAAGATCACAATAATGTCAGAAGCAAGATTAGAACATAGACTTCCAGCTGTGTGTGCTATTCATTATAATGCACTCTCGCCATAAATCAGAGTGGTGAATTTATTTGCAAAGGAGCCTTCCTCACATTTTTAGTTAGTTAACCAGGATCTACATTTTTAGATATGAACAAATCAAATAGGATATTTGATAGAAGTTACATGCGCAGAAATATTTTTCACTTCAAATGAGGATTCCAACAAAAGACTGGCTACTATATAATTTAAGTATGGAACTTAGATTGAAATGAAAGACTCATCATCTGCAGATCAGCAATTAAAAAATTGTTTAGATTCTACAGAGGGTCAGACATCACATAGCTGCTATGATTCCACAATTTTAAAGGCAGATTGCATAATTTCTCACTTTATGCAAAAAATCACACACAAAAGCAATACTAATAGATACAGATGTCCCTTCATTGCAGCTGTATCTATAAATGAGTCTTCACAATTGTGTTTATTCATGGCTCTTTGAAAATAGAATATGAAAAAAACACTATTTTATATTATACTGTATATGCTTCACCTCTATCTAAAGGTGAAAAAAAATCTGAATTGTGGTTCACCATATTTCATTTAACCAACTCATATTTAGGAATTGTTATACTGGATCAGATCAGTGATCTATCTAATCCAGTATCCTGTCTCCAACAGTGGCCAGCACCAGATACTTCAGAGTAAGGTGCAAGAAACCACCTAATCCCTAGTAGTAAGATGTTGGCTAAATCCTGGAGCATGTGGTTTAATATCACTTCCCAAATATTTGTTGGCATTAGCTATATAAACGCTGGATAATTTTGTTATCCATATAAATTATCCCATCCTTTTTTTAGATCTTGCTACATTTTTGGCCTCAAAGACTTCCTGTGGCAATGGATTCCAGAGTTGAATTATACATTATATGAAAAGGTATTTCCTTTTATCAGTTTTGAATTTGCCACCTTTTAATTTCATTGCATATTCCCTTGGTCTTGTGTTATAAGACAGGGAGAACACAAGCTCTGAATCAACTTTCTACATACCATTCATTATTTCATATACTTCAAGCATATCCCCTTTTTCTCCTCACTTTTCCAAAAGAACCATCCCAAACTTTTTAATCCCTCTTCATATGAGTTTTTCCATGGTCCTACTTCATTTGTATTGCTCTTCTCTGAACCCTTTATAATTTTGCAATACCACTGATTAGTATGGTAGCCTGGGACTTGAGAGACCCAAGTTAAATTTCCTACTCCACCATAAACTTCCTATGTGACCTTGGGCAAATAACTTAGAGACCGATTTTTAAAGGTATTTAGGTACGTATAGATGCAGGTAGGTGCCTGTCTATATTTAGGCACCTACATACCTTTAAAATAATTGGCCCTTAGTTAAGGGTGTTATGAGGATAATTACATAAAAGATTGTGAGGTGCTCAGATACTACAGTAATGAGAGACATAAGTAAAATAGACAGTTAATGTCACTGTCACAACCTGGCTCATCCCCCTCTCGAATGACAGAGATTGTTTAAGTGGACCCAACCATTGGATCTTATGTGCTCTGATGCACTCATTACAAAGAGCAGGTGCAATCTAATAAATGTACTATGAGAGCATAATGGAGCCCATAGGACAAAGTGACCTCTTAGTAATTAACCCGAAAAATAAGATGGTACCAACTAAGTTTGTGGTGGCAGACGGTAAGCATGACAGACCCCTCTGGGAGAATACAGTCATACAGATTTGATTAGAATTTTATAGCTGTAGTGCAAGAAGCAAATGAGGAGTCCCATGGAAAAAGGAGATTATTTTAAAAGCATATAGCAATGGGTGCCTTAAAGGAAAACTGTGAATGGAAGCAGGCCCCACAGTGGAACCCATGTGCTTACCAGTGGCACTACATAATCTCAAGGAGCTTGAATGTCTGCAGAGCAAGGATATCAAAGCACCTGTAGAGGCCAATACAATCTGGATGAGCAGCATGACAGTGGTGAAGAAGCCAGCAGGCAAGTTAAACATCTGCACAGACCCAAAATGAACTAGGCATTGAAAAGATGCCACTAGCCCGTGGCCACAATTGATGACACTTTGACAGAACTTTCCAAAGCCAGAATCCTTACAGTCTGTGATGTGAAGAATGGGTTTTGGTACATAAAACTGGATGAAGAGCCCAGAATGCTAATAATTTTGTAACACCATTTGGTCACTACAGATGACTGCGCATGCCAATGGACATAAGCTCAGCATCGGAGGTGTTGTATAGAAGACTCATCCAAGCGCTGAAAGGACTGCCTGGGTTGAAAATAAATTGCAGATGAAATCCTCATTGTAGGTGAATGGAGCAGTGATACAGAAGCTGAATGAGACCAGAACAGAAAACTACAAGCTTATCTACTGTGATGCAGGGACAAGAACATAAAACTCAATCCAGAAAAAATCTGACTCGAACAGCATGAGGTGACATATATTAGACATCTGTTTACAACCGAGGGACTGAAAGCAGATCCCAAGAAGATCAAGGCAGTCAGAGACATAACTGCTGGGGACATGAAAGGGGTACAATGCTTCATAGGAATGATAAATTTTCTGTCCAAGTTCTGCCCACACCTGGCTGCAGTAGCAAAACCCATACATCAGCTCACAAGGCAGGACACTGAGTGGGCCTGGGCAGGACCCCAACAGTAAGCATTTGAAACAAATGATAATGGATGCCACTGTCTTGAAGTATTACCACTGACACTCCTGTATGATGCATCAGAGAAAGGACTAGGTGTAGCTCTTCTGCAGGAGCAGCCAGTTGCTTATGCCAGCAGAGCCCTGTCAGAGACTGGACAGGGGTATGCTCAAATAAAAAAAAGCCTCTGGGTTTGGTATTTGGAGTAGAGCAATTCCATCAGAACACCTTTGGCCACCCAGAAATAATGCAATTGACCCACACAACACTAGAGCCAATCATGGCAACACCCCTAATTAGTGCTCCAAAGAGATTGCAGCAGATATTGATGCACCTTCAGCACTAGCAGGTAGAGATCAGATATTGTACAGGATGATTATTGGTATTAGCTGACACCCTAAGCAGGACATATACGCCCAGCATCATTGAGTTGGGGGAAGGGGATCAGACCATAGTGCAACATATTAATGGATTCAATCTCACCATTTCAACAGTGAAGCTGATGGAAGTCAGGGAGGCTACAGAAAAGAACGTCCAACTACAGGCATTCAAGAGAAAGAGAGGGTGGCCAGAAGACAAAAGCCAAGTTCTGGTAGGAGTAGAAACATATTTTCAAATTAAGATGAGTGTGCAGGATGAAATCATATTTTGAGGACAGAAAACTCATTACCTATGGATGTCATGCAAAAAATATATACCTCATATCTGGACATTGACAGCTGTCTCAGACAGGCTCGAGAATGGATTATTGAACAGTAATGAATACACAATTCCACTCCTTGACAGAAAGGTGACATACCTGCTGGTCATCTGATAAGCACCAGCAGAAAGAGACACTGTTACCACAAGAGCTGCTCACCTGATCATGGGAAAAGATGGGAGCTGACTTATTTACCTTCAAGAAAAAGCAGTACTTGATTACAATGAACTACTATTCAAAATTTGGGGAGGTCGATGCCCTGCCTGATACAAGAAGCAAGTCACAGATTGGCAAACTGAAGGCCCACTTTGTCAGATATGGCATTCTGGACACTGTATTCACTGATGACAGACCCCAATTTGACACTGAAGAGTTCCAGGTATTTGCACGTGAAAGGGAAGTTTGACTACCATTCTCCTCCCCAGCATACCCACACAGTAATGTTAAATTGGAATTAGCCGTGAAAACAGCTAAGAGATTGTTACACAAGACTGCTTCTTCTGATTCAAAACCCTTGTGTTAGCATTTTTGGCACACATGAATATCCAATCATAGGGGTACTGAAACAGTCTAATGTAGGCACAGATAGGACAAAGGGCCAAACCCCTGTTACCAGTGAGGGAGACCTGTTACAGACAGGAGGATGGGGATGCCATTGAGAGTAGAGGGCCAACAATCAGAGAAAGCAGGCACTAGAATATGTCAGGCAGCCAAAGAGCTATCTGTGAGGATCCAGCCATTGGAGAGACAGCAGGACAGGACTAAAGAAATCACGAGGGGTGCAGTGGTACCTGGGTCATACAAGTTAACTATGCAAGAGGGACACGTGAGCTGAAGGAACTGGAGACATTTTACGAACCGGCAAACAACACCTGGGGGGCGAACAGAGATCATCACAAAATAAAGAGGCAGAAAATCAGCCAGATGCCAGCCCCACAGGAAGACTGACTCTCCAGAGACAGTTTCCTAGACTCAGAGACAAGTGCCAGGGAGACAGAGACAGATCACTCCCAGCATGGTCAACTGTTAAGGATACCAAACTACCTCTACTCCTGGGGAAATTCTGCACCAAAAAATTAAAAAGTATGCACACAATATTTTAAAATTCTGCAAAATTTTGTATATTTTATTTGTCAAAATAATGCAATATAATCACACCAGTTTCAATTATTTTGCTAATTTATTTAACCTACAATACAAAGGATAGAGAATGGCAGTGGAAAGCACTGGAGGAAATCCCCAAACCCACTTTGTCTAATAATAATAAAGCTAGGTTTGACCCTTTATTTCTACTTACTAGTCAACAAATATATGCAGCCATAGGCTCAGTACTACCTCATAGGCAATTGAAGAACAAGTGATGGCTGGGGAATAAATCTCACGATTTATATCTTCAGAAAAGTCAGTAGTAAACAGTTCATGCAGCACATTTTGATAGGCAATTTTTTCAGTCCAAAAAATGAAGCCAGTTCTAATCACTAAAGCACCATAAGCATTTATAAGGCCATACTGTCATTTACACCACTCTGGCAATGTAAAAGAGCCTTAAAACTTTTACACCTGTTTTATACTCCTGGGGGAATTCACTAAGAACAATGGGAACAATTCACCAAGAGGGCAGGTGGCTACATTCTGCTCTGCTTGAGGGGACAGAGCCTCCTATGTCTACCTCCTCAAAAAATACCCCAAAGCTGTGCCCCTCCACACAGGGCATGCCACAGTAGCGAGTGAGGGGGACAGAGTTCCTCTCACTCGCCTGCAGACCCGCCCAGTTGTGCCCCCCCAGTAGTGACTGACATTGCCCCATGCACACACGTCCAGCTCTTCTCTGGCAGTGATATATATCTCCTCCCGCTTCTCCGGGAGCCAGAACTGACATGCCTGTGCTGCTGGGGAGGGGCATGTGACCGCCCTTGTGGCTTCCCTTTGCTTCCACCTCAGAAGACATTTTTCAGTGAGGAAGAAAAGAAATCTGTGGGGGAACATTAATTCTGCACACATGCAGTGGTGCAGAATAACCTGAGGAGTAGGCTACAAACAGAATATGTCACCGGCTAAGTCAGTGGTAAAGACGAGACTCCAACTTGGCTATGTGCTAGCAATCTTTGACCAAAGGAATACAGGGTGGGGGTCTGCACATCAATTATTTATTTTTAATGCTTATATTAAAATGTTTGTAAAATACAGAAGATGTGTTATGATCAGTGGTACTATTATTGATGAGACAGCAGTAGAACTAGGAATGTAGAGAGTTAAACTGAAAGTAATTCACCTACATGGACAGAACCGTGCACAGGGTTTAATAAAGTTCCACTTGTTCAACTCAACGTGGTTCAGTTTCTTTCTTTGTGAATGAAACACACCTGAGCCTCCAGGTGACTAAACATGTTCCCTCAGAGTTCCATCTTGCTGTGCACTCTGAGTGTCTCAATTAATCCTTCAGGGGCAACGTAACATGCAAGCAAGGAATGCAGGCTTAGCCAAGAAATTCCTTAACCAATGTCACATTTACTGTTAAGAAATCATTAGTTGCAGATCTTGTCCTTTGCAAACAGTTCTCAGTCCCCACAGTAAACGTAAATGTATTTTTCTTTATTTTCTTTCCCCCCATTTTTCAGTCTCTGTGTCAGTTCTCCACCATAGATGAGATTATGATTTCTTGACACCTTAAAATGACTGCTTCTTGGAGCAGCTAGTCCTAGAACCCACATGAGGAGAGGCAATGCTTGATTTAGTCTTAAGTGGAGCATTGGATCTGGTCCAAGAGGTGAATATAGCTGGACTGCTTAGTAATAGTGACCATAATATAATTAAATTTAACATCTCTGTGGTGGGGAAAACACCACATCAGCCCAACACTGTAGCATTTAATTTCAGAAAGGGGGACTACACAAAAATGAGGAAGTTAGTGAAACAGAAATTAAAAGGTACAGCGCAAAAAGTGAAATCCCTGCAAACCGCAGGGAAACTTTTTAAAGACACCATTATAGAGGCTCAAATTAAATGTATATCCCAAATTAAAAAAAACATAGTAAGAGAACCAAAATGTACCACCGTGGCTAAACAACAAAGTAAAAGAAGCAGTGAGAGGCAAAAAGGCATCCTTTAAAAAGTGGAAGTTAAATCCTAGTGAGGAAAATAGAAAGGAGCATAAACTCTGGCAAATGAAGTGTAAAAATATAATTAGGAAGGCCAAAAAAGAATTTGAAGAACAGCGAGCCAAAGTCTCACATTCCATACTCTCCATTATGAAAATTATGCTAGTCTCGATACCCCATTAATCTGCACACATCTTCCTTGTTGTTTCTTCTATGCTGCCACATATAAGGGGAATTCCCTTTTCCTGAGCAGAGCAACAAATCCACTGCTCTCTCCTACTTCAAGTCCCTCTATAATTGACTTCTGCTGAGGTGCCTTCATGGATCCAGTTAGTCAAATTCAAAACAAACAGTACCTTTACTATCTCATGTCACATACAAAATCTTGCTGAATAGCTGTGTAACCTTATTAATGTAAATTGCCCTCTCTCTTCCTTATTCAATCCTACCTAGTATCATTTCAACCACCATCAACACCACTTACACCCCGTAACAACACGGGTAAAGAATACTATTTGTATGCAAAATATCAGCAAAATTTGAAAAACAGCAAACTAAATGTTCCACATAAGTACAGAAAACATGAGACATATGCCCTGGCCAACAGCAAAAAGCAATTAATCTTTCTTAACAGATATACCCATCACAGGGGAAACCATTCTCTGTGGGGGGTTTTAGTATTTCCATAGAAACTTTACAAGTTAGATATAACTCCTGAAATAAAAAGGTTTTATGATGTGAAGCTCTGACAAAGCCTTAACCAAAGCATGTGCTGCTATAATATGAAACAAAACAAAAAGCCTAATTTGCTGCTTACAATTAAATTAAAAAGGGCAGCAAGGGACTCTGGGAGATCATTTGAACAAGGACTTGTGTAATTCAAGATCATTAAAACATATTACTAAGATTACATCAAGGTCTCAGCATCCATTCGTCATTTTGGACAAATGAAGGATCACAATGGGAACATTCAACCTTGAAAGATTAAGCTGTGTTCCCTATCAAAGCTCTTTATACAAAAGGGTAAGTAGAAAATCCTGACCGGAATTTAAGATCTCTCTATTCCTGTAAAGAAAATAATCCGGGTTGTTTTATACACATATTTTCAGCAACACAGACTGCTATTAAAATAATTAAGAAATGTAAAAAGTGAGCCACTTGACAAATAATGTACACGTGAATTCAAGGTCCAGTCTGAATGCATGCCAATTGTGTCCAACACATCATGCTTAGAAAATAGCAATTGTTGTAATCTGATCAAACTAGAGGTCCATCAAGTTCAGTATTCTAAGCAATAGCCAGTACTAGATGTTTCAGAGAAAAGTGAAAAAACCCTGTAGGGGAAATTTCTTCTTCCAAACCCCAAGTGGTACATCCCTCATAAAAATGTATCCTAACTAATGCAATTATGGATGTTCTCATTAACTATATAAATGTAAAATTATTTTGTGAATCCTACAAAGTTATTGGCCTTCACAAGTTAAAAATCACAACCAACTTACTATTGCTGCCCAGATTCAATAAGAGCAATGACAATGATGGTCTGAGATGTCTAAGTAGCAGCTCAATGTGCTACCATAACGAGATTCAAAACAAACTGTGGCAGTGCCTTGCTTGTACGCTGCATCCATTTATTACTTCAGTAAGATGTGTCCAGACTTCTCAAGGTCCATTTGCCTGCTAGTAGCAATATACTTGGAACCATCTACAAAATATTTCTTTTTTTAATGTTGTATTGATACAAGATTACTTCCTTTCCTCAAAAGAAATTCTTTGCCTGCTGTATAGTCAAGCTACCGTTGGCCTTTTGTGCCTTCCCCAACATGTAGCATACAGCTGGATTATCAACTGAACCTCAGGCAACCAGCAGGCCATCCCTGCTGTCTCAAACTTTGTCAAGAATGCCTATTTCTTTTACAGATAACTTTGTCAGAAGGAGCTCTATGAATATTGGAAACTCTGGTCTTAAATACCTTTCCTTTGCCACTTTGACATGGCTCTGGCCTTGATCATCTTCACATTTTTGCTTTATATAGTATTGCTCCTCCTTCTGGCATCTTTGATCCTTCCTCTTGCCATCTTCTGTCTCACCCAGTGATCTCCTTTCTAACTCTATCTGGTAAGGTTACCACCTATTTTCAGCAGTTTCTGGATGCCTTCAGAAGCTGGCTCTTTTGGAGATACAGAATCTTCTAAAGGGAGCACTGGACTAGCAATAGCCCCATACTATTCTGCTGTTTCTTCGTGTATTCCTTCAAATTTTACATCTCTCTCTTTCTCCATGGTAAGCCATTTTTAGTCGTTCTGACTCTAGCTCTACTGGTTAGCATACCATATCTGGAATTATTCCTGGAAGAGGTTTTCCACGATGGTGCCTTGAACATTTCTTGTTAAATTCTAGGCCCCTTTAATTTCTGGTTAACTTGTACATCATTTCTTCAAGAACTGAGCCCACTTGTCACAACATATTATGAGGGAAATACCTTACACAGGAATACAGATTTTATAAAAACTTAAAAAAATGTATTTCTTAGAAACATAAGAACATAACAATAGCCATATGGGGTCAGACCAATGATCCATCTAGTGCAGTATCCTGTCTTCCAACAGCGGCCAGTGCCAGATGCTTCAGAAGGAATGAACAGAACAGGGCAATTATCAAGTGATCCATCCCGCGTTGTCCACTACCAGCTCCTGGCAGTCAGAAATATAGGGACACCCAGAGCACGGGTCTGCATCACTGCACAACTTGGCCAATAGTAATTGATGGACCTATCCTCCAGAAACTTATCTAGTTCTTTTTTGAAACCAGTTATACTTTTGGCCTTCACAAAAGCCCCTGGCAATTACTTTCACAGGTTGACTATGCGTTGTGTGAAGAAGTACTTCCTTATGTTTGTTTTAAACCTGCTGCCTATTAATTTCATTGGGTGACCTCTAGTTCTTGTGTTATGTGAAGGGGTAAATAACACTTCCTCATTCACTTTTTCCACACCATTCATGATTTTATAGACTTCTATCATATCCACCCTTAGTTCTTTCTTTTCTTAGATGAACAGTCCCAGTCTTTTTAATCTCTGCTCATATGGAAGTTATTTCATACCTATAATAATTTATGTTGCCCATCTCTGTACCTTTTCCCATTCTAATCTATCTTTTTGGAGATTGGACGACCAGAACTGCATGCAGTATTTCAGGTGTAGGTGTACATGGATTTATAGAGTAGCATTATGATATTTTCTGTTTTATTATCCATCCCTTTCCTAATGCTTCCAAAATTCTGTTAGGTTTTTTGACTGCAGCCGCACACTGAGCAGATGTTTTCAGAGAACTATCCATGACGACTCCCAGATCTATCTTTCTTTAGAATCCATCACTTTGTATAGTTGGGATTATTTTTTTCAGTTTCATTACTTTACATTATCAACAATGAATTTAATCTGCCATTGCCGAGTCACCCAGTTATGTGAGATTCTTTTGGAACTCTTTGTAGTCAGCTTTGGATTTAACTACCTTGACTAATTTAATACTGTCTGCAAACTTTGCCACCTCACTGTTTACCCCATTTTCAAGATCATTTATGAATATTTTGAACAGTCTAAGTCCCAGTACAGATCCTTGTGAAAACTGACCATTTATTCCTACCCTTTATTTCTTATCTTTTAATCAGTTAATGATTCATGAGAGGACCTTCCCTCTTACCCAGGACTGCTTACTTTATCTAAGAGCCTCTGGTGTGTGACCTTGTCAAAGGCTTTCTGAAAGTCCAAGTACGTTATATCAATTGGATCACCCTTGTGCACAAGCTTGTTGACACCCTCAAAAATGCCAATAGATTGGTGGGGTATAATTTCCCTTTACAAAAGCCACGTTGACTCTTCCCAACCCTATCACTGTGATGCACTGTACCTCAAATTAGCACTCTGCAACCCCATATTCATCATTTGTATATGGTTGTGATATTTCATACAAAGCATGCCTTGAAGGTATCACATGAAAGGCCATTATCTGCTGAAACTCATAGTTTTGTCAAAGTATGTATATCGTTATTGTGTATGAAGTTATGAGATTTTGCTATATGGTTATTATTAAAATATGTTTGTGAGGCTAGGAGATGCCCACAGCTAGCAAAAAGGAGGAGACCCCTTCCCAGGTAGGCATTAAACAACCATCACCAGCCATTGACCAGCAGGAGAACTGTAAACAAGAGATTTACAATTCAATAAGAGACAGTTGCACAAGCACAGCATAATGGAGATTGCTCAACTCTGACTCAGCAAGGCCCACCAGGACATGTCCGGACCAGTATTTTTCCAGGGACATGAACTGAGATTATAAAATAAGAGACAATGGCATCAAGAGACCACCTCTCTCCTTCTCCACCTACTCTGAAGGCAACAAGACTCCTGGGAAGACAAAGAATTTGAACTGAGGAGATTGGTCCCAGGCTGAGAAGGGAATTCAGCCTGTGTATTAAGAACTGTAACCCACCAGCAACATCCTATGGAGCGAGAAAAGCTGTTTGATTCAAATCTTACTGAGTCTGATAAAGTTTAGGATTCAGAATGCATGTTTACTTTTATTTCTTAGGTAACTCTCTATGGCCTTTATGCCTACCACTTATAATCACTTAAAATCTATTTTTCTATAGTCAATACACTTATTTTAATGTTTTATCTTTACCAGTGAGTTTGTCTGAAGTGCTTGGGGAATCTGCTCAGATTACAAAGGCTGGTGCATGTCCACTATCCTTTGACGAAGTGGCAAACTAATTAATGAGCTTGCATTGTTCAAGAGAAGGTCTTGAGCAGTGTAAGACAGTATATTTCTGGAGTGCAAGGCTGGGGGCTGGAGGGATTTGCTGGTGTTTCCCTGAGTATGGTTCATGAGAGAGCATTCATGCAATTTAGCTGGGTGTGTCTCTGTATGCTGATGACTGAGTGATAACAGCATCTGGAGGGGTTTGCTGCTTGTCACTAGCAAAGCATCGCGAGAGACAGCCCTGGCTGTAGAGTTAAGGGGGCACAGTGGTCTCACAGTTCCAAGTTGTACCCTGGGGGTCTCATCACAATCATGTTAATCTATGTGTGTGATAATTCTGTTCTTTATTACAGTTTCGACCAATTTGCCTAGTACTGAAGTTAGGTTTACCAGCTTGTAATTGCCATGATTGCCTTTGGAGCTTTAAAAAAAATATATCAGCATTTTTTAATGAGCCACTACTCAATATTTAGTTTTATGCTTATTGTTCAGTGTGTAGTGATATTTACCGCACACTATCCAAAAAATGTTCTGCATACCAATTTACTAATTTCCTTGTGGGATTTTCTATGGTGCTCACCATTGTAATATCTCAGTGCTTCACAGACATTAACTTATTTATTTTCAGAATATCCCCGTGAGCTGCTGCAGTGGTATTATCTCCATTTCATAGATAGGGAACTGAATCAAAGAGAGGTTAAGTCAAAGTATCCACTAATTTAGAGTGCCCAATTTGAGACAAGCAAATCTAGTTTTTCAAAGTAGCATTGTTACAGCACTTCATACATTCAAAGCACAGCTCCCACTGACTTCAGATGCAGCTGAAGGGGGGAGGGATAGCTCAGTGGTTTGGGCATTGGCCTGCTAAACCCAGGGTTGTGAGTTCAATCCTTGAGGGGGCCACGTAGGGATCTGGGGCAAAATCAGTACTTGGTTCTGCTAGTGAAGGGAGGGGGCTGGACTCGATGACCTTTCAGGGTCCCTTCCAATTCTATGAGATAGGTATATCTCCATATATTTATATTTAGCTGTGTGCTCAGAACTCCTGAAAATCAGACCTCAGGATATTAAATTGGGTACCCAGAAAATGAGGAAAAAAATTACTTACCTGTATTGTAACTGCTATTCTTCAAGATGTTGTTGCACAAGTGTACTCCACACAGGTGTGTGCGCCCAGCATGCTGGAGCATTTTCACAACAGTACCCATCAGGACAATGGATGAGACCTGTGCATCCTCGTAGCTACTCCCAATGCTACATTGACCCCACCCCCATCAGTTCCTTCCCACCAGAAACATGGCAAAAAGGAGTCCAGAGCAGAGGGAATGAAGGATGGGTCATGGAATACGTATACAAGAGCAACAGGTACAAAACATGTAAGCAAGCATTTTTGTTTCCTTCAAGTAGTGCATGCATCCACTCAGGTGATTCCCTAGCAGTATCATAAGGAGATGGGGGAACTGAACTCTACTGCAACAGTGACTGCAACACTGACTTCCCAAAGTTTGCATCAGATCTCAAGGAAATCATGATGGCATAATGATGAGTGAAGGTACGTACGGAGGATCAGGTGGCAGCCCTACAAATTTCCACTATGGAAACATTCTTGAGGAAAACCACCGAAGTAGCTTGAGTTCTCGTTGAATGAGCCAACAGCCCTTGTGGAAGAGGGATGATTGTCATCCCCAAAACTGTGGTTATATAGGAAGTAATCCATCTAGAAATTGGGCTATAGGTGCTTGTCCTTTCTTTCTCTCAGCATATGAAATAAATACACAAGATGACAATCTGAAAGCTTTAGTCCTGACCAGATAAAAAGTTAATGCTCATCTTGCATCTAAAGTATGTAGGCATTCTTTGACATTATGAGAGTCTTGTTTTGGGTAAGTATATCATCTGAGTCACATAGAAAGCAGATACCACTTTAGTCAGGAATTTTCGATGTGGCTTCAGAGCAAGTTTGCCTTTGAAAAAGACCTGATAAGCTGGTCCTGCCATGAGAGCTTGAAGCTCACCCACTCTTCTGGCAGATGTGATTGCTATGAGAAATGATGTCTTCTTTAACAGGTGAGACAAAGAACAGGTAGCCGTTGGCTCATATGAACATTAATAAAGCTGATAATGTTACTGATCCCAAGGAGGCAATGCATCATTCTCCAAAAGGAAAAAGCCACACAATTCTTTTAAAAACCTGGAAACCATCAGGTTAGGAAAACAACAATCTTCCCTGGACTGTTGGGTGAATTGTTGAAATTGCTGTTAAATGGACTCGCAAGGAAGTTAAAGAAAGATACAAAGATTAAAGATGGTGCTCTAAAATGTCCTGAATCCTAGCTTCTGCTAGAGGTACACTATGGAGAATAGACCAGATTGAAAACAGTTTTCAGTAGGTTAAATATGCAAATCTAGTGGATTGCTTCCTTCTATTAATTAATACCTTCTGAACTGACACTGAGCAGTCCTTCTGTGATGAGTCATCCCTAAACCTGAGTGTTCTGAGACTGAGTCATCTGAGCTAATTACCTGTGAGTCCAAAGGTCCAGCTAATGAACAAGCAAGGTTCTAAGCAAGTGACGCCCCAAGGCAGGTATATAGGCACCTAATGAAGGCAGTCACTCCAGTCTGCTAAACATCACTACCTTGTCTGGGATACTCCCCAGCTTCCTGGACTCCTCCTCCTCCATACTGTGGTTGTTCTTGCCTCTGCTCCAGCCAGGGCCAGTCACTCAGCTGCCCTGACACCTTCTCTGCTTCATCAGGCCACTCAATAGGCATGCTGTTAGGTTGTTTGCTCTGGATATAACAGCTGACCGGGCTATTGGGACAGTAAATCTGGGAGTGGAGGGAATATCCATAGAAGTCTAACAGAGAGGACAGTACTCTCTCAACCATACTGGAGCCATAATAATAATTTTGGTATGGTCTTGCTTCAACTTGAGGATTACTTGTGGGATAAGGGGGATGAAGGAAAGGCATACATGAGGCTTTGTTTGGTCAACAAGCCTGGGCTGTGACCTACTTGAGAGCAGAACTGACTTTTCCTGTTGTCATTTGTTGCAAATACGTCAAATGAAGGTATAACCCAGAGCATACTACTCTTCAGAGTCCACTTATGGTTCTGGTAAAATCTCCTGATGAGATGACTGGCCAACAGGTTCTAAGAAGCCCAGTAACGGGAAGGTGATAAGAGTAATGCCCTCCTGGATACAAAAGTCCCAGAGGTTCATCACATCTTAACAAAGCTGATTGGATCGTGCCCCGTCTGTCTGTTTAGGCAGTATATTGCGGTTGTATTGTTAGTCAGCATCTGAACCTACAATCCCTTGATGTGAGGGAGAAAAGAATAACAGGCCTTGTGAATTGCACAAAGTTTGATGACAATGATGTAAAGGGACATTTCTTGTTCTGTTCATAACAGACAGTTATGCACAAACCCTCCCATGGAGCCACCCACCCTACCATGGACGCATCAGTGGTAACTGTCTTGGATGGAAAGGGACAAGAAAATGGAGCACCCCTGCACATGTTATTCTGGTCCATCCACCATTTGAAAGGTGCTAGAGCTATAGCAGGCATGTGGACCAACTTGTCTAAGGGAGGTCTGATCATTTGATAGACTGACTTCAGCCACCCATGGAGGATGCACAAAGGAAGCCTGGTATGTTGAGTCATGTAATTACACGATGCCATGTGGCCTACTCATTTTAGATAGGACCAAACTGTGGTGGTGGTATCATTTGACAGACACACACAGATGGAGAATAGTCTGAAATCTCACCTAAGGGAGATAGGCAGTCTAATTCATGGAATCAAGTAGGGCACCAATGAACTTGATCTTCTGCATTTGAATTAATACAGATTTTCCTTTGTTCAGTTTGAGTCCCAGATGATCCAAGAGATGAAGAATGTACTGGATGTTGTGAAGAATCTGTTGTTCAGTTCTTCCTCAAACTAGCCAATCATCCAGGTAAGGGAAGACACAAATTTCCTTCCTTCTCAGGTAGACCACCACCACTGTTGTGCACTTCATGAATACCTGCAGGGCCGACAACAGGCCAAAGGAAATTATTTTGTACTGATATTGTTGTCCTGCTACCACAAATGTTAAAAACTTCTGTGAATTGGCAAAACTGCTACATGGAAGTAAGCATCCTGCAAATTGAGAGCAGCAAAACTGTTCTTGTGATCTAGGAAAGAAATAATCGATGCTAGACAGACCATGCAAAACCATATGTATATGATGGACTTGATAAGATCTCAAAACTCTAAAACCAGTCTCAGACCTCCTTTTAATTTGGGAATCAGAAAGTAACATGAATCTGTCCTGGTATGATCTGTCCTGCTTTTGGGACTGATACTCCCTTTCTGGAGGCAGTCTGGATGATCTGCTAGGCCATCTGTGTCAGGGAGGGGATGGTGAACTGTTGGAAGACATCAAGCCAGATTGCAAGGAGTTACCAGAATCAGGCATCAAGAGTGCAAAGTCTGATAAGTCCACTACACAACCTGATCAATCTCGAACCCATTGTGAAGAGGTCAACATTAGTATCAAGGTAGGTATGATAATACTGTAAAGTTTTCATGAGACATTGATGGTATAGTGTCTTAAGATAGTGCTGGGAAAGGCCTCTTGGTCCGTACCATGGCAGAAACTGGAGTCAGTGCACAAGCAGATGTTCACCACTGTACCGAAACAGTCAGTGCCAAGAAAGAGTCCAACATCAAAACACAGGTCTATGACTGCACTGATGCGGACATAGTGAGCACCAGTGTCGAAGAAAGTACTGAAGAACGAGCTGAGCCCCTGCCATACTTCTTAGGTGGTCCTGGTATTGGTATCACTAATTGCTTTTGCACCAGAGCTGAAGAGACAGATGGACTTAGTACCAAAGAAGGTGCTGACAAAGCAATTGTCTCCTGAATACAGGAGTGTCTTGGAACAGAGAAACAAAGCAAACCCTCTACTGCCCTATAAGCTTCCAGTGTTGTTGGTTCTGAAAAGGCTGGCAATGAAACAGCATCCATTAGTACCGGATTCAATTATTGTCTTGCAGATGGTGCTGGAGATATTGGTATAATACTGAAGTCTTCCTGAGGCAGTACCGGGATATCATGGGCTGATGGCCCACCTCTTTCCTGGGTACCAGATGAGTATTAATGACATTCTGTCTCCGTTTTCCAAGACAAGGAACTCTTCTCAGACTGAGTTATCACGGTCTGTCTCATGTGTCCTTCCCTGGGGACGTCCTCGAAAAGACCGACCTCTCTTTCTTCGTGGAAAGAAACTGAGTCCAAGGTCTGTCTGATACAACCTCAGACATACTTGTAGCCTGAGTACAGGAGGCCAGGTGATGTCCAGAGGGGCCCAGAGCTGAAGCAGTCTTCATCACCTGCTCCAGGAGATGACCTCTGAATCACAGGTCTCCAGAAATCTGCATTATGTTATTGAAAGAAGAGCAGAGACTGCACTTCTCCTTAACGTGCTCCTCACCAAGGCATAAAAGGCACTGCGTATGGGCACTACTATTTGGGATAGACACCTCTCATGATGAGTAGTGCTTAAAGTCCAGAGAGCGCTGCATACCAACAGTGCCCAGCACAGAAAAATGACTAAAATAGTAAAACAAGAACTATACTTCGAACTATTTACAGATAAGGAGAAAGCTAAACTAGCACTAGTGACACAGATGAAAACCACGAAGTAAACCGCATGGGGAGCTCCAACTCAGGACACAGGCTGTGAGAAGTAATTGTGGGGGAGCTGGGTGGTGCCACCCTTATATAGCCTTGAGAGAGGCCACAATGTGTAGGATGTGTGCGCTACCCTAATGGGTACTGCTGCAAAAAATTCTCTGGGCTCCAGCAAGCTGGGCACGCACACATCTGAGTGGAATATACTTGAGGGAGAACACACAATCAGTGATCACCTGTGAAAAGTTTGGTTTAAGTGACTTGCCTAGCATCACATAAGAACTCTGTGACAGAGGCAGAGATAGAATCTAGTTGTCCAGAGCAGCATTCAGTTGCCTCAACCATAAGATTATTTTTCTCTTCCTGCAATCTTTTGCCTCATACACTATACATGACAAATGAGACAGGGATCCTACAGACAAGTCTCCTTTATTACACAACCATGATTCATCCCCAGAGAAAAGCTCCTGAGGAAATTAATAAAACAGTTCTGTTTTCAGAGCTGTGTTTGAATAGTGTGTAGTCAATAAGGTATGAGTCCATCAATCGAACAGTGTGAAAAAAACAAAATATTGAGTAGCTGTTCATTATGAGAGCATGGTCCATCCCGGGCACTGAATGAGGCAGGAGCCCCGTGGAAAAAAACCCAATATGTGATCATGTAATTAAAGACTATCATAATTTACATGCAAAAAGTGTTGAATTAAGATTGCACTGACAACCTTGATTCTGGCATTTCCTAACTTTTGAGTGATTTACTTTCCAACTGTAATAATGTTCTTTTAGCCTAGTTTTTGTCTCTGTGTGTAAAAAATTATATACTACATTGACCACCAAGATGCAGTTATCTCTGGGGTGGAACATAGTAGTCATTATAATGGCACCAAAGCCATCTATGAGTCAGGAAACAAAAAAACATTATCCAATTAAGGTGACAGAATTTTACATAGATAATATATTAACTCAAGTGAATCTTACTAGAACACTGAAGTAGATAATTGACCAGTGGCAGCACTGGACCGAAGAAGTCCTTTACAGGAAGACAGGGACATTTGCCTTGGAGCCTACAATTGCCTCTGCAATGAGAAGGATCTGCACATGCCAGAGTTGAAGAGTTTTATCTCCGAAGCTGTGCAGAAATCTAGAGGTGTAAAGCGGATGCAAGGCCTTTAAAGTGACCATGTGAAGAAAGGGGAAGGCAAGAAAAATCTACAATTGGATATCCAGATAAAATTAAGAATGGTAATGCTTAGGAGTTACTCCTCAACACAGACGAGCAAAAATAGTGATTTTTCTATTTAAGGCAGAGAGAAAAGAGCCCATCAATCTCTCTCCACTTCTTGGAAACCAAGAGGCCATAAAATAGCAGCAGAGAGCTTTGTTACAGCCCGGGCCCGCACACAGCAGGACCCAACTACAAGCATCGTGTTCAGATCAGGCATGAAAATGTCTCGACATGTTCAGGTCAGGCTTTAAAATTAGGTGGGGGTGGGCATGGGGTCACAGGCAAAGAGGCTGGGGCAGCGATAAATAGTCCATTATTTACATGGGCCAGTGGCTGTGGAGGCTGTGTCACTGGGGAAGCTGCGCTCACACCAGCTGTTTCCTGCCTTCAGACACACATAGCATGGCTCAATTACAAGCAGAATGGTGCAGCCAGCTGCGATACTGCATCGGGCACCCTCTTTCCTGTACTCCACCTAGTGTGGTGCCTGTGCAAAAGGTGCCCTCAGTGAAGCACTTCATGAAATCAAAAAAGGAGGTGATCGGAGGCTCTGCAGGTCGACATGACTCTGTGATGCTTTGCCCTGCACCACCCACACCCACAGCCCTGCAATAGGGCTGGGTGGGAGGTGGTGGTGGAGGGGAAGGAGGAGGACTGGCCTTTGACCATATGGCAATGAGGCTGCCTGCCACCTGGCTGCGGGTCTAGGGGGCTGTGGCCTCACTGGGGTGTGGGCAGCCCCAGACTTTTTGGAGAGGCTGCAGGGTGGGGAGCATGAGTAGGGCAAGATTGTGAAAGGCAGAAGCACGTGGGTCTGTTTGCAGCACCCTGGTCATGCTGCTCTGCAGGCTCCAGCTCTTGCAGCTCTACACCTGACCCTGCAACTTGACCAGAACCCAATGAGACCCAACTACAATGACTTGACACTCTTGGGCTCAGATCGGCTATGGTCTAGTCAGGTTTGGGTTGGGCTTTAAGATTAGGCCTGAGTAGACCTCTAACACAATAGACAATTGTAGGAGCAGAAATAAAGGAAAAGGCTTTCCCAGAACAATAACAAAGGCTCATGCCTGTCACACTTGCTTGAATCACCATAAGAGTTTCCCATCCTCACTCGATTCCCATACTTCACTCCACTGACATAAGTAAGTATTCTAATCCCTCCAGAGGCTCTATGGTTAACAGAGGTCACTTGATCTCACTTTTTGATAACCACAAAGAAACCATCATCTGCAGTGATATTTTTGCATGGGATTTCTACAAAGGTTAATTGCCTTTTTTATTTATTTTAAAGACAATTACACTTTAACAAGATGAACTTTGAGTATAAATTCAAAATTGGTCTTATATACTTATTTGGAATAAAGACTAAAAACATACCAAGTCTTTCTGTAAAATTATATTCTGCTTTTTCCTAATGCAATGGGACAAAAGCCCAGCCACACAAAAAGGCTGTACATGTTTGGTTAAGTGGTAGTTCTCCTGCCAATGCCCCATAAAAGTGGCTTGGAACGGGAATTAATTGTATGCTCAGTTGTCCACAAAAAGATATCAGTATATTACACAAGGAAACCACTTCAGGCAGCTAAAATAGCATTCACTGTGCGTGGAGACAATGGGTCAATACCACAATGCCAGCCTTGCAAAAGGGTCTCTGAGAATCAGTGTGTGTTTATTTTACTTTTACTAACTTGTTCAGTTTGTATCTACAAATAGCCAGGCCAGAAAAAGATAGATACTAGAAAAACTAATTTTATTTTATTTTTTCCCTTATTTAATATTTTGGCGAATTGAGTATCACAAAACTTAGTTTCTCTCTGTGCCAGCCTCACTGATTACTCCAGCCATAGGAAGACAACCTACACAAAAGAAATTCAATACTTGAAGAAACTCAGCCCTGACTCCCAACCCCTAAACAGAAAAATAGGTAGTTCAGTGCAAATCATAACTCTCCTCTTGAAAACAACAGATAAAATGAGGCAATTGTAAGGCCTGGTCCACACTAGGGGGAGCTATCAAAATAAGATACACGACTTCAGCTACAGGAATAGCGTAGCTGAAGTCGAAGTATCTTATTTCGAATTACCTCCACTTACCTCGCGTCCTCGCAGCGCGGGATCGACGGCCGCGGCTCCCCCGTCGACTCCGCTACCTCCGCTCGCCCTGCTGGAGTTCCGGAGTCGATGGGAGCGCGTTCGGGGATCGATATATCGCGTCCAGACGAGACGCGATATATCGATCCCCGATATATAGATTGCTACCCGCCGATCCGGGCGGGTAGTCTGGACGTACCCTTAGTTTGAACTGCTCCTGTTTATACTACAGTAATTGGAATAAAAAAGTCAAATGTAAGATATGTAAATTCACTGTTTATTCCCCAACCTGTGACACAGCAAATGAAGAGGAACAGTACAACCACATTCAACAGGATTTAGGCATTTTAAGTAACCAGGGAAGTGAAAAAGATATTTAAAGTTGCCCAATTTTAAAAAATAAATCTGGGGTCAAACTCAAAGTGTATACAATGCAATGCACAAAATATATGAAACCATCTGCATACTGTAAAATTGCAGTACAAAAGATATAGGTACAACTATAAAAAGGTGTGCTTCAGACCATAAGTAATATTGTTAATGTACTCTTCAGCAGAATATGTGTTTCACTCCCTATGAGTTTAACACACAGCGCAACTGCGTCCCATGAGGCTTCTGGGTGCTATGTTAATATTATAACCTATTAATAACAAGTCAGTCACTGGTTAATATGCTTTAACAGTCTTGGTCCGAATGGTATTTCCATTGGAAGGCTGCTATTCCCTAGGAAGGTGAGGGGATGGATTTAGGGTTACCAACTTTCCAGTTGCACAAAACTGAACACCCTAGCCCCGCCTCTGCCCCGAGGACCCGTCCCCGCTCACTACATTCCCCCTCCCTCGGTGGCTTGCTCTCCCACACCCTCATTCACTTTCACTGGTCTGGGGCAGGGGGTTGGGGTGCAGAGGGGGTGAGGGCTCTAACTGGGGGTGCGGGCTCCAGGGTGGGGCCAGAAATGAGGGATTCAGGGTGCGGGAGGGGACTCCGGGCTAGGGCAGGGAGTTGGGGTGCAGGCTCTGGGGTGGGGTTGGGGATGAGGGGTTTGGGCTGCAGGAGGGGGCTCCAGGCTCAGGTGTGTGGCTGAGGGATTCGGAGTGCGGGAGGGGGCTGCGAGTTGGGGGTTGGGGTGTGAGGGCTCTGGGCTGGGGGTACTTGCTCTGGGCTGGGGCCAGGGATGAGGGGTTTGGGGTGCATGAGGCAGCTCCAGGCTGGTGGGGTGGGGCCGAGGGATTCGGAGTGCAGGAAGGGGCTGAGGGTTGAGGCAGGGGGTTGGTGTGAAGGAGGGGGTGAGGGCTCTGGGCTGGGGGTGCTGGTTCTGGGGTGGGGCGAGGGATGAGGGGTTCAGGGTGTGGGAGGGGGATCTGGGCTGGGACACGGGGCTGGAGTGCAGGGGGGGTGAGGGCTCTGGGGTGTTGGTGCAGGCTCTGGGGTACAGCTGGGGATGAGGCATTTGGGGTGCAGGAGGGTGCTCCAGGTTTGGGGGGACTCAGGGATGGGGCAGTGGCACAGGCTTACCTCGGGCAGCTCCCGGTCAGCGGCGCAGTGGGGGGGCTAAGCCAGGCTGCCTGTCTGTACTGGCACCACACTGAGCTGTACGCGCCCCGGAAACAGCCAGCAGGTCCGGGTCCTAGGCAGGGGGGCCAGGAGGCTCCACAGGCTGCTCTCGCCCCAGGGGCGGCTCTATGTTTTTTACCGCCCCAAGCACGGCAGTCAGGTGGCCTTCGGCGGCACGCCTGTGGGCGGTCCGCTGGTCACGCGGATTCGGCAGCGTTTCTGCGGGTGATCTGCCGGTCCCGCGCCTTCGGCATTCCTGCCGCCGAATTGCTGCCGAAGCCGCGGGACCAGCGGACCTCCCGCAGGCATGCCGCCGAAGGCTGCCTAACTGCCGCCCTCACGGCAACCGGCATGCTGCCCCCCGCGGCTTGCCGCCCCAGGCACGCACTTGCTGCGCTGGTGCCTGGAGCCACCCCTGTCTCGCCCACAGGCACCACCTCCCCTCCAGCTCCCATTGGCCAGTTCCCATCCAATGAGAGTGCTGGGGTGGGGGCAGCACGCAGAGCTCCATAGCCGCCCCCCCCCCCGCCCGCCTAGGAGCCGGACCTGCTGGCCGCTTCCAGAGCACAGTGCGGTGCCAGCCAGGACAGGTAGGGTATAGCCTACCTATAAAACCGGACACCTGGTCACCCTAGATGGACTAGATCTGAGCTGCTGGTAAATCTCTTTTACATCTCTAATTTCTATTACTCAGGTCTGAGATAATTAAGGTACTGACACTGAATTTAATTGCATAGAACAGAAAATTGCAAGGTATCCTAGTAGAAATATTTAAAAAAAATAAGGGAAAGAGGGGAATGCACCCTAAAATTACCAAGCTAACAGTAAACAGGGGATTCAGGCAGACTTATTTCACTGAAAAGCCAATAAAAGCACAGATAAGATGTTAAATCAGCTGGACACTTATGGAGGGATGGAGAACGAAGAGCCCAGTGTCATGGTGATGGAGTCAAGATCAATTTATAAGAGGATAGGCATGCTGAGCCAAGAATTTGGTGCAGGCTCTGGGGTACGGCCCAGGGATGGGACAGGGGCCGTACCCCAGAGCCTGCACCAAATTTGCCTTAGTTTTCCCAAAACTGACAACAGAAAAAAGGTTCTGATTTATCTCAACTTCCCCAGCAGATATTTTTTTTAAAGCAGGACAACACACTGTTTTGAGATGAAAAAAGGTCAATTTATATAAAAACTTTTTTAAAATAAGCTTTGTGTGCAGCAGCCTCAGCCCAAGGATAAAGTATAGATTTCCAATTCAGTTTTTGACAGACATCAAAGTCAAACATACACCACCAAAAAAGAAAAGATAGCAGATACTATAAAAAATTATTAAATTGCATTTTTTTGCCAGAAAACACATGCTACAACTGCATGCTAGATTCAAAATGGGAAAGAAAAAGTTTTTAACAACTTAAGAAAATAAGAACGGCCATACTGGGTCAGACCAAAGGTCCATCTAGCCCAGTATCCTGTCTTCTGACAGTGGTCAATGCCAGCTGCCCCACTTGGAATGAACAGGTAATCATCAAGTGATCCATCTCCTGTTGCCCATTCCCAGTTTCTCGCAAACAGAGGCTAGGGACAACATCCTTGCCCATCCTGGCTAATAGCCACTGATGGACCTATCCTACATGAATTTATCTAGTTCTTTTTTGAAGATGAAAATACATTTTATTATTATTTACATTCTATGAAAATACATTTATTTAACTGAGATCCTGGGGTCCAGAGATAGTCCTAATGAATTTTGCTTCCTAACTATTATTCTCAACGTGCTTTTGAAAATTAAAGCTTTTGTTCTTTAAATATAGGCTGCATTTCTTAACTCTAGAGGTATTCTGTTCGGGAACAGGTAGGGAAAACAACTGAGATGACCTGGAGGAAGATGGATGCAAAGTTCTGTGCTAAGTTTGACAACCAGGACAAATCAAAGATTCCAAATCATAATTTGAGACAAAGAATAAAGTGAAGAAATGGAAAATGTATAAACCCATTCTAGCAAGAAGTAGTTCTCAATACTGGTCAAATTTTCTGTATTTTTCTCTCCATGGTTTTTAGGATTTTTTTTTAAATCAGAGACATAAGTCTGCAAATAGGATCTTTGTTTCTTAAGAGTTTAGCTGCTTTTGCTGCTCATTCTCAACCTCAAATTTTAATATAAGGAGATGATTTTCCCTCTTTGTACAGCTTAAAAGACCCAGTTTAATTTTAATTGAAACTAGTTAGTGAATTTATTCAGAGTAAGTGCTTTAAGTTTGAGGGAGATGCACTGTATTTTGCCACTCATAAAGCAGGGAATTCAACCTTTGTATTAAGTGCAAAATGGAAGTGAACCTCAACTGAATTTGCAATCAGTGCCTCCAGAACACCAACAGATGCATCATAATATATAATTGAGCATCTTATTTGACTGAAGTTATTACAATTAACCATTATGGATGTTAATGCTGTAATCCAATGAATGGCCTTAGCTGAATTTAAGAAAAAAGTATCTACTATTAACCTCTTACATGAACTTTAGAATGAGACAAGAGGGTTCTTTAAGGCCTCTGCAGATATAATTTGCTTCAACATCAAGAAAAAAAGAAAGAAGTTGTTACTGATTTCTCTAGAATATGGTGTTTAAAGTGAAGGAACAAGTAAAAGACTATGAAAACAAACTTTAAAAAGAAAACTTAATGATAAAAAACAGTTACCATAGGGTCCATATATATTTCTAATCTAGAAAAGAATTCTTCTAAACCTTCTTTAAGGTTCCAGATAGGTAAAGAGAAGGCAAACTTGTTAAAGATGTGAACAATAACTGCATACTGGAACCAACATTTGATAGGTCTGACAAAATTTCCAAGGACAAAGGAATAGGTACTATTTTAGCTAAACTTATTCATTTCCATGGTCTAAGAGATGACTGGAGCAATCGAATGCAAGGTTTTCACTTATTTCTCTCATCTACGCACAAATAATCTACATGAATTTTTACCATACATTCTCTTTTACCATTGATTGAAAGCAGCATGACTTCACACTCATATCACATCCCAGTCTTTCTCTGACAAACCTAACAGGAGAGAGGGAGTGGAAGAGCTGTGAGCAGTGCAGCTATCTGTTTTTCAACTTTGACAGCAGCCAAATTTGCCAAGGCCCTGGGCCTACTACCCTGTGGATCACTGTCTGAAACTCTCCAATGGGGGAACCACAAATGGTTTGTCAAGAAGAGACTAGCTGGAGAGAGGCTGGGGACATTCTCCAGGGCCATCAGGCATTTCTGCTGTGTGGTGTGGAAACAAGACTATATGAATATGCCCAACCCCAGCACTCAATAGTAATATCTTCTGCTCCACCGTACATATCCTTTCTCTGTCACCCTCTTGGAAAGCCACCCATATGTCTGCTAACAGAGCACATCCTAAATCGTTTTATAACTCTTCCTATCCACTGTCCCATTAATACATGAAGATGAAAGTCATGCACTGTAGATGGAGTTTTCGAAGGCCCTGGATAGGGTTTGTAGGAGGGACTGTATCTTGAAATCAATGGACTTCACACAGGTTCAGGAGTCTGCTTGTGGAATAAGGCCCTAAGATTGTATCTAAGACTAACCAATACTACCAGATACAAAGCAAGAAAGTGAAATATTAACTTCATAACTCTTTTCAATAGAAAATATCACACTGATTTACATATTTATTATTATTGGTATTACCATAACACCTAGGAGCCCCAGGTGCTAGGTGATGTACAAACACAGAACAAAAACAATACTGTCCCAACTCCAAGGAGCTTATGATGTTTTAGCTTCATTCATATTTTGTAAGTAATTTTGAAAAATAAAATGTTATAACAGGAAATGTTGTATTAAAGAAATTAATCATACATCTTTTCAGCCTCCTGCTGTATTACATTTTTTCTCATGCCATCATATGAGCTTCATCATGTGGAGAGTCTCTCTGTAGCTGAAGTTTCACCTTATTAGAGTGAACTACTAGAAATACCAATTGAGTGCATTATATGCCATAGCATGGCAAAATAGAGAATAAACACACTAGCAGGAATAATTTCTCTCTAAACCAGCAGTTTAATTGAATGTTATTCAACCGCTGCTCAGAATTCTGATGTCAGGTAACTATACAAAGCTTTAATGAATATAAACCCAGCAAAGATATGATTTGAATTTAACCTATGTTGCCTAATGCTATTGCCAAAACTGATATCAATTTTACTCTAAGAAACAGAACTCTTTCTTCCCTACTTTGCCTGTATCTCAAATTCAAAAGCAATTCTTTCTTTCTTAGCAGTCTTTAAAACGGCAGACACCCTTGGGCAGTCAGACACAGATAGTAAAAGCCACAAGAATGAAAGTCCAATCAAAGAACAATTTAGATTTCTATATTTCGCATCTCAACATTTCAATAAAATTATTTTTTCTGAAGAAAACTAACACAATGAACACCTGCAGATTCCTTAGAGAAAAAGTGTAAAGATACTGCACAGTAATGATTTTATTAGCTAAGAGCTATTCTCCATAGTGAGTTACTGCATCGACTGTCACTGCGCTGTAGCTATGTCAACATGGGATGTTATTGCATGGCAAGCTGGTGAGTGGTAGATTCACACACTGCCTTGATGAACGTAAGAATGGCCATGCTGGGTCAGACCAATGGTCCATCTAGCCCAGCATCCTGTCTTTTGACAGTGGCCAATGCCAGGTGCTTCAGAGGGAATTAACAGAACTGGTAATCATCAAGTGATCCATCCCATGTCACCCATTCCCAGATTCTGGCAGAGGCTAGGGACCCTTCAGAGCATCATTCTGCCCATCCTGGCTAATAGCTATTTATGGACCTATCCTCCATTACCTTATCTAGTTCTTTTTTGAACCCTGTTATAGTCTTGGCCGTCACAACATCCCCCTTTTGTTTCTTTTAAACCTGCTGCCTATCAATTTCATTTGGTGACTTCCAGTTCTTTGTTATGAGGAGTAAATAACACTTCCTTATTTACTTTCTCTACACCAGTCATGATTTTACAGACCTCTATCATATCCTTCCCTTAGTCATCTCTTTTCCAAACTGAAAAGTCCCAGTCTTATTAATCTCTCCTCATATGGAAGCTGTTCCATACCCCTAATCATTTTTGTTGCCCTTTTCCAATTCCAATATATATTTCTTCAGATGGGGTGACCAGATCTGCATGCAGTATTCAAGATGTGGGTGTATCATAGATTTATATAGAGGCAATATGATATTTTCTGTCTTATTATCTATCCCTTTTCTAATGATTCCCAACATTCTGTTAGCTTTTTTGACTGCCACTGCACATTGAGTGGATGTTTTCAGAGAACTGTTCACAATGACTCCAAGATCTTTTTCTTGAATGGTAACAGATAATTTAAACCCCATCGTTTTATACGTATAGTAGGGATTATGTTTTCTAATGTGCATTATTTTGCATTTATCAACATTGAATTTCATCTGCCATTTTGTTGCTCAGTCACCCAGTTTTGTGAGATCCCTTTGTAACTCTTTGTAGTCAGGTTTGGATTTAACTATCTTGAGTAGTTTTGTATCATCTGCAAATTTTGCCACCTATTTACTCCTTTTCCAGATCATTTAGGAATATGTTGAACAGTACTGGTCCCAGTAGAGACCCCTGGGGTACACCACTATTTACCTCTCTCCATTCTGAAAATTGACGACTTATTCCTACCCTTTATTTCCTATCTTTTAACCAGTTCCTGAGGTTAAAACCAGTTCCTTTTAACCAGTTCCTTCCCTCTTATATCATGACAGTTTACTTTGCTTAAGAGCCTTTGATGAGGGACCTTGTCAAAGGCTTTCTGAAAATCTAGGTACACTATATCCACTGGATCACCCTTGTCCACATGTTCGTTGACCCACTCAGAGAATTCTAGTAGGTTCGGGAGGCATAATTTCCCTTTACAAAAACCATGTTGACTCTTCCCAACAAATCATGTTCATTTCTGTGTCTAATAATTCTGTTCTTTACTATAGTTTCAACCAATTTGCCCGGTACTGAAATTAGACTTACTTGCCTGTAATTACTAGGATCACCTCTGGAGCCTTTTTTAAAAAAATCGGTGCCACATTAGCGATCCTCCAGTCATCTGGAACAGAAAGCTGATTTAAATGATAGGTTACAGACTACAGTTAGTAGTTCTGCAATTTCACATCTGAGTTCCTTCAGAACATTTGGGTGAATGCTATCTGACGCTGGTGATTATTACTGTTTAATTTATCAATTTGTTCCAAAACCACCTGTACTGACATCTCAATCTGGGACAGTTCCTCAGATTATTCACCTAACAAGAATGGCTCAGGTTTGGGAATCTCCCTCACATCCTCAGCCATGAAGTCCAATGCAAAGAATTCATTTAGTTTCTCCACAATGGCCTTATCTTTCTTGAATGCTCCTTTAGCATCTCAATCGTTCAGTGGCCCTGATGGTTATTTAAGCAGGCTTCCTGCTTCTGATTTACTTAATTTTTTTTTTGCTGTTACTTTTGAGTCTTTGGCTAGCTGTTCTTCAAATTATTTTTTGGCCTTCCTAATTATATTTTTATACTTCATTTGCCAGAGTTTATGCTCCTTTATATTTTCCTCAATAGCCTTTAAATTCCACTTTTTAAAGGATGCTTTTTTGCCTCTAACTGCTTCTCTTATTTTGTTGTTTAGACACAGTGGCACTTTTTTGGTTCTCTTAATATGTTTTTTAATTTGGGATATACATTTAAATTGAGCCCCTATTATGGTGTCTTTTAAAAGTTTCCATGCAGCTTTCAGGGATTTCACTTTTGGCACCGTACCTTTTAATTTCTGTTTTACTAAGTTCCTCATATTTGTGTAGTTCCACTTTCTGAAATTAAATGCTACCGTGGTGGGCTGCTTTGGTGTTTTTCCCTGACAGGGATGTTAAATTTTATTATGTTATGGTCACTATTACCAAGCAGGTTTCAGAGTAGCAGCCGTGTTAGTCTGTATCTGCAAAAAGAACAGGAGTACTTGTGGCACCTTAGAGACTAACACATTTATTTGAGCATAAGCTTTCGTGGGCTACCACCAACTTCATCAGATGCATAGAATGGAACATATAGTAAGAAGATATATATACATACAGAAAACATGAAAAAGTGGAAGTAGTCATACCAACTGTAAGAGGCTAATTAATTAAGATGAGCTATTATCAGCAGGAGAAAAAAAACTTTTGTAGTGATAATCAAGATGGCCCATTTTAGACAGTTGACAAGAAGGTGTGAGGATTCACATGAGGAAATAGATTCAATATGTGTAATGACCCAGCCCTCCCAGTCTCTATTCAAACCCAAGTTAATGGTATCTAGTTTGCATATCAATTCAAGCTCAGCAGTTTCTCGTTGGAGTCTGTTTTTGAAGCTTTTCTGTTGCAAAATTGCCACCTTTAAGTCTGTTACTGAGTGACCAGAGAGGTTGAAGTGGTCTCCTACTGGTTTTTGAATGTTATGATTCCTGATGTCGGATTTGTGTCCATTTATTCTTTTGCGTAGAGACTCTCCGGTTTGGCCAATGTACATGGCAGAGGGGCATTGCTGGCACATGATGGCATATATCTCATTGGTAAATGTGCAGGTGAATGAGCCCCTGATGGCATGGCTAATGTGATTAGGTCCTATGATGGTGTCATTTGAATAAATATGTGGACAGAGTAGTTCAGCTATATTCACCTCTTGAACCAGATCCTGTGCTCCACTTAGGACTAAATCAAGAATTGCCTCTCTTCTTGTGGGTTCCAGGACTAGCTGCTCCAAGAAGCAGTCATTTAAGATGTCAAGAAACTTTATCTCTGCATCCTGTCCTGAGGTGACATGTACCCAGTCAATATGGGGATAGTTGAAATCCCTCATTATTATTATTGAGTTTTTTATTTTTATAGCCTCTCTAATCTACTGGAGCTTTTGACAATCAACATCACCATCCTGGTCAGGTGGTCGTTAGTGTGTCCCTACTGCTATATTCTTATTATTAGAGCATGGGATTTCTATTCCTAGAGATTCTATGGCACAATTGGATACATTTAAGATTTTTATTTCATTTGACTCTATGCTTTCTTTCACATATAGTGCCACTCTCCCACCAGCACAACCTATTCTATCTTTCTGATGTATTTTGTACTCTGGTATTATCATGCCCCGTTGATTATACTCATTCCACCAAGTTTCTGTGATGCCTATTACAGCAATATCCTCATTTAATATGAGGCACTCAAATTCACCCATCTCGTTATTTAGAATTCTAGGATTTGTATATGAGCACTTTAAAAAATTGTCACTTTTTAGCTGTCTGCCATTATGTAATGTAATTGAGTGGGATTCTATTGACTGTTTCTCATCAGATTCTACCCGTATTTTATCATCTTCTATCCTCTCCTCCTTACTGGGATATAGAGAATCTCCATCCATAGATCCTCCCCTAAGGGATGTCTCTGTCCGAAACACGTGCTCCGTCCCACCTGTCAGCTTTCCACCAGCCCTTAATTTAAAAACTGCTCTACAACCTTTTACATTTTACGTGTCAGAAAGTGATGCACAGTAACTTGCTGTGTAAACAAGCCCCAAGTTTCTGTCACTGGTGCAGTGCAGTAAGGTTTCCTCTGATCACCAGAAATTTACAGAATTTTTTTTTTTCAAAAAACAAGACAACAATGACTGCACAGGACTTGTTCAACAATTACCAAAATCAGATTAACTAATCCTGAAAGAAGTTGGAGGGCCAAATTCTCTTCTTTAATTCACTTTGGATCTATCTATAGCTTTTCCACATACACTACCACTGGGCATCAATAAGAATTCTATTCAGAACAGGAAAGATATCCACATTACAGACTCAAAAAAAGAAAATTGCCCTTTGATTGATGGGGATGGATGAAAAGAAAGAGAAAATGGTGCTACAGCTTTTGAAAAACCTCTTTGAACAGAAGACTAACCCAATTAATGAATTATTAGTAGTCAAAAATTATTCTTCATTTCTTTTATCAAGTAAGAGAATATTTACTATTTTCATTTCCATTTTTTAGCACTAAGCTGCTTTTAAAAGTTACATAACTTGGAAGATTTATTTTTCTTTCTTTAATGTTGCCTTTACTTGTTTTAAACTGAATACAAAATTAATTGACAATTCCACTTCAAGGCTAGCTATGGAAGATTTGAAAATTTAAAAGGCATGTTTGAAAGATCCACATATTATATCCTACACACCGCAACTGACTGAATTTTGAAGGTCAAAAACAACCCAAAACAATGTTCTTAACCTTGCTGCACATCAGGCTCTGCTGTAAAATGAATTAATGTGGTATGAGAAATGTTTTAGATTCTTTAAATTTTTGAAACCAGAATGAGACAATTGTATAATTAACAGATGCTCATAACAGACATTATGGCAGCAACATTCCTATTATAAATTTAAGTCAAACAGAATAATGTTCTTTTGCAAAATGAAGATTAACTATGAGACTGTTACATTCTGGTAAAACCACACTTATAAGAATATGCAGATTAAAACAGACACCATAGAAGATGGCAGTTTCAAACTTTTTTTTATCTTATATCTGGTTGAGTGTTCATATTATTTGTAAATGTGTTTTACATGTTCTTTAAAAACAGGGCATAACTATATCCAAGGAAATTCCATGCTAGAAACTTCCACTGCTGCTACTATGGAACTACCATGTAAAGAACAGGGCTGCTATAAGGAATGGCAGGTAATTGAGATATAGATATATATTTTTCAGATTAACATTGCGCTATAAAGATGAAATTGGAGGAATCTTCCTCACCTTACCCTGACCTACAAGAAAGCAGGCTGTCAAGAGTGTCTGCTATGTTCTTCAAAAGGGGAGCGCGATCAACTTGTTAAAAGAGGCAGTGAGCCACTGAACGAGGCAGTGAGCTAGTTGAGGGAAAGCCAGTGGTAGAAGGTGGCGTCTCCCCTTCAAGGGAATCCCGGGAGTACTGCAAGGGTATGGAAAATCTCCTCGCGATGTGAAGATAAAAGAGCTGCTGTTAAGGGCAAAGACAAGGTATGGTAGAGAGCTCCATTGAAAAAAGCAAGAAAAGCCCTAATCTTACCATGGTTACACCGTCAAGTAAAAAATAAATGTATACCACCAACTTTGCACTCACAAGCTGGCTAACAATTACATGAACAACAAAAAATGTGCTAAAAATGAAAGAGGAAAAATAGTAGAAAAAAACAAATTTAATTCAAATTGCTCTCAAGTTTACAAATAAATAATTTTACTTAGCATTTTCAAAATGCTTTCTTAACTTTAATCCTCACACCACCACTTTGAGGTATGCAATTATCATCCGTGTTTTACAGATGAAAATACTAAGGCACACAGCGAGTAAGTGACTATCCAAAAATCACAGAGTGAACCAGAATCTGAGCTAACATTAGAACTCATGAAGTTTCTGGCTCCCCTCTTTGTTCTGAGCCCACTAGATCATGTTGCTTTCCATCAGTGAAAATTTATTTAGCTATAGTAAACCCTGATAGTAAAGCTAGGCAGAAATCCCCCGCCCCCACCTAGAAATTTTCAATTTGTTTTCGGAAAAACAAATGTTTTCATCCAAAAAAGTCAAAACATTTCATGGAAAGAACTCTTTTTGGCAAAAAATAAGTTTGTGAAAAGTCCAAAAACCCAGTTTTGCCTCAACAAACAATTTTAATGGAAAATTATTGACCAGCCCAACTGACAAACCCTTCTAAACCACGACAAGCAACCTAAATGGCACTGGAGTTTTTAAGACTTGATTTCAGCATTATTTGTATGCTTTTCAACAGAATTCCCTTCTTCCCTATTTTTAAACATTACTGTCTTAGGAGGAATTTCAGAACCTTTCATTCATGGAATGTAGCTTAGATCTATGTTCTATAACAGAAGTGACCAAATATACTGACCCTCCAAGCCGCATAAGACAATGTTCAGAGTTTGGGAGTAGGGGGACATCTGCCAGAGCGAGGCTTCAGTCCTGCAGTGGGGTGGTGGGGCTCAGAGCTTCTGCCCTGTGGGGAGGGGGTTCTTTGGGCTTCAGCCCCACGAGGTGCACCTGCTGGGGCTTCAGCCCTGCTCCTGCTGAAGCCCCAAGCCCCAGCAGGTGTGCCCCGCTCCTGATGAAGCCCTAAGCCTCACCACCCTAGTCTGGTAGGTGGAGAATGGGAGAGGGGGGTGCTCCATAAGCTGCACTTTAATTGTAAAAGACTGCATGTGGCTCTCAAGCCGTGGTTTGGCCACCCCCATTCTATAAAATGCTAAGTACACTGCTGGAGTTAAATAATAATTGTGCGCAGAAAGCTGGATTGCTTTACAGTGACCATCATGGACTGATTTGTGATTATGACGATTTCACATGGCGCACACTGCTCTAGGATTTAAAAAAAAATTATGCTTTAATGTCATATATTTTTGCTTCCTCAAAAAGTCTATTTAGTGTTGATGAAAGGTGCAAAATTTACAGCAGTGAACAATGACCACCTCTCTTTATCGAAAGAAGGGGTACAACATGGGCAGTGACAATTTTTTAAAAATACTTTCCACCAAAGGGCAACAAATCTTATTTTGGATGGGATCTCCCCTACCTCTACCACACATACCCCACTCTACCACCATCACCACCACGTCATGTTCTTTAACCTCAGCGAAGACACCTCCAACAACATATCAACTACTTTGGCGGTTTCTATGATAGGAACAACTATGCACTAGGAACTGAACTGAGACCACCAATTTATTTCACAAAGAGCAGCCGGAATCTATCACATGACAATATTTTCTGGCTACTAGTGACCTGAGCCCAATATAAACTGGAGATAGAGACATGAAAGAAATAATATAATCATTCAAACTAATAATTATAAAGAAAATAGAAGGAAAGATGCACAAGTAGCAACTGAACTATTTGAACTTGAGAGCTAAATTGTTATTTAAAAATAGACTTTTGTTTGACCTGGAAAGTTCACTTGAAGATGGGAAATCTGTAAGAAGGAAAGTAATGGCCACTTGGCCAGAAAAATCTATAAAAGCTGCACAACATGATACATCTAAATGCAATTTTATTTGACAAGGATGTTTTGATTTGTTTTTTAAAGGAATTAGATTTCCTTTAATTTGTAGTTTTAAATTAGTGTTTCTGTATTTGTAAAAATTAATACCACTTAGCAACCTGATGCCCCTAAGAAAATGAGGTGTTTAGCTGATTAAAAAAAGAAATTAAAAACTTTCAAAATCTGAGCACACAAACTCTCTCATTATCCTTGGCACCATCACTAGCATTATGCTTTTTATTCTACCAATATGCTTTGTGATATCTCGGTTGGAAAATTAGTTGCAATTGTTATGAGAGCATCTGTTGAAAGCTGCTGTTTCTATTTCTGCCAATATCCTTTTCACGAGTGTGTCTCTGGTATCTGATTGCTTTTTCCAACCAGGCCAAAAAAGCATCTCCTTCTGTATCACCTAACTTTGCAGTTATGGCAATACATCTTTTGGGCAAGCTTTAAATATTTAAACTTTTAGAAACAAAACAAGAACTTTGAGCACAAGAGCAGAAATTCAGCCACAAAACTTCCCAAGGGGACATTTCAGCATTTTACTACAAAGATATGCACATGCCTAAATTGAGGTAGATGCATGGTTTGTGTTTCTGTAACCCTTATTGCAATGGAGCAGACAGATCCTATGCTGTACTATGCAGGAAGGTGTCTAGGATTCTGTCTATGACATAGGGCTGATGCTGGCCTCAGAAACATGAAGCCTTGAGAGTGGGACCTCCGTCTGAAAGGAATGAAAAGGGAGGAAGCATTAGAGCTAGGCTGCTCTGACAGAAGATATCTTGGGTCTGAGAGAACCTATAAGGTAGACTGTGTAGACCTGTGCTATGAACACCCAACCTTTGGGAGAAGGCTTGGACTGGACTTTACCTAATTAACAACAACAGTAATAAAGTCCAACTCCACTCTACGAAGTAACTGTCTTAAGAGCAGGTGGGAAAGTCACTTTCTCACACTTGTCCTTCCTCTCCCCATCCTTTCCCTACTATATGCTATCACCCATTATCACTTTTACATGTACATTTCACCCATCACCACGTTTACATATAGATTGTAAACTCTTTGGGACAGGGAACATGCCTTTTTATATGTTCTGCAAACTGCTTAAAACAGTTGTGTGTACTGTAGAAATAAAAACAGTAAATAACGTATTTCCCAGTAACAAGAGTAGAAATTACATCATTAAAATACAATGCACCACAGTCAGAAAGCATCCATCCACTCCTTCCTGGTGTGGAAATATTCATATGTATCCCATCATTTAAAAGACTAGTCTGAAATACACCTCTAGCCCGATATAACGCGACCCGATATAACACGAATTCGGATATAACGCGGTAAAGCAGNCTATAACATGGTAAGATTTTTTGGCTCCTGAGGACAGCGTTATATCGAGGTAGAGGTGTTTTTACTGTTTGCTTTACTCCTAACCACTAAGAAGAGCTGTATGCTTTTCTCAGTCTGTCAGTATCACTTAGACTATTACCCATGAAATAAGTAGCTTTCATTCTCTAGGCTAAGTCTGTATGTGTATACTAAAACAAACAAGTATCCATTGTATTACTTGTTTCTTTTAAAAATATATATTCTGAGTCTTGTCATCTAGAATCAATGGAAAAGTTGAACAGGGACAAGAAGAGAGAGGAAGAAAGATCAGCAGTGACCATGTCATAAAGAGATAGTTAAGGGTTAATGCCTCTTTTACCTGTAAAGGGTTAAGAAGTTCACCTAGCCTAGCTGACACCTGACCAAAGGAACCAATGGGGGGACAAGATATTTCAAAAGGAAGGAGGGAAGTTCCCTTTGTCTGGAGTCAGTTTCAGTTCTGGCTGGAGAGGAAAAGGAATCAGGAATCAAACAGGGTAGTGAGTATTTAGTGAAGGAATTAGCTTATGTTTATTTTCTTTTGTAACCTGTCTTGGGCATTATAGGTATTATCAAATTGGCTATTTTTTGATGTACTAAGAGTTTTGCCCAGGGGAACATCCTCTGTGTTTTAAATCTGTTGTCTGTGAGATCAGCTTGTATGCTATCTCCCAGAGGTTTTTCTTTTACCTTTCTTTTCTTTAATTAAAAGCCTTCTTTTTAGAGACCTGCTTGATTTTTCCTTGTTTTAAGATCCAAAGGGGTTGGATCTGGGCTCACCAGGAATTGGTGGGGGAAAGGAGGGGGGATGGTTAATTTCTCCTTGTTTTAGATCCAAGGATTTTTGGATCGGTGTTCACCAGGGAATTGGTGGGATAGTCTCTCAAAACTACCCAGGAAAGGGTTATAGTACTTGGGAGGGAAAGGGTTTTCGGGGAGAAGACAGAGTTTCCCAAATAACTCCAATATTTGGGTGGTGGCAGCGTACTGATCTAAGCTGGTAATTAAGCTTATGAGTTCCCATGCAGGTCCCCACATTTGTACCCTAAAGTTCAGAGTGGGGGTGAAACCTATGACATGGTGAGCAGCGGTGGGAGATTGTAAAAGAACCAAGCCAGATTTTTTTTTCTTCTCTCTCTCTCCTTGGAGATGCTGGGGAAACAGTGAAGGAGAGATACAGATCTTATCTTTTGACCTGAAGGCAAACAGGTTAAGTTTTTCTAACAAGGGCTTTTTGTTAGAAGAAAGGTTCCCAGCTGTGAACAGCTGGAAGGAAATTAGCATATTGCCAGACAAGTTACAAAACCAGTTTTCCTTGTTTTCTTTCTTACTCTGAGTGGTCAAGTTCCAATAACAAAGGAATTTACAAGCTGGGTTGTTTTTTTTTCTACCTCTCAAACAAAGATAGCTAGGGGAGACCAGAAAAGCAACACTGAATACTGTGGAAGTCTCTGGTAACTAAGCAACCCTGAGCTGAGACATCCCAGTCAGTGAACTGCAGGGGGGTGTGGCCCAGCAGAAGAAAGCAGGAAAATGACTAGCAGTGACACAGCCAACAAGCTCGAGCTAGCTAGGTTGGAAGCAACAGAGAAAGAAAATGAACATAAAAGACGGCTAGAACTAAGACAATTAGAAATTAAGGCAGAGGCAGCAAGGGTGGAGGCAGAGGCAGCTGCCCACAAGAGAGCTATAGAGGCAGAGGCAGCAAGGGTGGAGGCAGAGGAAGCTGCCCACAAGAGAGCTGTGGAGGCAGAGGAAGCTGCCCACAAGAGAGCTATGGAGGCCCAGAGGGAGGCCCAGCAACATGAACTGGCTGTTATGGAGTTGAAGAGACAAAATCCTCCACCTGCTGGCTCCACTTCCCCAAAAATCCATAAATGGGAGCGACTATGTCCACAGTATGATGAATCCAGTGATATTGCTGAATATTTCCTCACCTTTGAGAGACTATGCACTCTCCATACCATTCCTGAAGAACAAAAGATGACCACATTGGTAGCCAAATTGACTGGAAGAGCTCTGGATGTATTCAACAAGATGCCTATTGGGGAGGCTTCTGACTATGGTAAATTTAAGGATTTGGTTTTAAAGCAATTTCAAGTTACACCTGACACTTACAGAGTCAAATTTAGAACCCTTCAGAGAGGGCTTGGACTAAGTAATACAGCTTATGCACACCAGATAAAGGATCTGTTAAAGAAATGGGTCGACGGCAGGGGTGTAACTACCTTTGAAGGAATGATTGATTTAATGACTCAGGAACAATTCCTGAATATGACCAAGGATCATATTAAACAGTGGTTATGGGATAAGACAATGGACTCAGTCGAAAGTCTTGCTTCTTACACTGATCAATACGAACAGTCCCAGGCCGCCAGTGAGGCGGGGAAAATCAACACAAAACGGGTGGAGGGAGCAGAGGGAAAACCTCAAACCACACCCTACCACCAGGGGCAGCCCAAGGCCCCACCTACATCCCAAGTTAAACCCCAAACCCCTTATCGTCACCCCACACCAGTCTCCAGCAACCCACCTCGCCCCGGTGATACCTTAGCAGGCCGATGTTTTAAATGTAATGAACTGGGACATATAAAGGCCCATTGCCCCAAGAACCCCAACCGATTACAGTTCATTACACCACAATCACACCAAAGATCCCCAGGCCCAGATGCCTCTCAAATACCCTTGGAGCGAAGGGAAACCTTGAGAGTGGGCGGAAAGGAGGTTATCGCGTGGAGGGACACTGGAGCACAAGTGTCAACTATCCACCAATCCCTAGTGGACCCCAGATTCATCAACCCAGAGGCGCCGGTGACAATCCAACCCTTCATGTCAAACTCTTTAACCTTGCCTACAGCCAAGTTGCCTGTCCAGTACAAGGGCTGGTCAGGAATGTGGACTTTTGCAGTCTATGACAATTATCCCATCCCCATGCTGCTGGGGGAAGACTTGGCCAACCATGTGAAGCTAGCCAAGAGGGTGGGAATGGTCACCCGCAGCCAGGCTAAGCAAGCTTTCACACCTATCTCTGTTCCTGACCCTTCCACCAGGGCCCCGTCTGTGTTACCCGAGACTCAGACAGAGGTGGTGGAACCGGATCTTCTGCCCACGAGTGCTACAGCCGTAGTTGATCCAGTCCCAGAACCGGAACTAGCAAAGCAACCAGCACCAGAACCCTTGCCAACACTGAGTACAGCGCTTGCAAACCCGTCTACAACTACAACGCCAGAGGGCACCAGCGAGCCTGAACTGGCAGAAGCAGCAAATAATCCTACCCAAGAGGCTCAGCCAGAGCCTGAAATACCACATAGTGCACCAGCGGAGAGCGGTTCACACTCAGCGGAAACAACCTCATCACCTACATCGCTTCCAGAGGGACCAAGCCCAAGTCCACAGTCCAAGGAGGAACTGATGTCTCCAGCATCAAGGGAACAGTTCCAGGCCGAGCAGGAAGCAGATGACAGCCTCCAGAAAGCTTGGGTGGCGGCACGGAGCACCCCACCGCCTCTCAGCTCTTCTAACCGATCCCGGTTTGTTGTAGAACAAGGACTTTTATACAAGGAGACTCTTTCTGGTGGACACCAGGAAGACTGGCATCCTCAACGACAGTTGGTAGTTCCAACTAAGTACCGGGTAAAGCTCTTAAGCTTAGCCCATGATCACCCTAGTGGCCATTCTGGGGTGAACAGAACCAAAGATCGGTTGGGGAAGTCCTTCCACTGGGAGGGAATGGGCAAGGATGTTGCTAATTATGTCCGGTCTTGTGAGGTGTGCCAACGAGTGGGAAAACCCCAAGACCAGGTCAAAGCCCCTCTCCAGTCACTCCCCATAATTGAGGTTCCCTTTCAGCGAGTAGCTGTGGATATTCTGGGTCCTTTCCCAAAAAAGACACCCAGAGGAAAACAATACATACTAACTTTCATGGATTTTGCCACCCGATGGCCGGAAGCAGTACCCTTAAGCAACACCAGGGCTAAAAGTGTGTGCCAGGCATTAGCAGACATTTTTGCCAGGGTAGGTTGGCCCTCCGACATCCTTACCGATTCGGGAACGAATTTCTTGGCAGGGACCATGAAAAGCCTGTGGGAATCTCATGGGGTGAATCACTTGGTTGCCACCCCTTACCACCATCAATCCAATGGCCTGGTGGAGAGGTTTAATGGAACTTTGGGGGCCATGATACGTAAATTCGTAAATGAACACTCCAATGATTGGGACCTAGTGTTACAGCAGTTGCTTTTTGCCTACAGGGCTGTACCACATCCCAGTTTAGGGTTTTCACCTTTTGAACTTGTGTATGGCCGCGAGGTTAAGGGGCCATTACAGTTGGTGAAGCAGCAATGGGAGGGGTTTACGCCTTCTCCAGGAACTAACATTCTAGACTTTGTAAGCGACCTACAAAACACCCTCCGACACTCTTTAGCCCTTGCTAAAGAAAACCTAAAGGATGCTCAGGAGGAGCAAAAGGCCTGGTATGATAAACATTCCAGAGAACGGTCCTTCAAAGTAGGAGACCAAGTCATGGTCTTAAAGGCGCTCCAGGCCCATAAAATGGAAGCGTCATGGGAAGGGCCATTCACGGTCCAGGAACGCCTAGGAGCTGTTAACTATCTCATAGCATCCCCTACCTCAAATATGAAGCCTAAGGTATACCATGTTAATTCTCTTAAGCCCTTTTATTCCAGAGAATTAAAAGTTTTCCAGTTTACAACCCAGGGAACAGATGACGCGGAGTGGCCTGAAGGTGTCTACTACGAAGGGAAAAGTGACGGTGGTGTGGAAGAGGTGAACCTCTCCACGACCCTTGGACGTCTGCAGCGACAGCAGATCAAGGGCTGATACACTATCCCGTGAAAGTTTCCCAGAATTAACTGGTTAAATCGTCCTTGAAATGTGAAAAGTCTTGTAGTTTTTACATAATTAGTAGTATATGTAAAGGTGCATGTGTTTTATTAATCTGTTTATTCTAAAGTTCTAGGAAAAAAATCACAGCCAGTGCGGTCCAACACTGTCTGAGATTTGGGGGGCGTGTCATAAACAGATAGTTAAGGGTTAATGCCTCTTTTACCTGTAAAGGGTTAAGAAGTTCACCTAGCCTAGCTGACACCTGACCAAAGGAACCAATGGGGGGACAAGATATTTCAAAAGGAAGGAGGGAAGTTCCCTTTGTCTGGAGTCAGTTTCAGTTCTGGCTGGAGAGGAAAAGGAATCAGGAATCAAACAGGGTAGTGAGTATTTAGTGAAGGAATTAGCTTATGTTTATTTTCTTTTGTAACCTGTCTTGGGCATTATAGGTATTATCAAATTGGCTATTTTTTGATGTACTAAGAGTTTTGCCCAGGGGAACATCCTCTGTGTTTTAAATCTGTTGTCTGTGAGATCAGCTTGTATGCTATCTCCCAGAGGTTTTTCTTTTACCTTTCTTTTCTTTAATTAAAAGCCTTCTTTTTAGAGACCTGCTTGATTTTTCCTTGTTTTAAGATCCAAAGGGGTTGGATCTGGGCTCACCAGGAATTGGTGGGGGAAAGGAGGGGGGATGGTTAATTTCTCCTTGTTTTAGATCCAAGGATTTTTGGATCGGTGTTCACCAGGGAATTGGTGGGATAGTCTCTCAAAACTACCCAGGAAAGGGTTATAGTACTTGGGAGGGAAAGGGTTTTCGGGGAGAAGACAGAGTTTCCCAAATAACTCCAATATTTGGGTGGTGGCAGCGTACTGATCTAAGCTGGTAATTAAGCTTATGAGTTCCCATGCAGGTCCCCACATTTGTACCCTAAAGTTCAGAGTGGGGGTGAAACCTATGACAGACCATTAGACCTAGAGTAGAAGATTCTTGAATGGGAGGATTACAAGAAGAAAAGCAATTAATTTAAATACACCTCTACCTCGATATAACGCTGTCCTCGGGAGCCAAAAAATCTTACCGCGTTATAGGTGAAACCGTGTTATATTGAACTTGCTTGATCCACCAGAGTGCGCAGACCCGCCCCCCCCGGAGCACTGCTTTACTGCATACCATATCCGAATTCGTGTTATATCGGGTCGTGTTATATCGGGGTAGAGGTGTACTGCTGTTCTTATGTTGAATAGCGTTTATGGCTGTTATGCAAATATGTTGTTTTTCTATGTCTAGTGCACCATAAGTAAAATGTAATTAGTAGCAATAAAATACCCAATCTCCCTCCTGTGAATTCTTGCTGTACTAACATGTTAAATGATGCCTGTAGGTGCAGCAAGAAATTTCTGTTGCTGGGAAATGGAAACTTGGAACAAGGGACAGCTTTTGTAGGCCGATAATTTTGGTATCATATTATTCAGATGACTGAGATTATCTTCAATGAAACACTTCCGACCACATTGGTGAAGCTGTAATCAGAGCACAAGCACTGATGTTATAATCTGCATAGAGATTGTAACTAATCCCTAACACTGGAAATGAGTAAAATCTGTGCCAAAAATCAGATGACATTTAGTGAGGACATTTTGAGAGTGCTGACTACTATAGAAGCTATATTTTTTTAAGTTTTGTTTTAAAAGGAGAATCCAGTCTTACATTGTTTATTGTGACTCAAGTTCTGATTTATGAAGGTGGAGCAAAAATTGTTTTTGATTATTAAAATGTAACCCATGGTGCACATGTATTAACGTCTCATAGATTTTTTTAAGAAAATCACCTGATTGATTCTACTGTGAACTGCTGAGTTAACTGGGCTGCAGATGGTGCTGTGTAAGTGAAATTATGCACATATGGAAGGCAGAATGATAATGTTGGAAATAATTTTCCTATTAATTTTATGAAGGTTTATTATGACTCACTTTCCACACAATTATTCCTTTATTAGTCCAAAGGCCACCTAGTGTTGCGAAAATTCAAAATACAAATATAAGCATGTGCACACATCTATATACTACATCCTAGCAAATGAAGGTTACTTACTTGTAACTGGTGTTCTTCTAGATGGACTCTGCATATTCACACTCTTGGGATGTGCTGACCAGGTGCAGCCAGGATGGTGGAACCTTCTAGTCTAGTTAGGGCTCCTCACCCCTCGCTCTCTTCAAACAGTTGAGCACATTCTGAAGTCGTGGCTATAAAAAGGGCATGGAGCTAGCAGCTATCTCAGGTTTTTTCCAAAAGCTAAAGTGGAATACCAATTAACCCTAAAAGTAGAACTTTGCAGATGCAGAGAAGGCAGGTAGGAATTGTGAATAAGCAGAGTCTATCTTGAAGAACTCCGGTTACAAGTAAGCAACCTTTTTATCTTCTTTGAAACTCCTCTGCATATTCCCACTGTTAGGATAATTTGGCAAGCAGTACCATGAACCGGAAGGAGGGAGCAGAATCCTAAATAAACAATGACTGAAGTACTGCTCTGCCAAATTGAACCTCAGATCTGGTTGCCACATCCAAAACATAATGTCTTGTAAATAACGTCTTAGCAGCCCAGCATATCTCAATCAGGGGAATATGTTTAGCAAATGCTACAGATTTAGCGACCACTTCAGTAAAATGGGCTCTAAGAGGAACAGGAGGAGAGGGTGTCCTCCATAACACTTTTGTCAATACACATTCAGACAGGGTGTGACGGCGTCACACAGGGACTATGCTAAAATACCCCAACCCTTAAAAGTACCAGCATACAAGATAAATAAGTTAGGAGACAATCTGAAGTCCCTCGTTCTGTCCAAATAATACAATGGTATTCTAAGGAATGAATCTAGTTTCCCCTTTACTTGTTGAGGTTTAGGAAAAAATACAGGTAAACTGATTCTATGAGTAATATGAAACTCAAACCACCTTGGGAAGGAATTTAGGGTATGGTCTAAGAACTACTTTGTCTTTTTGAAAAGTAGCATGGGGAAGAGGGAGTTCACTCAATGCATGCCTCTCACTATTCTTCTAGTGGAAGTGACTGCTATTATAAAACCTGTCCTTATAGAAAGACGAAACAATGAACAGTTCTCGCTAGAGGTTCAAATGAGGGAGCAATAAACTGTGTTAAAACTAAGTTCAAATTCCATAGAGGGGCCAAATCCTATACCAGAAAATACAAATTCAATCAGCTTTAAAAAAAAAATTCTCACCAACTTGTGCAAGGAAATGGGTTTTTCATAATGTGAATATGGAATGCTGCTACTGCTGCTAAATGGACTTTCATGGAGAGAGACAAACCCCTTGTTTTTAAAAGTGAAACAAGTATTCCAAAACCAAGTTTTATAGGGACTGAGGTTGGGTCAACATTCCTATCATTTGCCCAGATAACAAATCTTTTCCATTTAAAATTGTAGCTTTTTCTGGTAGATGGTTTTTAAACATTAATAAGAATTTACTGCACCTGAACAGAGCATGATCTTTCTAAATCTGTTAAATTCCTATCACCCAAGCCACAGTGCTTCCCCTCCCTTTCCAGTGACCCCTCCCATGAGAGATTATTAAGAGCGGAAATACAGATTCTGCTGCATGCAGTGGCTGTAGAAGTACCACCATTAATTCACAGAAACAAAGGGTTCTACTTCCATTACTTTTTAATCCTAAAAAAGAATGGAGGTGTCCAATTTTAGATCTCAGAGCTCTAAACAGATATATCAGGTTTAAATTCAGAATGCTATCTCTGGCTCCCTGTCTATTCTGGATTTATTCGCTGATCTCGATCTCAAGGATTCATATTTCCATATCTCCATAAGATAATCTCCCTGCAAATATCTACATTTTGTTCTTGGTTCAGAGCATTTCCAATACAAAATCTTACCCTTTGAACTCTCCACTGCACCCAGGGTTTTTATTAAACTCCTGGTTTTGGTAGCAGCTCATTTGAAGAAGCAAGGGATTTTCATCTTCCATTATTTAAATGACTGGGTGCTGAAAACTACATCTGAAAAGGAATTAGAGCCATTTAGATGACCTGTTTTCTGTTTGAGAACTTGGGTCTTCTCATAAACAAAGAAAAGTCTTCTGATTCCATCTCAAAAGATTTCCTTCATTGGGGCGATCTTCAACTCCATAAAAGAAAGGGCTTTCCTGCTGGAAAAGAGGTTTTTGAAAATAACCATTACCACACAGACACTCCTTTTACAGCCCTCTCAGAGAGTAATGTATTTTCTGGCATTATTAAGCCTCATGGCATCTACAACATACATGACTCCATATAGGAGGTTCAGAATGAGGCCTCTTCAACACTGGCTATTGAAGAACTTCAAACCCAATAAAGGGAGTATGCTAAAAATTCTCACCAAAATTTGCCTGTCTTGAAAGTGGTGGCTGGAACCATAGAATGTCCTCAAAGGAGTGCTATTTGATCTATCACCTTCATTAATAGTCACCACAGATATATCTGGGACAAGCTGGGGAACACATCTCTGCACCTTTTCGTCTGAGGTCTGTTGAGCTACAGAGATTCCCTGTTGCACATGAATGTGTTAGAACTGAGGGCCATCCATCTGGCTCTCAACATGTTTCTTCCAGAGATACAGGATGCAGTAATTCAGGGAGGCATGGACAACATGTCTGCAGTATATTATTAGAACAAACAATCATCCCAGCTATGCAGTGAGGTGATAAAGCTTTGGGACTGGTGCATCCTATACAACATTTACCCAATTGCCTTGCATGTCATGGGAGAACGCAACGAGGTCAGAGATCATCTGGACAGGGATTCCTAGCAGATGCACTAGTGATCTCTAAAGGAGTTATTGATTCAGAACTTCTTCAGCCTTTGGGGGTTTCCGGCCATAGATCTGTTTGTCACTGGATTCAATATGAAATGAAATATGATTTTGCTCAAGAGCAGCCTTGAACAGTCTATCATTGATGGATGTATTTTTCCTAGATTGGGAAACAGGATTGATGTATTGCATTTCCTACATTCCCTCTAATCCTCAAAGTTTTAAAGAAAATGAAACAAGATTTGGCCAGGGTAATTTTGGTTGTTCCAGCATGACTGAAACAACAGCGGTACACCAAATTACTCTATTTATCCAACGGCAAACACAAGATGCTTCCATTATTGACGGACTTACTGTCCCAGCAGGAGGGGAAGGTTTTCCACTCAGATTTCCAATCATTACACCTAATAGCTTGGGTCAGGGAGTCGGCAACCTCTGGCACGCGGCTCGCCAGGGTAAGCACCCTGGCGGGCCGGGCCAGTTTGTTTACCTGCCGCGTCGGCAGGTTCGGCCAATCGCGGCTCCCACTGGCTGCGGTTCGCCGTCCCAGGCCAACGGGGGCGACGGGAAGCCGCGGCCAGCACATCCCTCGCCCGCACCGCTTCCCGCTGAGAGTTGAAGACCACACCTAGATTTTTGAAGTGTTGCAGGTATAACTAAAGAGTTAGGCTGAGGGCATATGTGAAAATAAGAGAATCTCTCATGTGGTATTTGGTGTAACTTGTCAGCCTTTTTTGAAACTGGTTGGCATGATGACAGATTAGACCAAAGGGATTAGACCAGAGCCCTTCTAATATAGGCAACAAAACGTAAGCCTTTGCAGTAGACCCCAAAATGTCAAAAACTCGATGTGTGCCCACTTTCTGGTTTCATGAAATCTTGGGATTCATTGAGTGGAGATCCTTCCTGGTACTCCTCTTCCAAGAGAGCATCCTGTGCCAAAGAAGGGGAACATTTCCTACCTCTCAGATCCGTAGGTTCCAGTGGAAGATGATCCAGCACCAGAGTATCAGATATTCTCATATGGTATTGGTAAGTAGGAGATGGCCAATATGGCCATGGCACCAAAGATGGCACGATCAGTCTTGCCAAATTCCCCAGTCTGGCATCATATCATCTGCTTGATACATAGGATGTACAGAAGTATTACTTCAAGGTGGAAGACTTTGCTTAGGAATTACTTGGGTTTCAGTATGAGCCCCAGATCAGGCTCAACATCCAATTGCAGATCCAATCCTGAAGCAATAGGTGAGCTAACTGATGCAGGAACTGAAAAATAGAGAGCAGTGAGCCAGCTGGAGTCTTAGGGAGGATATTGACTGAGGAGATCCCTCATGATCCTCTCTTATCAGGTAAGCACTGTGGTTAAATCAGATCCATTAACAGGTGTAGATCCAAAAGAATTTGGGCTGTAACTATTATAGTATGTGGTTGGGTTGGCATGATCGAATCTGATGGTCTTTTCTTATGATGCATATTCTCGCACCAATCTGGAGGTCCTAAATCCAAAGGTCTTGGATCCACATGATGTGCTCATCTCTTCCTCAGAACCAAGATAGCTGGTTCTGGTAAGTCTTGAGGAGCCTCAGAGTGTCTGTCTGGTACTGGTCTCAATGAGGACTGTACCTCATTTTGAACTGGATCTGAGGACTTGGCTAGCAAAGGCTCAGTTAACTTGGAACAGGAGCATGATGCTGAATCCAAAGCCTTTGCTGTCTATGCTTTCTTGGACCTGGACATAATCAGAGCCAATTCAAGTCTCCTCTCATTATTTTCAGATCCTTTAGAACTATCAGATCCCTGAAGCTTGGCTGATGAGGCCTCTTGTAACAGAAGAGCCTGGAGTTTATTTTGTCTCTCCTAGGCTCAAGAAGTAAATGTGCTGCAGGTAACACCATGTGCTGGTGAATGATTCTTGGCTAAGCACTTCAGGCACTGAACGTGCATGTCAGATGCTGGGAAAACCAATGGACACGACATGCATTTCTTAAAATCATGCTTCTTTGCATTGGGATCTACCATATCGGAACTGGTCAGTATTTTACTTAACAACTATAACTGCTATCTAAAACTAACTTATCCTATTAACTACACTAACTAATGTAAAGGCACTTAACTATGGATGTGAGGAGCTGGAGAGGTTCATGTCCTATCGTTGCTGTGGGTGGAAGGAACTGAGGCAGCAATAGGCTCTACGCCCTTTTCATAGGCATGCCCTCCTAATGCACTCAAACACTGGAGGCAAGGAAGGGAGGGGCGAGGCACACCATACACACTGCTACTAGAAGGTTCCACTGCCTAGCTGCACCTGACTGGCCAACCCCAAGAGTGGAAATATGCAGAGTACACTCAAAGAAGTGTATAAGTTAAAAGTACTGGCCAAAGTACTCACAACAGGACCAGGCCTGAGAGGAACCTACCCATCATGCTGTGACTCCGAGGGGGTTGGGGAAAGCTCTGACAAAGAACCCCTAAAAAAAACCCTCTCTTTTTCCTATGCTATAACAAAAAAGTGATGTCACTGCTAGTTATTAGACTTTAGCCAAAGCCAGATGAGGCAGTTTAGGGCTGAAACCTGCTCTTTTCAAGGTATTCTTCTCATCTTACTTTGCTATTTTTCTCTTTAATTATTACACTAAGATTTTTTTTTTAAAGCAAACTTATATAACTAATTATTTACTGCACCTGGTAACCAATTAACCATTTTTTCTTTATTTGTATTACTTCAGCTCAAACCTTAAATAAGATAATGCTGGTATTCCAAGGGTCACTACAAGTTTAACACAAACAATCCCCCTTTCTCATGATCTTATTCTTTTTGGTTACATGCTTTGGGCCTACTGTTCAATATCCAAATATATTAAAACCATAGTTCACCGAGGCCCAGCTTAGGCGTATATAGGGAGTGTGTTCTTCATTTCTTTGTTTTCTTCCATTTCCAGATTTAATCTGAGGTTGCTATTATATATAGTTTAATGAACTTTTAAAGAAAGATTAACAAGTACAGTAGAAAAGTGTGCTTTTAAGAGAGCTATTCTTCGACACACCTGTGAAAAACTTAACTACCTGCAATGAAGCTTGGGGTGATTAATTACAGAATGAATTTACCTAGATTCTTCAATGAAAACAGCCCACAGAAAAACTCACATAATACAGAAATTGAGCAAATCAAAAATGCAAGATTTCTAACAAGCTCAGCCAAATTAATAGAGAACACATTAAGTCTACATTTTCTAATGTGGACATCGAAGACAGACTTTTAAAGCAATAAACACAAAACAAGTAATTGTGGCTAAAATTTCTCCTTTTGACAGGGACACAATTTAGGCACCCACATGAAAAATATGGCCTTTTTGAGAGATTACCACATCACAAGAGGCAATATCTAAAGTACAGGGTATAAAACACAGTATGGCAAATAAGAGGACTGTTACTTTGGTAATAAATATCACACGCTTTGGTAATAAATATCTCCCAATCCTCCAAGAGTCCAAAGATAAGGCAAAGTAAAGAATTAAGAAGCATAGCATCATGTTACTCATGATAAGGAAAGAACAACTGGGCACAGGAAGGGGCACATGAAGCGATGTGGAATTCAATTCTACATAGTATGATGTGGTTGAGCCTGTGAATATTTCGACTTCAGCGTGTCAGGACACAACATAATGGCACAAGAGAACAAGCTACTGAAATAGTTTCGGTCTACTCTGGAATCATTAACTTACAAAGAAAAAAATCTGAGTAAAAGTACTGGATTGTGAGATTTCTTAGGACAAAATGGAATCAGCCACATATTAAGAACAGATTTGAATAGCTGGAAATTGGTGTGAACAGGAGGATTTTCAGGTACATGAACATAACACACAAGACATGATTCCTATGTAAAGGTTAACAGTCCAAAAGTTATGAGAATGTAATAGATGAAAGAACAGAGAGCTGTAGGAGCAACTTTAAAGTAGTGGATGGTGTAGGCCTGATGAAACACAAAGTTCTGATCACTTGAACTTACCATGGTGGAATAAAAATGGATTTGCCTTTGTAAGATTAATGGGTGCTTGCCTTTCACCCACAAAAAAGTATTCAAATCTCAGTTCTGAATATGTGGCACTATATACAAATTATCAGGGAGATTTACATCTCTCTCGTCTAGTTCCTCTCTTCTCAATCTGTTCACTCACATTGACAAAGTTATTTATTAGGCCTACTGAAACTGGACTCTAAACCTGTTTACTTGGGGCCTTAAATCGTTTCTCCAACTTTGTCCCAGCCTGAACAAAATGCACCTACTTAAAAACAAAAGAGATTTTTAGATGGCCATGTGCCATCTGGTCCTTCCTAAGTGAGTTGTAAGCACTATCATTCCCATACTGCTAAAGGTTCTGTAACAATAAAATTTGTTGTTTATTATTGCTGAGAAATCTCATTTAAATAATATCTTACTTTTATATAGTACCTTTCATCCTGATATCCCAAAGCAACGTACAAAACTGAAATGCTACCACTCATCCTCCCATTCTAATAGTTGGACTCAGCTAATATGCCTGTCCATTTTCAAGTTTCAAATTGCTGGTGTTCCCAGGTTAAAAATCACAGGAGGGCCAAATCCAAGCATGGTCAGTTGTGCCATTCATCCTTCTGAGGTAGCCAGATTGGGTATTATGCAATTTACTGTGGTCAACACCTTAAAAAACACAGGCTCTTTGTAGACGTCAAAAATTTAAAGACATTTTTTGTTGGCATAGGTCTGGTATCCTTTGCCAAAAAAGTTCCTGCCACATATTGTTGAGTAGCTCTTTTCTGCTACCCTCTATCCCAGAGGTGGCTGCTTTTCAGTGTTATATGTTGCTTTTGGACCCTTCAGGAGGAAAGGTGCTATATAAATGCAAGATCTTTTTAATAAAGATCTCTCTCAAAAATATTCAACAAACTTTAGTAATACAGATCCAAAAAAATAAAGTATACATTTCTTTAGGTCCTGGTGTTGGTTTCCTTTTCTTCTTGCCTGTGTTTGGCATTTTTGCATATTGGTTTTTCAGTGACAGCACCACAGGATGTGAGGACCTCACATTCACTGGTGAATTTATCCTGACAAAATCCTTGTGATATAATAACAAAGTATCAGAGGGGTAGCCGTGTTAGTCTGGATCTGTAAAAGCAGCAAAGAATCCTGTGGCACCTTATAGACTAACAGAGGTTTTGCAGCATGAGCTTTCGTGGGTGAATACCCACTTCTTCGGATGCAAGTAAGTGGAAATCTCCAGGGGCAGGTATATATATGCAAGCAAGAAGCAAGCTAGAGATAACGAGTTTAGTTCAATCAGGGAGGGTGAGGTCCTGTTCTAGCAGTAGAGGTGTGAAAACCAAGGGAGGAGAAACTGGTTCTGTAGTTGGCAAGCCATTCATAGTCTTTGTTTAATCCTGAGCTGATGGTGTCAAATTTGCAGATGAACTGAAGCTCAGCAGTTTCTCTTTGAAGTCTGGTCCTGAAGTTTTTTTGCTGCAAGATGGTGACCTTAACATCTGCTATTGTGTGTCCAGGGAGGTTGAAGTGTTCTCCTACAGGTTTTTGTATATTGCCATTCCTAATATCTGATTTGTGTCCATTTATCCTTTTCCTTAGAGACTGTCCAGTTTGGCCTATGTACATAGCAGAGGGGCATTGCTGGCATATGATGGCGTATATTACATTGGTGGATGTGCAGGTGAATGAACCAGTGATGGTGTGGCTGATCTGGTTAGGTCCTGTGATGGTGTCGCTGGTGTAGATATGTGGGCAGAGTTGGCATCGAGGTTTGTTGCATGGATTGGTTCCTGAGTTAGAGTTACTTTGGTGCGGTGTGCAGTTACTGGTGAGAATGTGCTTCAGGTTAGCAGGTTGTCTGTGGGCGAGGACTGGCCTGCCACCCAAGGTTTGTGAAAGTGTGGGATCATTGTCCAGGATGGGTTGTAGATCTCTGATGATGCGTTGGAGGGGTTTTAGCTGGGGACTGTATGTGATGGCCAGTGGAGTCCTGTTGGTTTCTTTCTTGGGTTTGTCTTGCAGTAGGAGGCTTCTGGGTACACGTCTGGCTCTGTTGATCTGTTTCCTTATTTCCTCGTGCGGGTACTGTAGTTTTGAGAATGCTTGGTGGAGATTTTGTAGGTGTTGGTCTCTGTCTGAGGGGTTAGAGCAGATGCGGTTGTACCTCAGTGCTTGGCTGTAGACAATGGATCTTGTGGTGTGCCCGGGATGGAAGCTGGAGGCATGAAGGTAGGCATAGCGGTCGGTAGGTTTTCGGTATAGGGTGGTATTAATGTGACCATCACTTATTTGCACTGTGGTGTCCAGAAAGTGGACCTCCCGTGTAGATTGGTCCAGGCTGAGGTTAATGGTGGGGTGGAAGCTGTTGAAATCTTGGTGGAATTTTTCCAGAGTCTCCTTCCCATGGGTCCAGATAATGAAGATGTCATCAATGTAGCGTAGGTAGAGAAGGGGCGTGAGTGGACGGGAGCTGAGGAAGCGTTGTTCCAGGTCGGCCATAAAAATATTGGCATATTGTGGGGCCATGCGGGTGCCCATAGCGGTGCCACTGATCTGGAGATACATATTGTCATCAAATTTGAAATAGTTGTGTGTGAGGATAAAGGCACAGAGCTCAGCAACCAGTTGTGCTGTGGCATCATCAGGGATACTGTTCCTGACAGCTTGTATTCCATCTGTGTGTGGGATGTTTGTGTAGAGAGCCTCTACATCCATGGTGGCTAGGATGGNTCCTGCAGCAAAAAAACTTCAGGACCAGACTTCAAAGAGAAACTGCTGAGCTTCAGTTCATCTGCAAATTTGACACCATCAGCTCAGGATTAAACAAAGACTATGAATGGCTTGCCAACTACAGAACCAGTTTCTCCTCCCTTGGTTTTCACACCTCTACTGCTAGAACAGGACCTCACCCTCCCTGATTGAACTAAACTCGTTATCTCTAGCTTGCTTCTTGCTTGCATATATATACCTGCCCCTGGAGATTTCCACTTACTTGCATCCGAAGAAGTGGGTATTCACCCACGAAAGCTCATGCTGCAAAACCTCTGTTAGTCTATAAGGTGCCACAGGATTCTTTGCTGCAATAACAAAGTATTAACTCCATTCTACAGATGAACAATGGAAGCACCAAGACATGAAGTGATTTGCAAAAGGTCACGTGACAAATCTGTGGCAGGGCCAGAAACAGAACCAAAATCTTCCATGTTCCACTCTAAGGCCTTAATCACAAGACGATCCTTCCAAACTATTTTTACCAGGTTCACTCACCACTAACTTGGGGAAAATACAACACAGAATCTTCTAAGAAGAAAGAGGCAACTGAAATAAGATTATTGAACCAGGAAGAAATAATATTAATTAGCCAGAGAGAAAACAAACAGTGTAATCATAATAAAAGGTAACCCCCCCCCCCAAAAGTAATGAAGTACCACACCAGCTGTTTCTTTGGTATCTGTGTGCAAACACAGAAAAAGCTCAAAGAGAAGAGAGATAACAGCCCTCAAATGTGCTTGACATCATAGGCCTAAGAAAATGGAATAAGATGAGTTCCAACAATAATAACGCTATAATATAACGGCACAGTCAGGCATTTGACTAGATGGGCTCCTTAGCCTCTTTTCCATTAAAAAATGTCCTAGTTTAAATTAGGTTAAATGCCTATTTTCCAACATGCAAAGTTAATTTTAAAAAATACTTTCTCTGGTTTTATTTTTCTATTTTTTCATTCCACATGTAACTGGTTAAAACTCATTTAAATTAAAGCAAAGCTTATTTTCTTCAGTATTTTAACATGTGTAAGAGACAAGACAACATTTACCAATAAATCTTGTAATCAGGCTTCATTAGACCATCATAAAAGGAATTCAGGACATCCTCTGACATTTACCATTTTTGTATTTTCCATTCTTAATAGGCCATCATTATGACAAACAACAATACTATTTATGTGGTTCATGAGAGAAAAAAGTAGTTATGACCATTAAAATAAAAAATGAGAAAATTCCAAAACAAGCTCTTCGTATTTTTGTATAACAAAAAAGAGATTACTTGAGAATAATTTATTTTACAGATAAAAGCAAGATGAAGGCCAAGACAATGTAAGCTCCTAGCAAAGCTGCCTCCTATCTCTCCTCTATAATTTCTACTAATGTTCTTGGTCATGATATGCCTCAAATATGAGAATTGAAAGACTAATTGACATGTCTACTTCCCATTTCGAAAACCCATGTGTTGTTCAGACATTTACTGAACTGAAATATAGCTGTTGGCAGAACAAGCCAACTTAACCAAGGGGAAACAAAACTCTGTTTCTCTAGTTATCACTAGCAAGTCACCAACTGGACTTCTTAATGACTACCAGATAAAGCAGATTTGGATGTACTTTGGTAATTCTCAAGATCAGCATTTCTCCCCTCTTTCTCTTCCTTCATTAACAAAAATGAACTGGTCAACTCACCTCTCTTTTCTCTGTTAACTTCCTCCAGGACATGTTCTTGCTTTTTTATTTGTTCAAAGAGAGATTGACGCTCACACTCCTTGCTCAATGTCAAGTGCTTAAGCTGCTCTCGACTCTGCAATAGGTGGCGCCGCAGCTTCCGTTCCTTGCTTTCTCTCTCTTTCACCTCTTCACACATCCATTGAAGTTTAGTCTAGAAAAGAACAAATTTATGTGACACTAAAAAGGAGAGAGAATTCTAATAAAAATACTAGGACTTATATTCTACACTGAACGAACAAGAACACTTGGAATCAGCTTACTGATTTAGAACAGCTATTGCTATACAAGTTTAAAAAGAAATATTAAAAATATATTAAAGGACAAATTCTGACTTAACATGCAAATTAAAATGTGCACATATATTTTGGTTGGCAGCAACTGCATGCTCAAGCCAAACATGTAGATTATTTTTTCCAGGAGGATAAGCCTGCAGGCTGAGAGTCTATTGGCCATTGCTGGTTCAGAGGGGATACGGCATACAGGCAGCCTGGTGAACAGGCCCCAGCCTGGAATGCGATGGCATGATTCCTGCAACACTTGGTTTGCAGAGGAACATAGGCACTGCCATAGTGGATCAGACCCAAGAGCTATCTAGTCCAGTAACCTGTCTCTGACAGTGGCCAGAAACATGGCCATGCTTCAAAGGAAGGGGTAAGAAACAAGCAGCCAGTAAACATGGGAAAATCTGCCTCCCACATAAGGTCTCCTGATCTCCATCAGTTAGAGACTGGATTAACCCCTGAAGCATGAGGTTTAATAGCTCTTCCACTTCCATTTTATCATTAATTACAATAACTTTCAATCATTTTGTTATCAATATAAATGTCTAATCCCTTTTTGAATTTTATTAAATTAATGGCCTAAATGTCTTCCTGTGGCAGATAATTCCACAGGTTAGTTACATATTGTGTGAAAAAGGATTTCCTTTTATGAGTTATGAATTTCCCACCATTCAATCTCATTAAATGTCTTTGTTCTTGAGTTATGAGACAGAGTGAGCTCAAGTTTCCCATCTACCTTCTCTATGTCATTCATTATTTTATCCACTTTTATCATGTCCTCTATTATCTCCTAAGGAAAATAATCCCAATCTTTTCAATTTCTCTTCAGTTTCTTTTCCAGGTACTTAATCATTCTTGTCACACTTCTCTGAACTCCCTCTAGTCCTGCAATATCCTTTTGAGAGGGGATGACCATACTGCACACAGTATTCAAGATGAGGCTATGCCACTAATTTATATAAGGGCCTTATACTATTCCCATATTCCTCATTCCTTATGCAACCTAACATCTTGTTTGCTTTTTTGACTGCAGTTGCACCAAGCAGAGGTCTTCACTGAGATGTCTTCAGTGAAGCCCAGGTCCCCTTCTTGAAATTATACAGTTAATTTAGAACTCTGTAATGTGTACACGCCATTTAATTTTTCCCTCCAATTTCCATTACTTTGCATTTATTGACATTAAATTTCAATTACCATCATGTTGCTCATTCACCTTGCTTGATTAAGTCTCTCTGAACTTCCAAAATATTCTCTTAACAGATTTAAGGGAAACAACGAATAGGATGCATGACTTCTGCCCCATATTTCCATTACAGAGGCGTTGATTTTTGGGAAGGGTACCTATACAAAGTGCCCTGACAAAATCTGGCTCTAACATTGAAACCAGAGCTTCTAAGCAAAAAATGCCCAGCTCTAAACTGACCCAAACTCAAATGGTTTGGTTGACCCATAAACAGTAGAAGGAACACATGAGCTATTGAACTCACAAATACAGCTTTGGCCTGAAGCCTTCTATATCTTCCAGTACATTTAAAAAAAATGTATTAAATCTTTGTATGAAATTGGGGCCTATGGAGATTACAAGTTCCAATAAGTCTTGTGCTTTTGCAAAGCTCAAGATGGCTCAATGTACCATGGCTCGGTACAGCGCCTGCATCACTGCCGTGGACGAGTTCAAGTATCTAACAAGAAATCTATTCTTTTAAAATTTATGCAACTCAAAATACTAAGAGTGGACCTACGGTCTACCAGTTACAGACCAGGGTCTGGAAACCACAAACGGAGAGGTAGGTTCGGGGTGACTACTCACAGTTTGAGGTCAGAAGCCATTTGACCTACATGTACCTGTGTCAGCTCATAGCTTTGGGTGAAAAAAGCATTTAATTGAAAACCACATAATGCATTGTACAGTGAAAAAATATTTACTCCCAACCTGCCTCACATAAAGAATCCATTAAGGTATATGAATTAAACTACAATAGCTACAACAACAACAAAAAAGGCACTATTCCCACTGTCTCCACTCCAATTAAGAGCTGAGTTTTTAAAGAGTTAAACCTGAACAAAGTCATTTCTACACCCATAAATTCCCAGAACTAAAGAAGGAGGGAAGAAACAGAGAAAAGAAGATGGGGAAGGAAGAAAAACATAGGACAGAAAAAGTGGGATTCTAACGGAGAATAGATTCCACCTTGAATGATAGTGAATGTGACAACAGGATGCAGAACAAATCATTTAAAATCGTAGATACTGCAGTACTTTATGCAATACCTAAAGACTAGTTTGATTCTGTCCTCATACATGGGGATTGAGGATAATATGTCCAAAATTAGTACTCCAGCCTCGGGTCATAATTAAAAATGGAATTTGAGCCTCTCCATTGAATGAGTCAAAAATCACCAATTTCAGGGACAGCCTATACAAAGATGACAATGTCATGATTACAGTAGCACTGTGAAAACTAACTCTAACACCTGCAGCTCTAACCGCATTCCCTTCAGTGTCAGCCACATAAACCACAAAATCATTTCCCATTTACCTCGCCCTTGACTGCTCTAAAGAGATATGTCCCTATACCTGAGTCCCTGATGCTGCAGTGGCCGAGCCTTTAACATGAGACCACATTACAATCTTTGCAGTGAAATGGGATGAGACTGCTGGGTTTTGTGAGAGTATCATCAGATTTGCATATTAGTAAAGTGAAAATGTGTGAGGTTTTACAGAATGCTGTACAAGATAATGTTTTCACCTCTCTTAGCCAGAATAATACATACATATATATATATACACACACACGTGCGCGCACACACACTTACTTTAAAAAAAACTGAACAGATAAAGCAGAAATCCCATTTGCAGTTAGCAAAAATATCATTTCAGAACTAAGATTTAATCTGAGAGATGACTTTTAAAGCATTAAAGACCACCAGCTTTTATGCTAACAGCTAAATATTTAAGGTGTCAACCACTTTAAAAATAAGAAAAGCCCAGGACTTGTATATATTTTAACCACTTGCACTTCAGTTCACTTGAGTGATTGGGGTTATTGAGGGACCAAGTTGGGGTTTAACTAGGAATACAGGGTTTTGGCTGTGAGACTCTTGTTTTCCCTGGTGCTCCAGAGAGCCAAAGCAACAGTGCTTGAGGAGATCTCCTCAGTGATGCTGCTTTGGGGCACCAGGGAGCTAGAGCAGTAGTACCAAGAAGAGCCCCTGAACAAGTGCCAAGGCTGCAGCATAGGGACACTGAACCCCATCTGCCCAGCCCATGGCCCCTATATACACTCACGTCTCACTCCTGATGCAAAAGCTTCTCCCTCACACATGTCCCAAACACCCCTGTTAAATCCCCTTTCTTCCAAACGCCCTGCTGAAACACACGTGGATCTAAGTACATTTCTCTCCGGCTCCCCCTCACTCCCTGCTCTATCTCCAACATTTCTACTCACCTCACATGCATCTCCAGAGCACTACCACCTCCCCCAGAGTCCACCCCCATATACCTCTGCTGCCCAACCTCACCAGAGGTATGTACAGACCACAACTGGGGAGAGAAAGTTAGAAAACATCCATTAAAACCAAGTTTCAATTAAAAATTAAAATAAACTTTCCTAAAATATTTGAAATTTGTTGTTTCTCATCAGCACACCTGTAGTCAGGAAGGGAAGATCATCTAGGTTATGACAAATAAGGGAAATAAACTGTGTGTTTCATTTTAAAAGTTCAAAAAGCAACCTACGTCTGAGAAGTTATTAGTATGTCTGTCTGGAAATAGTTTGTGGGGACTATTGAGCTTCAGAAACCTAATGATACATGAGGAAAAAAAAACTAAATTTCAAAAAGGGAGCATTTTAAAACAGTGCCTCTGCAAAAGTTAGTTAAAAAGACATCAAAAAAATTGCATGGAAAATTCAATTATCCTATGAAGAATTACTGTGCCAAATGTGGACACTAAATTCAACCACTGAAGTATGAAACAGAGTGGATTTTTAGTCCTGCTATAAGGGCAAATCTTGATGTAACCTCAATTACAGAATAGTTACTCTCACTCAAACACACACACACACCCAGAACCAGAACTATTTTTATCTTTTTTTCTCCTCGGCTAGCTATGAAAAAAAAATGGTTACTAATCTGTTCCATAACTGTTGTTCTTTGAGATGCATTGCACATGTCCACTCCACTCTTGGTGTTGGTGCGTCCAGCGCACGGCCATCAGAAATTTTTTCACTCGACAGTATCTGTTGTGTGGCTCAAGCTCTCCCTGTTGTTCTCACACACCACTGCATGCAGGTATAAAGAGCAGAGCCATCCATAGCCCCTCCCTTCTTGTTGTAAGTCTGATATAGAGGGGCAGGAGAGCAGGTGGTGGAATAGACATGGGAACACTTCTCAAAGAACAACAGTTATGGAACAAGTTAGTAAATATTTTTTTCTTCAAGTGATTGCACATGTGCATTCAAATCTTGGGCCTGGTCCACACTAGGGGGAGCCATCGAAATAAGATACGCAACTTCAGCTACAGGAATAGCGTAGCTGAAGTTGAAGTATCTTATTTTGAATTACCCGGCACTTACCTCGCGTCCTCGCAGCGCGGTATCGACGGCCGCGGCTCCCCCGTTGACTCCGCTACCTCCGCTCGCCCTGCTGGAGTTCCGGAGTCGATGGGAGCGCGTTCGGGGATCGATCTATCGCGTCCAGATGAGACGCGATAGATCGATCCCCGATCATTCGATTGCTACCCGCCGATCCGGGCGGGTAGTCTGGACGTAGCCTTGGTGACTCACAAACTTACAGACAGGAGGTGGGATCGGAGTCTATTTCAATAGAGACTGGAGAACAATTTGTCCCACTCTAGCATCATCTCTGGAGTCTTGAGTCACAGCATAGTGAGAGGCAAACGTGTGGACCAAAGAGAGGCAAACGTGTGGACCAGGGTGCTGCTCTACAAATGTCTGCAACTGGAACTTGTGCCAGAAAGTCTGCCAAGATCAACTCTGACCTCGTCAAATGAGCTGTGACTCTGTCAGGTGGAGCAACATTACCCAAGTCATAGCACATATGTATGCAGGATGCGATCCAGGAAGAAATTCTCTGGTGGAGACTGACTGACCTCTTACTCTGCCTGTCACAGCTACGAACAGCTGGGAGGATTGTCTAGTTCTGTCCAGGTAAAACGCCAAGGTTCTTCTGATGTTCAAGGCATGCAAATGCTCTTCTTCCCTGGACATATGTGGTTTTGGTAGAATACAGGCAAATAAATTGGCTGGTTGATGTGGAAAGAGGAAGCCACCCTTGGGATGAACTTCAGATGAGGATGTAGATAAATGTTGTCCTTAAAAAAAGATTATATGTGGAAATCCCGATATTAATGCCCACAGCTCCCCTACTCTTCTGGCCAAGGTAATGGCCACCAAAAAGGCCAACTTCATTGATAGATGCGGCAGTGAGCAGTAGTCAATGATTCAAATGGGGGACCCATACGTCTTGACAATATTAAGTTCAGATCCCACGGTGAAACGGGGTCTTGTACTTGAGAGTATAATTTTTCTGTATTGATTAACAGCTCCAGAGGATTGAATGTTGACTGGCTCGGGGCAACACTGCTCTGCACTTGCAGTTTGGACTGGATTTTGACAAGGTAGGGGTAAACCTGCACTCCTGATCTTCAGAGGAATGCAGCTACTACTGCCATGACCTTTATAAAAGACCCTGGGAGCTGCTGACAGGCTGAAAGGTAGTATAGTGAACTGGTAATGATTTTGATTTACCAGAAATCAGAGGTACTTCCTATGAGCTTGAATGATTGCCACATGGAAGTAGGGATTTTTTAAACTGAGGGCAGCATACCAGTCCCTGGGATCCAGGGAAGGGATAATATAAGATAGGGTGAACATGCGAAACTTTATCCTTTTTAAGAATTGTTGAGATGACGCAGATCTAAAATTGACCTGAGACCCCCTTCATTTTGGGGATTAGGAAATATGGGGAATAAAACCCCTTCCCTCTGATGCTACATGGAACCTCCTCTATGGCTCCCTGGATAAGGAGTTTTTCATGAAAGTGGTCTCTGAAGAGGGAACGAGGGGGATGGTGGGCGGGAGCAGTAGAAGCAAACTAGATAATATATCCCACTTCCACCATGCTCAAGATCCACTTGTCCCAAGTAATCCAGGACCGAGCACTACAGAAGTGGGACAGACAGTTTGCAATGGTGAGAGGGTTCAGGCCTGGAAAGATGGAGACTGGTATGTCAACCTCAACAGGCTCATAAAAATACTTGTTTTGTGGTTCCTGGGTGTCTTGACGGGTCCAGTGCCGAAACAGCAGGCGAGGGAGTCATACACCTATAACTCTTTTTTGATAGGTCCTGCGGAAGAGGAGCGGAATGGGCCATCTGGTCCAAGAATACAGAAGGACCCTAGAATAGCAAGTCCTGGATAGTAGTCTGGACTTCATTGTGAAGACCAGAAAACTGCAGCCAGGATGATCTACACATGGCCACTGCAGAGGCCATGATTCTAGCTGCAGAGTCTGCTGCGTCCAGCCCCACCTGCAGTGAAGTTCCCATGATCAGTCTGCCCTCACTGACCAGGGAAGAGAACTCCTGCCTAGCGTTCTCCGGAAGGAGCTCCTTTACCTTTTGCATGGAACCTCACAAATTTGCACAAACCTCACAAATAAAGTCCCAGCAAAGCCTGTTAGTTAGCAATATGCAGCTGCAAACCCCCATCGAATGAATCTTTCTGACAAATAAGTCCAGCCGTCTGGCATCTTTTGATTTGGGGGTGGCAGCCTGGTGTCCCTGTCATTCTCTCTCATTAGCTGCTGTGACGACTAATGAGCCCAAAGGTGGGTGAATGTACCGTACTCAAACCATTGGGAGGGTACATAGTACTTTCTTTCCACTTTTTTAGAGGTTCAAGGCAAAGAGGATAGAGTCTGCCCCCAAAGCCTTTATTGGCTCTAGTATCGCCTTGTTAATTGGCAGAGCTACCATGGAGGGCCCCACCGATGATAAAAGGACAACTCGAGGGCTCCCTGACCTCTTCGACCTGTGCACCACCCAAGCCTGCAACAACTCTTTTCAATAACTCACGTCAAACCTTAAAATCACCAGGAGGAGGTGAAGTTGTGCCAGATGAAATGGCCTCATCTGAAGAGGAAGCCAAGACCAGGGGGATAGAATCTCTTCTACCAGCTGTTGCTCTGTATCTGGAACCTCCTCTTAATGCTTGATACCAGTCTTGATGCTGGCCTCTTGAAACAGAGCCATTCGGTGTGTAGATTCAGCCCTTCTAGATGAGGGCACTGAGTATGCACAGTGTTGGGAAGATCTGGAAGCTGGGGGAAACCCTCAAGAGTTCCAAAATGGCCATTGAACCAGGGCAGGGTCCAATTGTCCTGGCCAGATCCCCATGCCAGGACCCATTCAAGGGTCACAGCAGTAGGTGCACTGCTTACTGAAACCGCAGCACTCAGCACCGAGTCAGACTGGGACAGCGCCAACAGTGGCCTGAACACTGCCTTCATCGGCAGGAATTTTAGCCTAGCCTCCTTATTCTTCTTCATCCTAGGTTCGAACTACCTGCAAGCCTGGCACCGGTTCCTCATATGTGCTTCTCCCAAGCACTTTAGGCAGCTGTTGTGCAGGTTACTCATGGGCATAGGCCTGGAGCCAGAAACACATGGCTTGAAATCTGATGACCAGGGCATACCTCGGTGTCATACACAGAAAAAACCCTGAACAGGGAAAACAAGAAGTAAAAAAAAACTTTTTTTAAAAATATCTATAATACTGTTAAAACTTACTTTCATAACATTACTAAGACTAGGCTAATACTATACACTATATTCAAAAAGGCTGAGAGAAATAACATTCTGGTAGAAAACAGAGTTCCAATGACAATCAGGGGTGGTAAGAAGGAACTGAGGGGGGCTAAAGGCAGTTCTGCCTTTTATAACTACACACAGTGGAGTATACAGCAGGGGGAACTCCAGCCACCCAACAGAGGGAAAAAGTTTCTGACAGCCATGCACTGCAGTGGGTGCACTGAGTGGAATGCATATATGCAATCATTCAAAGAAGAACCAGGGAACACAAAATTTGGATTTCAGAAATGTTACAAACCAAAGTCCCCTTCTTTCCAATATTCATCAGCAAATGCAGTGACCTGGAAGTAGAATTCAAGTGATTCCAGGTGATCAGAAATTCAGCCCAGAAATATAATCTTTTATATATAAGGTGCAAATCTACAGAACTGCAGTATTTCTATTCCCCTTCATTTCAGGTCTCCTCTACCAATAACTAAAGAAACTCATTTGGCAGATTTATGAAAACAATTACTAAATGCCCTTTGGAAGGTCCTTCTAATACTGCCTAGGATGTTAGCGGCACCTACCTGAATAGGAGACTGTTTCCTATACAGTTCTTGTCCTCTGATTCAAAATCTTATCTCTGTTATTTATAGTGATATTCACTCTTGATCTATGTGTATTACATGCTAGCCCATCAATAACCTTAAGCCACCTTGCTAGCAAACAGATTCAATTTCTCCTCAGTCAATTGGTCAACTTTTCTTCCACTGCCATGACCCTTTTACACTGCAGAGAGAAAGGTTTGTTTCATGCAGTATAAAAGCTATTTTAATCATGAGAAGCTTAATCCTATTAAAAGATACTGGATAAGACTGCTTACAGGGCTTGCAAAGAAAAAAGCAAGGGTTAGAAGTTACCAGTCATCTCTTTGAACCATTAAGCTGAGGCACAGAAATGAAAGCTTACAGTATGCTCACATGCCAGGGTTGGCAGGCTCATAAGAGATTTCCAAGCATGTGTGAACTCACATTATAGAGTCATGGGCTTTAGAAGAAGGGTTAAAGGAAAATAGCACATTTTTCAAGAATCCAGTCTAAAAGCCTTTAGATATAAAACAAAACTGCTTTACATCAAAACATGTCTAGGCTTTTCTTATAACCCTATAGAAAGAAGCATGCCTGTGGACTATAAACTTACCTTGTTTTACTCCAAAATAATTGATTAAAGAGAAAAGGAAATCCAGAACCAAAGGGTCATATTTTCAGCAGGCTTCCATCATTTCACCCACACATGCATTTGTTTTGCTGGGTGCTCAGAATTTGGGTGTGCTCAAATTTAGTGAGCACAATTAAGGGAGAAATGCTGTAAATTTGGCTCTACAAATATCTATCGCTTATTGATGCTAAGTACCATAATTGCCAATAAAAGGGCCAATAAAAAGGCTAAAATCTGATACCCTTCAGAAATATGGTGACACTTCTTCACACTGGAAATCCCCTACTGCTACCCAGCAAGAAATAGCCAAAGTCCTTCAGCTGAAAAATATCATTACCATCTATTGGCTTGAAAGGCCAGTCACCAAGCTGGAAATATCCATACACCTATCAGAGAAATGTTACAGGTTTTTAACTTTTTCTTTTTCTCTCTCCCTCCACCCCTTTTTAACTGCAATTTTCAAATACCATTTTTAGTGACCAAAACCAGCTAAATATTATTTTATCCAGTAATATCCAATAGATGAAGTTACCTTTGTTTCTGCTAACCAGCGATGAGGGTCATTCTGTAACCCAGGTGTAAGTGATATTGCCTGGAAAAAAAATTGACACAAAGGGGAATTTTTTCTTATTTACTGAACAAAATGAGCACACTAGTTCAAAAAATCATTACTAAAGATCAGTGTTGGACGGTTTATTCCTAAATATTTTAAAGAGCTATTTAATTTTATATCAGTCACATTAAACTTTAATGTTTAAATGATAAGGAATGCAGTGTCATCAATATAGTTCTTGTTTAAAATGCAACTCAGGTCAACAGTTATTTGGTACATAGTAATTCTGTTATTTTTCCCACTTTATCCATATGATCACAACAACACTATGTGATTAGAACACCCTCAAAATGCTTAAATGTTTTATTATTAGATTATAGTTGTACTGTACCAACAACAATGCATCAAAATATATATTCTGGGTGCCCCTTTGTGAAAATTCTGTTTAATTTACAGGGAAATGCAATTTACAACTATTGATCTCAATCACATGTTAAAATGCTTGTTTGTTTGTTAGTTTTTTTTAAAAGACTAGGTTCAGGGATCCAACCTCATTTCCTCCAGACTGTATGGCACCACATTGTGTAGCACAGAAGTAGTACAAGCCATTCTTGCTTGTGATTTCATTGTTAGCAATTTGGCTTTTCTTCTGGAATAGAACATGAGATTTTGACTGCTTTACTTAATTACACATTTCTTGCTTTATCACAGAGTGAGAGAAATGTACAGTGGGCACCAATAAAAACTCAATATTTGCTATTCCATTGTGATGGTGTTTTCTTCTATTCCAGCTATAAGAAGATACCATACTTACTTCAGGTATTTGAGATTGATGATTACAAGTTCTTACATATCCCTTCTTGTACATTAAGGTAATAAAATTACTAATGAAGACAGAAGATAAATCTGTACTGAGTATTTCATTAGCAAATCATACATCAGGTGGTCTGCCATGCCTCTCTTCCACCAATCCCTTTTAAATCCAACTACACCATAAATTAAAACTTGCTAATAAGGGAATATTATACCTAATCTCTACATTTTTTAATAAGCACGTCTATTCCTTTTAGTGGGTTGTTTTTCATTACTTCTTTTTAAAGAAGTAGAAAAAAATCTGTGTTTTGCACAGATCTGTATTTTTAATGGAAGTCTAGTTAAGTTCAATGTCCATTTAACATATGATATATCCTCTTTTGTAGAGAACAAACCTGTATCATGCCTTATATATCCTGCTCTTTTCCATCTCAAAGTGGTATGACTTTATTTATTGTTTAATTTACAATACTTGTTGGACTGGGATACATTTATCTGGTATTCATGCAAAGAGGCCTTACTGTATGCCTATATGGGGCTTCTTTCATGCAAGTCAAATTATTTTTTTTTAAAAAGTATATTCCTTTAACACTATTTAAGTGGATTCTACTACTGTACCTCTTGTACTGGTTTGCATATTGAGAGAGTCAAAATACTTGAGGGGTTTTTGGGGTTTGTTTTTTTCCAGGTGGGAAGCAGAGGGGAGTTCATGTGGCAGCAAAAGACTGGTTGGAAAAAAAAAATCCCAACAGTTTATCTAGAATTCTTTAAGTTAAAACTCCACTCTGGGACAACTAGCAAATCTGGTCAGGTTTTTGCTTTTGGGAGAATTCAGTGGATGAAGACTAGAGATTCTCTAGCTTCCTTCAATAGCATCATTATCTTCCTCTTAAACCCTCACAAGACAACAAGATTGCAGTGATACTCCTAGAAGAAAAGGACTTGGGTTAAACCTTTCCAGAGCCCTTGACAGAACCCATAGTGCTGGAGAGAGGAGCATCACTGAAGTCCAGTGAGAGCCACGTTTTCCCTCCTTCTCCCAGGGCCAATTGCACGGCCTCCATACAACACCTCTACCCAATTCCAATATGGGAAGAGAGAAAGAAATTATGTTGCTGTAATAAAAATGATGTCCCCTTCGTGGGCTAGAGCAAAGGTCAAATGGCTCAAATATGTTTTAAGCTTGCCAATGGCATGCAACTTAAGGGGTTTGATGAAACTGGATGAGTCAGGAGAAACTGACATGCAAACTTTTCTTTTAAAATGAAAACCTCCATACTTTGGCATTACTTTTAAATTCCAAGTTAACTGTAATTTCTAGGAACCATGTAAATTAAAACAATAATTCCATCTGTGCTGCTTGGTAGACTTTAGAAATCAGAACTTGGGAGTTCATGAAAGGAGTAAAGTTAGGAAATTTGCGCTTTATTATGTGGTGAAACATTTAAACAGATTGATGTCTGTCTGCCAGGATGTCACACTCAGTTCATTACTCCAGAGTCTGAATATTTTTAAAATATTTAGAGAAATTTCCATGCTGAAAAAATGTCCATTTCCCCTTTTATTAAGACAGTACACTACAGCAGTAGCAACAACATTTACATTCTTCAAAAACCATGCAGCGTTAAGTGATAAAAGAATGTGTGTTAAAGTATAAAGCATATAAAGTGTAACTATCTCCATTCTCCATTTTTGTAATATTAGAAAATATATGACTTTTAAATTTGAAACACATTTTTCACAAGAATAAACGTAAGAAATGTTTTCTGTTGTACTACCAATCTTATTAAACAAACAGAATTTTTAAAATAAAAAATTAGTTTGAATCTAAGAAAGAATACTTTATTAAACTGATGGATCTGAATCTTTGTTGAGAAACTATAGATATTTTACCAAAGATTATTTATCTTCATTAATTGCTAGAGCAGCATGCTGAGGTCTATTAATAAATACCCTAAGGGTTGAAATATGCTGACAGTTTCTCTTTTAACCACTTGTCATATGAGAGAGACAGGACAAAATATGAAAGCATTACTGATATGACCCACAATTTTAAGATCTGAACATCATTTCCAAGCAAAACAGTAAGAAAGTTAATGTACAGTGTCAAACAATGTTATTTTCCCCTCTGAGCCAATGTGATGCAATTTGCGACCAGGGAGGTCATTTCACATCAACCAACAATAATTGGAAACCATTATTTATGAAGAAAAAGACTGGCATCTGAAAATAATAACTTCTGGTGATGCACAGGAGGGGGCTTGTGTTATCTCTCTCTAAGATACATAGCAACATGCGTCACGCCACAATTCCATAATACGCTTAATACCATATTTTTTTTAAATTGTGTCACCTGTCATATTTGAAATCTTTTACTCAAGAAACTATCTGTAGCAAATATGTGACTACAAGCAGCCATGCATAAAAATTCCATTATAGTTACCCATTAGGTAGCAAACTAAAAATCTAAGGCAGACTGAAAACTAATAATTACTTTGAATTTCTCCACAGAGTCCCTGGAAAGGATTTCACAAGCTGCATCAATTTCACTTCCTATCATGGTGAGAATGGATTCTTGTTCTGTCTCTAGACAACACAGCTGATCCCTAAGCTGTAATCTGGCCTCCTCCATCCTCCTCAAATGATCTTCTTCACTGCTTATCTGTTTATCCTGGGGCAAAAGAATGAAACAACAATAAAAAAAGATTTACTATTAAATTAACATAACTCCAGTATCTTTTTTTTTAGATTGTGCTTTCAGAATGCAAAGGGGCATTTCCCCATATAGCTCTCAGAACTTTATAAAAAAAACATAAAAGGATAATAACTTTCATAGTAAATAGGCAGGAAATGTGAAGTTTTTAGCAAATAAGGCAGCTTGCCTTAATGACCTATCTCCTTGGCAAGTTATTGCCATATTAGATGGGAGATTTGAAATAATTTAACCAAATGAAAAGGAAAAATGGTGAAAAATACTTTATCATGCTAAAACACATTTCTGTTAACAGACCATAGCAAATCTGCCTTTCAATATGCACTTTGAGCACAGAAAGCTCACTAAACCTCCGAAGTCAAGGGGGCATGCAGAATGTGGCAAATTATTATGACCAATAAGTTGGTATTTTCTTGCACCCAATCCAGAAAAATACCAGCTACTGCCAATTCAATTTCAGCCAAATTGAGAGGAAGCAAGGGGAGCTGTTCACACACTATTTTTAACAGGGATTCCCTTAATCTCAGGCAACCTCTAAACAGAATATCCACATATATACACAGTACTTATACGTACTATGCAATACACACACACACACCCTCTTCATGTATTACACTACACATTATACCTTCAGAATGGCTCATTTAAAAAAAGACAACAGGTTTATGAAATTAAGATGAGCTAACGAATTTGACAGGTGTCCCGCAGAGAAGCCTGACTTTTTGTAATAGAGAAATATCCAAATTAAACAAACAGCAGCTACTTTACATCAAAACATCACAGGGATTTTACTATGCAGATTTACTAGTCTTTGTGTACTACACACTACCAGCATAGGAGTGTTGATGGTACTGTTATGATCTATTTTACTACTAATGCAGGTAATAGGGTTGCATTATTTACCTTTATAATGTCAGTACTCTCTACCACCTCAATATAGAGTGAATATGGAACATCACACTACACTCCAAAAAATCCAACCTGTTTAAAGAAATGACTCCCTTAATTCGAAATTTTGCTTTACATTTCCTTTATCTATTTGTTTTTTGATCAAACAGCCTGCACTTCCCCATCTTTTAATATCTTCAGGGACTAAAGGGGAGGGAAGTAGTCATGGTTAACTGGGATATGCATGAAGGGAAAAGGAAAAGGACAAAGTTGTTCAGAGATTTCTCTCTATCATCTCATCCTCACCTTCAAAAATAACCAAGCTATTTATGTATATATACGCCATACCTCTTTACACTGACATTTACACTCAGATGGAGAAAAGGTAGAAAATGAATAAATATTTCTTCAAGAATTATAGAAAATAATGGCTTTCGCTAAAGAAAAAGACACAAGGTGCTTTACTTCATGTATTTCCAGGATGGAAAATGTGTTTTGCATGTCACATTTCTGAAGATGTATTATGATGACAGTTAATATTAGCTGTGGAATTCTTGCAATACTTGGCTTACTCCAAATGCAGAGTATAGAGAATCCAATACAAAAATACCAGCAATATTAATTGCATCATCTTATCTGGATTTATATTGTCAATATCAAGAGTAAAAAGAACAGGAGTACTTGTGGCACCTTAGAGACTAACAAATTTATTTGAGCATAAGCTTTCGTGGGCTACAGTCCACTTCTTCGGATGCATAGAATGGAACATACAGTAAGAAGATATTTACTATTAATAAATCACTCTCTTACTACTTTACAAACACTTTCAGAGAACTCCAGCCATGTGGGAGGGGAGGAACTATGTGCTGCAGTAAATGTTGTGGGTGATTCAGAAAGTGATACTCTTACCTGTACTGAATCAATGCCCCAGTCAGATGTCAGGATACACTATGTAGTTATTCAAGCCACAGTCTTTCCAGGTGAGATATGAAATAATATTTAGCACTTATATTAGTATTTTCCACCTTTGAAACACCCTATGCACATTAGCTACGTAATCAACGAATCCAACAACCTAACCATGCATAGTCATTAAAGAGATCTTATGGCATTTTTTTTTTTTGGTGAAAGTAGAAATGTTACCTCTGGTGTCCTTGCCAGGTTCTAATTCAGGTAATTACATTTTACCTATTTAATTTCTCCTGCAGTTTCAACTGGATACAGTGCTTTACACTTCTTGCAATTAATTATGATGCTGTGCACTGTTAAACAGGTGTCTTGTGCTTCTCCACGCATAGGCTGCATTTCAGTGCTGGATGAAATAATTCCCTTTGGGAAATATTCACTTTGGGATCCTTCTGGATAAATGGTGCTACTAAAATGTAAGAGGCTACTGCGCATGTGCAGCAGGATATTTATCACATTACAGTATCAAGGAAAAATAGCATACTTCCTTTTAAAAAAACTCAGTGCTGATAAAATAGATGACATAGTGGCTGTAAAAAATGTTCTCATTTTTAAGCATGATAGCATAATAGTCTTATTAAAATGAGAACCAGTTATATTGGTTCCATAAATGAAAAGACAATGATAAAATAACAGAGGGCATTCTAGCTCTCCCTTTCCTCTTCTTGTCCCCCTAGCCATCCTGCACAAGAACCCAGCAGGACACACTGGGCCCCAGTGCCTCACCACCAGTCCAATTCCCCAAAAGCCCACATAAAGCAGGAAATTCACCAACAAATCCTTTTGAAAAGTCTCTGGGAGCAGTCTTCACAAAGTCAATGGTTTGGTGATGTTGCACTAACTTATCCAAATTGAACTCACTGATTCTTGTCTGGTGGGAATGGTGAGACAGATAATATAAAACAGATGAGCAAAAGATATTACTTTAAAAAAAATTAGACCAGGTTTAAATATACTTTTCCCCCCAAAATCGAGTAGACAGGATTTAAAATATCAAAGAAAGAAGAATGGTCCAATATTAATAAAATAAGCCCCAATCCTGCAACGGGATCTCCACAGTCAGATCTATACACCTGTGTCGAGTCTCATTGAAGTCCTAAGGTATAAGATTTTGAACAGACTCTCTTTTTGTTGGAATGAGACCAAAACCAATAAAAATCAAGGCACTGATAGTGAGGTATGGGGTCTGTTAAATAAGGTGTGATGCTGCAATTGGATCTTCCCAGGTGGGCCCTCTGAGTCCCATTAACATGCAACATAATTAAGACAATTTAAAAGCCAAGAAGTGGGGGAGGAAAGGATATACTGCAAGACTAAGATCGTGAGGTAATCCCCAGAACTGCAGTTGGTCACAATTACCCTTCTTGGTCTTTCCCTTTAGTCATAAGGAACCCAAAATGAAACAAAATCTAGCCCAAACATTCTGTCCAGGCTTGATTGATCAGTCCACTGCCTTCGTCTTCTTTCTCTGGAAAGCCACTTGCACACAAAGCCATATCTTTAGTTGGGATAAACAATTGCCTCAATGTGTAACCAGAAGACACTTAACCCTTTCCCAGCAGGATCAACGCCAGCAAGCAAGGAGGGATGTTTTAGCCCATTACACTAATTTTAGAGAGTGTCTGGAGTAGAGGTTAAGCGTCTACATCACAAAAAGCATAGTCTTTACAGTTGGTACTCTGTAAGCGGTCCCAAAAGAGTCCAAGAACTCAATGAGTATGAAAACTCAACAACCCCATTATCCCTAGAACGCGATCCTGACCTCTCCAGATTAGGTTTTAGGCATGATGGTGAAGTAGAAGGGACAGATGTTTGCACAATTCTTACCCAAAACATTGAATGCAAACTCTGTGGCTACAGAGTGTATGATCTAATTGTTTTCTGTAGAAAATACACTTGCACTTACTAATTTTACTTAAAAATCAGTGTAAGTTTGTAGGTTTGAGTCAACCCTGTAGGTGTACGAAGTGCAATTTGCATTCTGTGCACTCACAAGGGGAAGCTGTGCCAAAGTGGAAGTTCAACCCAGGGGAAGAACAGGTGGCAGCACAGTCTCCACCATCGCCCCCGGTTCCACCAAAATAAGGGCAACTTCAATTTATAGCTAAGATTCCCTTTGGTGGCTGCTTCTAGGAGTATGCTGAATCAGTACATCTTCTAGATACCTTGGCCTTGCTCCCTCCTTAATTCTCATCCACTATCTGGGTAGCATCAGCCAGCTCCCACCTACCAATGTAACAATGTAATGTGGGGGTGGATTTTTTGTTTTATATTGTTTTTGGGGACTTTCTTCCAGCGGCTATCACAGCTGCAATCCCCAACATTCACAGCAAACTTTCTACCCTACAAGCCAACAGAACTCAGGTAGTGAACCAAACCCAAAGTCTGTTGAATTATACCAAAGAAAGGAAATCACAATCACTTAAAACATCATTTTATGCTTAATTGCCAAGGTATGTTTGCAACTGGTGACATCTTCCACTTGAGAAGTGCCTCCTCCCAGTCACGAGAGCTTAGCTCAGAGCACAATTTTTATACTAATGGAAGAGGCTATGAGAGCTTAACATTTATTAAAAAGAAGCAGAATTATTTTTCCCTTAAATCTAATTTCAGTGTTATTAAAAAAAACCAAGAAGATTACTCTGTCATACAGTTCACACAATAGCCATGAAAGCATAGGGTGCAATTTTTGATTTGCTCATAAGAAAATAATTATTAGAGAACATGATGGGCTAACAACAACAACATTTTAGCCTGTTAAACAGCATGATATGAAATTCAGTTCAAGTCAAACTTCTCTAGGTGATTGATGTTTTAAAGTATAAGCCCAATTTTTTTTCCAAGTGAAGTCAATGGGAACTTCATTGCAGATTTCAATGAAGCAGAATTAGACCATGGATCTACGTTAAATTACACATTTTTAAATTTACTTTGATTTTTTCCAGTGAAACATTATTAGGAGATACACGTTTAAGTTTTGTAAAAACCATGGGCAGCAGTGGGACACATTTCAATGCAGCACAAGGAAATCCAACTTCAAAAGAAAAGTATAATCAACAATGACAACAGGGTAAAAAGGATCCAAACTACTTAGTTTGTTTGAGAAGAAGTCCAAAAAACAGGGAGATATATACATCAATTTAGGGAACATAGGCCATATTTGGAGGCAGAGCTGATTAACTTTGCTTGGACAAATGTTTAATGAAAGATAGTATTAGAGGGATATTAGAAGCAGCTTTCTGGCTTGGAGACAAAAGGTTATTATAGGGTGAGGTTACTTACTTGCCCTAGACTCTGCCCCCACCTCTTAGAGTTACTTTCCCAGTGTCATAATTAATGCATTGTCAAAAGGATGTGTGGGAATGAGTGGCTGTGTGAATACTGACTAGGCATTAATTAGATTTAAACAATTAAGACTTCTATGTCTTGGGTCTAAGAGGAAGTTTGCGTACCAGCTGCTTACCACTTGGCACCTTCTTGAATCCTGTTTTTGAAAGACATCTGTTTGCGGTTATCAATGAATTGTTACAAGATTCAAGATTCTAGGTTAGTGTGTATGTATGTGTCATCAAATTATGACTACAAGGCTGTAATGCCTTTTTGGCCTTTGAAGACGTGAGGGTGTGCTCTGAGGCAGCATAAGGGAACACTGATACCTACAAAATACCTCATCATCCAGAAGGTGACAGGGGCTCTCTCACAACACTGACCACACCTGAAGTCATATCCTGTTGTCTTTCCAAGACAGCCATTGAAAGAAGGAGAGGTGAAAGGTTCTCACCATCAGCTCAACCAAGCCTGAAGTCTACAACTGAGAGAGAAAGACCAGACTCCTTCGTTGATACAAAAAGCTACACGTTCATCCTATCATCAGTAGAAATACCAATAAACATTAAAGCTATTTAGGGAATCCTACAGAGTACTAGCCTGTACAGTGCCTGGACTCTAGCTGATTTTGCCATACTTTAATTTCATGAGCATTCACAAACAAAAAAAGGGTTCTTTGTCCGCCTCCGCCCTCCCTTCCCCCCCCCCGATGTGTATCCCCATTTTGCTGAGACATAGTTTGGTGGCACTGTATGTCCAAAGAAGAATTACTAGTGAAAAGCAAGAATGGCACATATATTGGCAAGAATCTGTTGGAGATATGCATTCACACTTCAAAGCTAAATGCAAATTTAAGATAAATGTATGGATTCATTAATTTTTGATTGCATGATTTAAAGCCTGAGCTGAAGTTTGCATAATTACTTTAAATCTATTTACCAAATGAAAATATTAACTGTTCTCATTTATACCCACTGATTTCTGTTGCATAGCAATTTCTAAACTAAAAATTCACATCTCAAATAAACTTTACATTTTGCTAGTTAATGGCAGTAACTTTTATCTGGTCATCTCTCTTCTAGACTAGATTACTTCAACCTTCCCCTCTTCTAACCACCCCAATTCCCATCTTGCTTCTCTATAGTCTGTCCAAAATCCATGGAAGTCTTCTGCAAACCCACTACGAACCTGTTACCTCTCTTGTCTCCTTTCCAAACCCTCCACTGACTCCCCTTTTTCATTCCATATCATGTTTAAGATACTGGTTCCCATTCTCAAGGCACTGTGCAGCTCTGCTCTAGACTACATCTCTGCTCTAATTTCTCCCTACTACCTGCCCCTCACTCTACCTACAGTTCGCACCTAACCACTTCCTTTAACTCTCTCCTACTGACATTTCCATTACTTCTTCCATGCTGTCCCTTATGCACACAGATACTATTCTGACAGGGAAAATGGATACATTAGACCAGGGGTCTCAAACTCAATTTACCGTAGGGCCAGTGCCAGTTCTCAAATCCTCCCAGCGGGCCAATAATGTCACTGAAGATGGTGTTCGGAAAAGAAAACATTTATATTGTATTTTTTATTTCAAATTTCTTAGAAATAATAAAACTGTTATACAAACTTTATACAATTCTTCACCTGCAAGAGAGTTTTTAGTGTTTGCCAGACACCTGGCAATGCTTCAGTTCTGTCAGTTTGTTGATGTTTGGCCTCAGTGACTGAGCAGTTGAAACCTTCAGGATTGCAGCAAGGTGTGCATCAGATAGTTGTGTTCGTCATTTTGACTTGTTTAGATTCATTGTGGAAAAAAGTGACTCTGCCTCCATGGCTGATTCTGCCCGGCAACAAGTGATGGTATCTCTGTCCCTCTCCCCCAGCCAATGGGAGCTGCGAGGGCCGGCGCATGCAGCAGACAGAGCCGGCAGCATGGCTGCCTGGGCCCCTCCTCTGTGGGCCCCAGGGGGAGGTTCTCGGGCCGCAGATGGCCCGCTGACCGGGACTTTGAGACCCCTGCATTAGACTAATCAAATAGATCTCCATTCTCTTCCTAGGTGGCAAGTCAGTAAACCCACCTCTTTCAAATCTCAGCTCAAAACAGACTTCTTCCATAAAATCTATTGGTATTAATTTATCACCTACGGAAGTGTGATTATTTAAATAAAATTAAAAGAGCTGCACAGCTGTGTGATAAACCCTGTTATGCATTGCCTGGTACTGGCATGTCCTAATTGTTGACAGCCATTTGTCTTTTTGATTGAGGTGGAGCCATACATCCTCTATGTTCTCAGAGGTGGAGCCATACGTCCTCTATGTTCAGTTTGACCCCAAGAAAGCTATTGGGACTCTTAAGTAACAATACCACCAATGAGAAGAACAAAAAAACAACGTATTTGTCCCAAAAGAAAGGTTTTTTATTCTATAAATACTTTAAATAAGTATATTTTCCTATGTAAATTTATTGGTTTGAAACATTTAAAACCTTTATATTATAAAGTAAAATGACAGTCTAACGAGGAGAAAGACTGAATGCAGCAGTCTAGAAATAATCTAGATTCCCCCCCAATATATTATATATATATATATATATATTATTAATAAAGAGATACGTATTAGACACATGAGCTGAACGGAAAATTGTCCACAATGAGAAGTTAAGAGTCCAAGAATCAGCTTCAGAAATGAGAACTCAGAATTAAAGCTGCAGCATATTCAAGCAAATGAAAGTAAAGTGAAGGACTACATGGGAAAATGAGAGCTTCTCCATTAACTCCACAAATCAATAATGACAATATGCAATTTTTTAAAAGGCTTATTTATTTATTGTGGCAAAATGGCCAATGTTCATATGGTGGGTCCCATGCTTTTCTTGGGGGGGGGGCTAGGACGCCACCAATTGCTCCTGCTCTTGGGGCACCAAGAGCCCCACTAGTAGCCTGGGAAGGTGGTAGAGGAGGGAAGCAGGGAAGGGGTCTTGGTTTGCTCCTCACTCTGAGCCTCAGCTCCTCTCAACCACAGCGGGTTTCTTACCCTCTTCCCACTTAGGTAGGGTTACCCTTGTTCCTTGACGCTGGGGAGGGAGTCTCCCTGCCCTGCTGGAGCAGGGTCTCCCTTCCTCCACTTCTCTGGTCTTTCAATTATCAGCAACATACCTCCAAACTCCAGTCCTCTCTCCTTCCTCGCACACCCTGTCTGCCTGATGCAGGGTTTTTTTATTAGGTTGCTGGCAGGGCCTTAATTGACTACAGGTGCTCCAATTAACCTGTAGCAACCCTCCCTAGTCTACAGGGAACCATGCCTTAATTAGCCCAGGGCTTATATATTTCCCCACGACCACTGTCTCACTGCTCCCTGGCCCTGCTGTATCACGTTGTCTATAAAGACGTGTGTGAGAGCCTAAATTAAGACAGAGGAATTCTATAGCATTTATCACCCTTACTCAAAATGGAAGCTTAGAGATTTGTAATTATCACATATTGGACAATGTTAAAAAATTTTAGTGGAAGCTAATGCGGGATGGAAAAGATGACCTAAAATTGATTCCAGACAAATACATTTGTGGTAACATTTGCTCATTGCTTTTACATGCTGTTTTGTCTGTACAGAACTGTGTGAAAGAGACAAGTAGTACAGTCACAGCCCAAAGGAAAAAAACCCAAAGACCTTGGCTTTCATGTACTTGCTGGGGGGGGGGGGGGTTTTGCTAGTGAACTTTTTTTCATTCCTACAGTTTTGACTAGACTATGGTAAAATTCATCTAACGAGAGTTAGACAGCTCTTGATCACAGTGAACTCGATTGTGATGCTGTAGTGAAGTGAATGTCCTGTACACTGAAAAGGACATTTGACACACTGATTTTTTTTAACATTGTAACAGGATTAGCAATCCTGAACAGCTGGTCAGATTTGATCCAAAGAACACAGCAGTAAGGATAAAAATCAACTTTTTTCCCCTGGGAAATCTTTTGGATTGGTAAAAGTCAACTTGGCGTTCTCATGTTTTCTTTTTCTTTCTTTCTTTCTTTTTTCTTAATTATGTCCATGTGGCAAACAGAGTTGTGCCTGTCATTAACATTTGCAGTCCAAACAAACCTTGCCCTAACAAGATTTGAAAGTTACTCGCATGAAACAATAAGATATGAGACTTGTAAGCCAATGGTTTTAGCATCATTTTAGTTGCATAATGGGCTGGAGACTATTTGAAATCCTAAGTAATTTCCTGTGGGATGCTACTTTTTTCCCCTTTAACTTTTTGTGAATCTTAATATATGAGATTAACTTTTATGTCATAAAAATGAGAAACAAAGTCTTCCATTTACAATTTTGCCATTAGAACATAATATTCATTTATGTTCTGACAATGTAGTTGGCACTATTCAAGATAAATTCCATCACCATCTGTGCAACGAAATCTCTCTTTGAAGATACAGTGTCCTGGAATAAGAACAAGGAGAGAAATCTCTCTCATGGTATACCAACGGCATTGATTGGAATATATTTGTGTGCTGAAGAATACATTAAAAAGCCATGATGGTGTGAAGAGGAAATTGGAAGCCAAAATGAAGAAATTAGAAGACAATGCAATAAAAGACTTCAGAAGCTAAAGTCTGACAATTATGTGTCAGGAAGGTACAGGAAAAACTTCATAGACTTACAAAAGAATAGTGATAAAATGTTAAAACAGTCCGAACGCACGTGAATACCTAATAGTATACATGCACAAACTAAACATTAAAACTGTTGTTGGCGGTGGTCAGGGGGTACTTCTGGATTTACAATGCCAGTTCAACAGAGAAACAGCAGAACAGGAAGATAAATATGTCCTGCTTTCCATTCAATATCATTCAAACACACCAAAAGAGAAAACAACCAGATTCTTTGAGGAGGAAAAAGTTGTACACAACCACAAAGAATCCAGGAAGTTGGTTTATGGTTTAATCTTATGTCCACCCAGAAACTGAAGCTAGTGTAAAATTTGGCAATGTCTGTTAAATGTAGTTTCTTCACGCACTGTTTTTGTTTTTATTTTGTTTTGAGCACACGACACCTGTGATCCTTGAGCTGCAGTGGCTACCTACTGGTTTCCTGGTTGTGTTTAACTTTGGTCCCAGGCGACTTAGGGCTTTACTTCAGAGATCACCTTGCTCCCCATGAGATACTGATATGTTTGCACTCCACAAGGGAGCCTGAGCTGGAGTTCTGCTGGTAACTCTGGCATAGCATTCTCTGTTAGATCGTCAAACCTTGAGAATTCCTTCCCTCCTTTGGCCCATAACAGCCAAAGTTAATTAGATTTCAGGGAGCACGTCAAGGCCCATCTTTTCTTCCTGGCTCATGAAGACAGGGAGATTAGTGAGCCTGGGTAGTGGGATGTAACTATGATGGGTGTTTGGTTGAGGGTTTATGGTTTGTATATTTTTGCTATGGTTGGTATATTGTGGTCTGAAGCAGTTGAGGGAGTCTATTACTTACATGCTACATTTTTAAAGACTGTCAAGGACACTCAGAACTTAGGATGAGTGGTCTTTTGTTGCTGAAGTGTAAATCGATAGAAACTAACACTGTGGCCTGGTCTACACTACGATTTTAGTTCGAATTTAGCAGCGTTATAGCGAATTAAGCTTGTACCCATCCACACAAGGAGGCCATTTAATTCGATTTAAAGTGCTCTTAAAATCGGTTTCTGTACTCCTCTCCGACGAGGGGAGTAGCGCTGAAATCGACATTGCCGGTTCGAATTAGGGTTAGTGTGGACGGAATTCGAAGGTATTGGCCTCCGGGAGCTATCCCACAGTGCACCATTGTGACCGCTCTGGACAGCAATCGAAACTCGGATGCTCTGGGCAGTTGGACAGGAAAAGCCCTGCGAACTTTTGAATTTCATTTCCTGTCTGCCCAGCCTGGTGAGCACAGGTGACCACACAGAGCTGAACAGCACAGGTAGCCATGCAGTCCGAGAACCGCAAACGAGCACCAGCATGGACCACACGCGAGATACTGGATCTGATCGCTATATGGGGAGAGGATTCCGTGCTCGCAGAACTGCGTTCCAAGAGACGGAATGCAAAAATTTTCGACAAGATCTCCAAGGGCATGATGGAGAGAGGCCACAATCGGGACTCCTATCAGTGCCGTATTAAGGTGAAGGAGCTCCGACAGGCCTATCAGAAAACCAAGGAGGCAAACGGACGGTCCGGGGCAGAGCCGCAGACATGCCGCTTCTACGAGGAGCTGCATGCAATTCTCGGGGGGGCCGCCACCACTACCCCACCCCTGACCGTGGACTCCGAGGAGGGGTTAATCTCATCCTTGAATGACGAATCTGCGGACGGGGAAGAGGAGGAGGAGGAGGAGGACGAACTTGTGGAGAGCACACAGCACTCCATTCTCCCCGACAGCCAGGAGCTGTTTCTGACCCTGACCGAAGTGCCCTCCGAACCCTCCCAAGGCGGCATCGCAGACCCCCTGGAAGGGACCTCTGGTGAGTGTACCTTTTCAAATATATCAAACATGGTTTAAAACAAGTATTTGTTTAATGATTAATTTGCCCTGGGGACTTGGGATGCATTCGCGGCCAGTACAGCTACTGGAAAAGTCTGTTAACGTGTCTGGGGATGGAGTTGAAATCCTCCAGGGACATCTCCATGAAACTCTCCTGGAGGTACTCCAAAAGCTTTTCCAGAAGGTTTCTGGGCAGGGCAGCCTTATTCCGTCCTCCATGGTAGGACACTTGACCGCGCCATGCTAGCAGCAAGTAATCCGGTATCATTGCTTGACAAAGCTTGGCAGCGTATGGTCCCGGTGTTTGCTGGCATTCAAGCAACATCCGTTCTTTATCTTGCTGTGTTATCCTCAGGAGAGTGATATCGTTCAGGGTAACCTGTTTGAAATACGGGAATGTAATTAAGGGGACAGAGGTGGCCCCGTTCCTACTGGGCTGTTTGCCTGTAGCTGAAAAGAAATCTTTCCCTGCAGTTAGCCAAGCGGGCGGGGGGGAGTGGGTGGACAATGGCGCTGAGGTTTTCGCGTTTGGCTAGCAGGGGTCTTCCCTGATACCAGCCACGCGGTGGGGGGAGGGGTAACGCGATCATCCCACAGAAGTGGATGGGGGGGCTAGTTTGTTATCTGCATGGATCTTCCATGATACCAGCCACGTGGTGGGGGGAGGGGGTCAACCGATCATCCCACAGAATTGAATGGGTGGTGGGTGGGGGTTATTATGTTATCTGATGCTGCACGGTAACAGGAAAACCGCAGCACGTAAAGGGCTTTGCTTGCTATGGGAAAGGAGGGCGCTGATTTAATGCAGAAGCCGCAGGACAATGGCTTACCATGGCTGCATACAAGCCGAATTCTGTTGCCCGGCCCTGCGTCTGCTGTGATCTCTAACACCAAAGCCGCGGGCACTCAATATAAGATGCAAAATGCGACCTTGTACATTGCTATGTAATGTGAAAAGTGTTCACCGTGAAAGAGTATAAGCATTGTTCTATAAAATGTATCTTTTTACATACTTCTCTCCCTTTTTTTCCCTCCTCCTGCAGCTGCAAATTTTTCAATCCTCCCGCCCCCGGCCCGAAGGCTCTCCCAGATAAGGCGGCGAAAGAGACGCACGCGAGACGACATGTTCTCGGAAATTATGCAATCGACCCGGGATGAGAGAGCTAATTTCAATGACTGGAAGGACACTGTATTAAAATTCCGGAAAGAGGCCAGTGACCGTGAGGAGAAGAGGGACCAACGGGAGGACATGAGGGACCAACGGGAGGAGAAAAGGGACCAACGTGAGGAGAGAAGGGACGAACGTGAGGAGAGGAGGGACGCCCGAGACGAGAAGTGGCGGGATGCAACGCTGGGGCTGCTGCGTGAGCAGACAGACATGCTCCGGCGTCTGGTGGAGCTCCAGGAACGGCAGCTGCAGGATTACCGAGTGCCGCTGCAGCCCCTCTATAACCGCCCTCCCCCCTCCCCAAGTCCCGTAGCCTCCTCACCCCGACGTGTAAGAACGCGGGGGGGGAGGCTCCGTGCACCCTGCCACTCCACCCCATTAGAGAGCCCAAGCAAAAGGCTCTCATTATTTTGAATGTTTTTCCTGCCCTGTTCCTTCACTCCTACCCTCCTCCCAAACCCCACCCGGACTACCTGGTTATTTCTCTCCCTATGTTCATTACCACCCGTTAATAAAAAGTTCTTGAGTTGTAAACGAAACTGACTTTATTTTTTTCAAATCAAACTGGGATCGAAGGGGGAAGGGGGAAGGGTGGGTTGCTTACAGGGAATGAGTGAATCAAGGGGGCGGGTTTTCAACAGGGACAAACAAACATAACTTTCACACAGGAGCCTGGCCAGCAATGAAACTTGTTTTCAGAGCTTCTCTGATGCGCACCGCTTCCCGGTGTGCTCTTCTAATCGCCCTGGTGTCTGGCTGCGCGTAATCAGCGGCCAGGCGGTTTGCCTCAGCCTCCCACCCCGCCATAAAGGTCTCCCCCTTGCTCTCACAGAGATTGTGGAGCACACAGCAAGCTGCAATAGCAATGGGGATGTTGGTTTGGCTGAGGTCCGAGCGAGTCAGTAACGAGCGCCAGCGACCTTTTAAACGTCCAAAGGCACACTCTACCACCATCCTGCACTTGCTCAGCCTGTAGTTGAACCGCTCCTGACTACTGTCCAGGCTGCCTGTGTATGGCTTCATGAGCCACGGCATTAAGGGGTAGGCTGGGTCCCCAAGGATAACGATGGGCATCTCAACATCCCCAATGGTAATTTTCCGGTCTGGAAAGTAAATCCCTTGTTGCAGCCGTTTAAACAGACTAGTGTTCCTGAAGACGCGGGCGTCATGAACCCTTCCCGGCCATCCCACGTTGATGTTGGTGAAACGTCCCTTGTGATCCACCATTGCTTGCAGCACCATAGAAAAGTACCCCTTGCGGTTTATGTACTGGCTGCCCTGGTGCTCCGGTGCCAAGATCGGGATATGGGTTCCATCTATCGCCCCACCACAGTTAGGGAATCCCATTGCAGCAAAGCCATCCACAATGAGCTGCACATCTCCCAGCGTCACTACCTTTTTTAGCAGCAGCTCAACGATTGCTTTGGCTACTTGCATGACAGCAGCCCCCACGGTAGATTTTCCCACTCCGAACTGATTACCGACTGACCGGTAGCTGTCCGGTGTTGCAAGCTTCCACAGGGCTATCGCCACTCGCTTCTCAACTGTGAGGGCTGCTCTCATCTTGGTGTTCTGGCGCGTCAGGGCAGGGGAAAGCAAGTCACAAAGTTCCAGGAAAGTGCCCTTACGCATGCGAAAGTTTCGCAGCCACTGGGAATCGTCCCACACCTGCAGCACTATGCGGTCCCACCAGTCAGTGCTTGTTTCCCGGGCCCAGAATCGGCGTTCCACAGCAAGAAGCTGCCCCATTGCCAACATGATCTCCAAAGCGCCGGGGCCCGTGGCGCGAGACAATTCTGTGTCCATGTCCATGTCCGCATCACTCTCGTCGCCGCGCTGCCGTAGCCGCCTCCTCCTCGCCTGGCTTTTCTGGTCCTGGTTGAGCATAAACTGCACTATAATGCGCGTGGTGTTTACAATGTTCATGACTGCAAACTTGAGCTGAGCGGGATCCATCCTTGCCGAGGTATGGCGTCCGCTCAGTTCAACAAGGAAAAAAGGCGCAAAATGGTTGTCTGCCATTGTTTTCACGGAGTNATACAATCGGTTTCAAAAAATCGAATTCCGTAAATTCGGACTAATCCCGTAGTGTAGACGTACCCTGTGTCTTCAATGCAATACTGTTGTAGCTGTGTTGGTCGCAGGATATTAAAGATATAAGGCAGGTTAGGTAATATCTTTTATTGAACCAACTTCTGTTGATGAGAGACAAGCTTTCAAACTTACACAGAGCTTGTCAGAAAAAGCTTGAAGAGCTCTGTGTAAGCTCGAAAGATTGTCTCTCTCATCAACAGACATTGGTCTAATAAAAGCTATTACCTCACCTGCCTTGTCTCTCACAGTGTCTTCAAGTCATAGTAGTCCATAAGAAACCTCTGAAAAAGCCTACAGCTCCCTAACATCTTTTCAGAGACTAGAGAACAAGTTATTTTTTGAATGTCATCATCATAAGATGATGATCAGTGACGAAAATCTGCAGGACTAATAGTTCTCTCCATATCAATCTCTCAACATGCCCTGATTCTAATCTTCAGCTCTTGATATAGAACCCAGCAATGAAATTTAAATATCCACATCAAGAAGCCACTTTACAATGTCTACCAGGAACTAGTTCATCACCAAACAATTTATATTCACATGACTTAAGTCGTATTTAAAATGACCTCTCCACAGAAGAAAGAAGAGTGCAATAATCTACTTCAACACTAACTTAGTATCAAGAACATAATATTGCCTTGAAACAAAGTGACCTGTACTTGTGTTTAATCTGTGAACTGCATCTGAAAAAAGTTTTAAAATTAAATTAACATTTACAAGCCTACAGTTGCTATTTGACTTCTTACTGAAAAGTGACACCAATTTATAAGATTAGTTTTATGGGAGACCAGTGTAATAAATGGCAAATCCATTTCAAAATTGTGTGTGTGGTGCTCTCTCTCCTTTGCAAGTTAGGATTCAGTTTCATTGGCAGAACTGTGTGGATATGTCTACATTGTTATTAAACACCCACAGCTGGCCTGTGTCATCTGAGTCGGGCTCAGGCTGTAGAGCTATAATACTGCAGTGTAGAGCTCTGGAACCTCATGAGGTGGGGAGAGGTCTCAGAGCCTGGGCTCCAGCCCAAGCCTGGATGTCTATACTGCAGTTTTATAGCCCCACAGCCCAAGCCCCGCGAGCCTGAGTCTGCTGACATGGGCCAGCTGCAGGTGTTTAACTGGAGACATACACTGTGTAGCCTAAAACTGGAACAACAGGGGATGCAGCAGGTCAGAATTCAGACAGATCAAAAGAGCTGAATCAAGAACACTTACACAGGACCAGCTCACATTATGCTTCGTAATATTGCCCAGAATTATGAATCCCTTACTTCCTTGATCAGGAAAACTTTATACAATATTTTAATAAAATAAACCTATTAAAAAGCTATCAATTTTATTTGAGAAAATGAAAAACATTTAATTCAGAAAAAAATCAATTTGATCATATTTTCTACATTTTGTTCCTCACCTTTATTGTTATGGACAATTGCATGAAAAAAAATGGTTACTACCCTTGCTCTATAACTGTTGTTCTTTGAGATGTCTTACTCACATCCATCCTACTTAAGGTATGTGTGCACCCAGTGCACCAGTGTTGAAGATCTCTCTCTTAATGGTATCTACCAGGATGGCACATCTTCCCTTTGCTGCCTCATGCTGCTATGCAATAGTATAATGGGTGGTGCCACCCCAATCCCACTCGGTTCTTTCTGACTGGACAGACTGATACAGAGGGGAAGGAGGGTGAGTCATGGAATGGACATGTGCAACACATCTCAAAGAGCAACAATTACAGAATAAGTTAGTAACCATATTTTCTTCTTTGAGTAATTTAACTTATCTATTCCACTTCAGGTGACTCACAATAGTTCAAACTGGAGGTGGGATTTGGAGTCTACTTGAACAAGGACTGAAGAACTACTTGCCCAAACTTGACATCATCTCTGGAATGCTGAGATACTTTTACTACTGATTATGCTGTACATACTGACGACCAAGTTGCAGCTCTACAAATGTCTCCATGGATACTTGAGCCAAAAAGGCTGTGGAAGCTCCCTTACATCATGTAGCGTGCACTACCACTACCCCTCTGGCTAGAGGAAGTACACTGGCAATGTCATAGAACAAGTGTATGCAGAATGAAATGCTCTGCATCGCTACTGAAAGGCCTTTCATTCTGTCTGCAACTGAGATTAACAACTGTGCTGACTTAGTGCTATCCAAGTAAAAAGCCAACACCCTTTTAACATCCCAGGTCTGGAGCCTCTCCCCATCCTCATATGGCTTCATTTAGGTGGAATTCCGATATCGCTTTAGTCAGGAATCTCAGATGTGGACATATGTATACATTGTCTTTGTAAAAAACAGTGTAAGGAGGGTCATCTACCAATGTTTGTAACTTCGCCACCCTTCTCATGGAAATAACTACCGAAAATGCACCTTTCATAGACAGATAGAGCAAAAAGCAGGTGGCCATCAGTTCAAAAGGTGGTCCCAGCAATCTTGCTTTCACCAGATTTAAGTCTCAGGAAGGAATGGGATACATGACATGGGGATATAATCTGTCCAGACCCTTTAAGAATCTGACTCATATCAGATTAGAAAATACTCAGCAACCCACAACTGGTGGGTGGAAAGCAGAGATAGCTGCTAGATGAACTCTGATAGAGCTAATCAATAGACCTTGCAGTTTCAGGTGTAACAAGTAGTCCAAAACATGCTGGATAGAGGCCCGGACTGGCAAAACATCCTTCTGTTTTGACCATAAGGAGAACTGTTTCTACTTCAACACGTAAGTGCATCTATTAGATGGCTTTCTGCTAGTCAGGAGACTGTTTTGTACATTCCCAGAACACTCCGTCTCCTGAGGAGTTAAGTATGGAGCATCCAGGACGTAAGATGGAGAGTTGCTAAGTTGGGATGTAGCAGGCAACCATTGTCCTTGGAGATCACATCAGGTTTTGAAGTCAGTGTCAAAGAAGCTCTGGCCAAGAGGCTCAGCAGACTAGAGACCCAGTGTAGGGGAAGGGTCTGAGAGCCCATACTCCAGCCCAAGAAGGAACATCTACACTGCTATTTTCAGCCCCGTAGTGAAAGCCTGAGTCATTTGACCCAAGCTCTGAGATTCACTGCCATGGGGTACTTTTAACAATGCAGCTGTACCCTTTGATGTTAACTTGAAAATCAGCAACAGAATCAAGTGATAAAATAGCTGCTGAAACAATGCATTTTGTTTCCATATTCAACTGCTATATAAAATTCTATCCAGACAACAAAAAAGGGATAAAAATTAAATAATCAATGTTATTAGTTATAGAAATCTAAACACAACACTGACTTTTATTATGTGTATTAGGATTGTGTTTAGGGGCCTCAGTCTTGGCCCTGGACCCCATTATGTTAGGCGCGGTAAAAAAAAAATTAAGAAAAAGATAGAAAAAAAAGTCCCCATTCCGAAGATCTTACAATCTAAATATAAGACAACAGATGGATACAGACAGATGGGAAAGCACAAGAAACAAGGAGACAACATTGGTCAACAGGATAGTCTGTGGTCTCATCACACCAGCAATCTAACCACTGTCAAGTTTTTTTTGTTTTCTTGACAAACAAGAGTTTTAAGGAGGAATCAGGAGAAGGAGGATGAGTTAGTTTTATGGAGGTTTACAGAAAGCTCCTCCCAAGCATGAGGGGCAATATGGGAGAAAGCCTGAAGGTGCTTGTTCGAAAATTTAGCAAGTGGTCAGCTGGCATCAAGGGCTGACTTATGATAGGAGTTGACTTTTTGATACTGAATGGGAGATAAGAAGTGGGGTGTGGATAGATCATGAAGGGCCTTGAAAGTGAAGACAAGTAGCTTAAGTTTGATATGCTAGAGAACAAGGACTCAGTGGAGGGATGCAAAAGGAGGGATGACATGGTCAAAATGGACTCTTCGTGTACTTATGCACATACTTCAGTGCATTGCAGAACTGGAGCCTTATTTTTAAAGACTGCTTTCTCCTATGTCCTCTTCAGATTTTTGCTGTTAGTACTTTAACCTTCAGTACACTTTTAACCTTTGACAGCTCAAATGTGGGACATGATACAGAGCCAAAACCCCAAATGAAAGATACAAAAATAAAAGAAGGTCAAAAGTGATTCAAGATACGTTTCTTTAGCATAACTTGAAGACTTTTCTGACTCCTAAAAACATCAACTACAGTTTGCTAAACTGAACACAAGTCTACACATTAATGTAGGTGTAAACCTAAATGCTGTTGCAAAAGTAGTTGAATAAATTACAATTTTATTTTATTTAGATTATTACAAACTTGCCTTCATCTTTACTGAATTTTAGGAGATATCTACAATTACTTTCATATACATTATTTTTATCTTCTTTATTATGATAGTGTATAAGGACCAACCAAGAATGGGGCCCTACAGTCCAAACACGGTCGTGGGCAATCCCTTCTCTGAAGATATTACAACCTAAATACAATGATGTTTGGAGAAACCAATGATGTTTGGAGAATCAGATAAGTAACCAAAACTGTAATTTTGTGAGTTCTCTCATTAAATGAAATGTTCAAGCTAAGGAAACTCCTAGGAGATCTCTGCTTTCTGTCAAACAGGGACAGGCTAGTGTCAAGGAAGATACCACCTCCTCAGTCATAGAAGTCCACACGTGTTTACAAAGACTCTGAAATACAGCTTTATAACTTCTATTTTGCTGTAACATTCTATGCTATTCTCTTTTATACTATGTTCTGAAAGGTGTATATCACTGTTAGTAATTGTGACTTGTGCTTTGTATAGAGCATTTGCTAGGAGTCTAATCATAGCTTGTAAATGCTATAAAGAGTGGGTCATAAATCAAGAAACCATTTGGTCAACAGGCAAACAAACCAATGAGATTGTCTTATCAGAAATCAGGCCATTCCCCTTGTACAAGAAGCTTGTTTGGTATAGAGATGATCTTATCTCAAGAAAGCAGCTTTTTTTTCTTCCCCCTTACAGACATAAATATCTTACAGAATCCTGACTTTAAAAGAATGTTAAGGCTATTCTCTATTGAAGAGGAGTAACAATCAGGATGTGTTCTCAGAGAAATAAAACAAGTCATCAAAATGGGCCTTCCTTCCCCTTAATAGAGAAAAATCTTAGTTTAAACCCCAAAAAATTTAGGAATATTTTTATTGGAACTGTTTCTTTCATAAACACTCTGATGTCAATATTCTTCAAATGTTAAGGAGAACATTTAAGGTTGGAAAATGTTTTAAAGACGACCTTTGTTACTTCTAATTCATGTTTCCTTTTAAAGGTGAAAACCTTGCTGTCCCTCAAATGCTTAAGATAGTACGAGATTCTTTTGAGATGTTTATCAGATACCATTGTTAAGTGAATAGTGAAAAGTTTTACATACAAATACAATAAGATCATTTGATGCTATAACTGGTTACTAATGTAAGAAGCCATTTGAGTAGAGAGATATTTATATGAATTGGGGAATTAGTTATCTTGCGGCGCTTAAGCAACTCCTTACTAAACTCAAGAAGACAAGAACCACCTCTCCAAGGAGCATTAAGAGGAAAGGAGAATTTTTTTGATGACTAACACGGCTACCACTCTGAAACCATTTAAGTTAAAGATTTCCTTTAAGAATCACTTAAGTCTGAAAAGACTATTTTAAGAGCTGAAGATCTTTATATTGGAAAACACTTGAACTAATTTGAAGAAGAATTTCATGTTCTATTAAATCCTGAGGAAACTAATGGGAGATAAGAAAATGAACTCAGTAAAAGAAAGAGTTAAAACTCTAACTTTAAAGATGTGGTGAGAACTTTCCACCCCAAAAGACAAAGCTAATTAGAACTCTGATGCAGGTGTATTAGCAGACTGCATATTCATGAGCTGAAGATCTTGCCAAGACAACCACAAGGGTGTTGAGCCAATGACCTGAAGAAGAGCTCTGTGTAAGCTTGAAAGCTTGTCTCTCTCACCAACAGAAGCTGATCCAATAAAATATATTACCTCACCCACTTTGTCTGTCTAAAATAGTGGAAGTCACATCACTGAATTGGCATTAAGAGAGACAATTAAGACAGCCTATCATTTCTTGTTTCTTTAAACTACCAGTTTTTAGTAATTTTGAAAAAAATACTTGATGCTCAACCACTTAAAAAAAACCACATCCTTTACCACATACTAACCTTTTCCATTTGGTCAAATCACCATATGGTTGAGAAGTTACTCCCACTACAAAGTCCACATTTTCAGACACTTACAGCTTTTCAAGAAAGTTATCATTTGAATTGAAATTTCTCATGTTTCTTTCTGAACTCAAAAGTGAGTTGTTCTTATAAAGTTGGGCAAAATTCTATTTGCCATGCTTTAAATAGTCAAGCATGAAAAGACTTTAACCAAGTTATTTTTAATTCCTTTCATTGTGCTCAGATAACTTTATACTTATAAAACTTTAAACTTGCCCTGGACTTCTTAGCATTACACAACGATTTAAGGACAAAGTGAAGAATAATTTATCCACTCTAAGCAATAGAAGAGTTAGACACAGAGCTGTTAGTTACCCACATTGGAATCTGGGAGGATGCGAGGACAGATCTCCACTCTTGCAGAATGCCATCTTTAATGGCCGCTTACTGTCAGGACCTCACTTTAACATATTTGAAAGACAGTACTATCAGCACCATTGTGCTGTGCTATAGTGCACACTAATACCAAGCCAGGGATTGGTACAATTTTAACTGAGGGAAGGCAGTTCCCTAGTAAAATCACCAACACTTCTCTTGGAGGTATGCTATGAAAGTACTGATCTCATCCAACCATATTTACCTTATTTGATCTAACACAATCGTAGCCTAAAGTGGCGTGGCTGCAAGTGTTCTCCCAAAGCTTACATATATTATTTGGCAGTCTAAAACATCTAAATAGAGTAGTGAAATCAGATGGATTCTGGCCCTTATATATCAGATGCCCAATAAGATTAGGATGCCTGTTTACCTTTTCCTCCAGTTCCTGTTTCATAAGCTCATATTTCCGTCTAAGTTTTGTGTTTTCCTGTTCACTCTGGGTTAACTCTTCTGTCATCTTATCACATTCAGTTTTCATCTTCTCCACCTGTCGACGCTGAGCTTTTACTACATTTTTCTCATCTACAAATTCTGTCTGATGGTAGTGGGAAAACAGAGGACACGGTCAGTATAAAAGTTCTTTATGAACATTCCCAGATTGCATAGCCCCAAATCCATGCAAAAAGATTAGGGGAAGATACCAATATTTAATCAGTAAGACTTTGCTACAATTTTATTGGGATTACATTTCTAAAAATAAGCATCAGCATTGTACATATATAAATATATAAGATAGAAACTGGACCACTAAGCAATGCTTCTCTACTCATAATGATATGATTTCATCATTGGCAATATAACAGTTAAAATATAAAGAAGGTTTTTCCATTACAAAGTGGATTTGTCATGCAGTTTATCCAAGACACAAGAGTAACAGCAAAATCAGTTCAATCAGCTAAAGAACAAAAGTGCTGATGCCTGCAGTGTACTTTGTGGGATTCGGCAAGATCTTGCAAGATCTTGTATAATTTTGAGACTGCTAAATGGAGGACTTGTGTAAACTGTAGTGCAACTCTGCCACACTCATCAACTTGATCGCTCTGTATGAAAAGCTCAATGTTTAAACAAATTAACATTCCATTACTGAAATTCATTGGAAGCCTAAAACACTAAAAATGTATTATTTTCGTAATCAGGATCAGTGACACAGATTACTCCTATGCTTAAAGGGAAATGAACTAGATGATTTAATGGTCTTTTTCACCTAGAATTTCTAGAATTCTGTGATTTGAAAGCTATTAGTAGAGACACTTGTACAAAGAGAGACATAACTTTAGCCCCTTTAATGCTTTAAGGTAAATAGATTTTTTGTGGCGGGGCAGACTGAATAAAATGGGTTATCCTTTAGTGTAAAAATATTGAGACTTCTCCTTCCTGAAATAAGTGGAGTTGATGTATGCAATAAAGATAATAGCAACTTGACTGGCACAGAGGGGTTTGAGAAATTCTGCAGAGAAAATCTACATTACAAAAAAAATAATAATAAAAAAAAAAATGCACAGAGCTAACAAGGAAACCACACTTGTTCCATATTGCCACTCTACTTGGGTAAGAGAGTTATATTTTCATGGAGCCTGGGATTCAGACACACAAAAAATAAACTTGAAAAGTAAATTATCCCATCAGAGAAAGCAAGAATCCAATTCCATTTTAAGTGCAAGCACAACATGGTGTCAACCTCTCATGTTCCCTACATGGCAACTGTATTAAAGATTTATACAGCTGGAGACAATCAAGGAGACAATCCCTTGCCAACATCAACTTGGTTTTCTGCATTCTACTAAATGTGACAGTATCAGAGAAAAAGGAGACACAAAGACTCTAGAGAAGAAAAAAATCAACATTTTCAATCATTTCTGAGACTGAAAAAGCAGGTATGATGTCAATTTATCAGACCTGAGACAACCCCATAACAGTAAGTGGAGGAGGGGGAAAAAAGCCAAAAGCCATATCTGCATGGTGTGTATGTAAATTACACTGTGTATATTCTTTAAGTAGTTATCACTGAGAATGTCTGCCATGTATGCAAGCTGCATGTTATTATTCTAAAAGTACAATAATTATTATAAAAGCAGAAGGGGGACGGGAGGGGTAAGAACTGAGGACAGAGTCAAGACTCTGGGGCTCTATTTCTGAATGTGTAATTGACTCACCGAAGGACTTTTGAGCAAGCCACTTAAATCCCTGTGCCTCGGCTTACTTGTGTTTAGAATGGAGACACTAGTAGTGACTACATAATTAAGGTAGCATTGCAATTTCTATTTAAAATAGAACTAAAAGCCTACTACTTCTGCAGCACGGGAGCCCTTCAAGAACTGATGCCTCAGTGCAGACACAGTGGGCTCCTCCCAACCACAAGTCTCTCTCACACACACACACACTCCGGCCTGCCCCATGCCAGGTTCCCTCATATATACACACAACATTCACCACTGCCTCTCCTGCTACACACACACTACTACTCACTACTCCTGCTACTCACTCCCCATTTATCTAATACACCATACAGCAGCTCCATGGAAGCCAAAGGGGATGGAGGAGGGGGAAAGGAGGAAGAGGTCAGTGGTTAAGTAGGGGGAGCATGGGAGGGAACAGCAAGAATGTGAAGGGTGCTGGTAAAACTGGATTCTGCAGAGGCAGCATGAAAAAATTAAGTTTCTGTTCTATTCAGGTTCTTATACCAAGCCTCTTACTACAATATCTGCTGTGTTGGTTTAAGCTGCCTGGATTGAGGAATACAGTCATCAGGAGCTCCGTTCTGAGGAATTTACCACCTAGAACACTCACACACCTCTTCCCTCTGCTCCCTCCATTAACAGTCATCTACCTATTTTAAGGTTTTATACTGCTATCACTAATATCTGAACACCTTCCATATCAACCAACACTTAAGCATAACTTTCAAAATTTTGCACAGCAAGCGTTAACCATATACCTCAAAGTACCACCAATTCAAATTTCTAAGCAAGGAAAAAAACATCCATTTCCAACTACTCCACATGGTTAAAGTTAGAAGTTGCACATCGTGTATAAAGAAAGAAGGAACCATGTATGTTACAGGAGGTTGATGAGGGTAAGGTTACTTGGAGTAGGCAAAATCAGGGTTGTAGGTTGCAAAAGATAGCTGAAGATTTAACTAGGAATGTCCTGGATTTTTTATGGTTGCACTGATAGAATATTCATTTAAGAGGCCTGTTTTTGTTTTTTAACAAAAAAATATTCAGTTTGGGAAGAGTATGTTTAGGTTTAATGTACTACATGTTTCAGACATATCCCTTACCCAGAACAGCTTACTGTCTACAAACTATTTTGTAAACCACTGTGTACATTGGTAGAACTACAGAAATGCTTATTAATCTGATAAGAACAGATAGTAGATAATATTTTCACCTCACACTATTATTATCCTACACTAGTTTACACTAAGAAAAAATGTAATAGATGACTGATCATATAGATGTACAGTCAAATGCTGAAAATTAATAAGGCTGTTTACAGTATCCATTTCAGTTTAAATACTCTTAGGTTTTATTCAGATCAGTCTTATGAAATATAAAATGCTTTTGTTTTCTTCCTTTTTAATCATATAGCCTGGAGTTGCACTAAATGAGTTGCACTAAAAATGTGAACTTGTTTCTAAATAAATTTAACAGTCTGCTTCATAAAATATTTTTACGGTACAGTTATTGGGTAGGGTTTTTTTTTTGTAAATGATATGGAAATTGTACACTCTGGAAACGCTTTAAAATACAAGGAGTCATTAAAACTAACCTTTGCAAATTCGACATGCTACTATGATTCATATTCAGAAACTAACAGTTAAAAAGACAGTAGTCAGAAAGGTTAGTATCAAAGTGTTAGGATTCCAATGCTTTACACGCCCTGTTCTATGCAGTCAACAATCTAATTTACCAAAGTTACTGTTGTACTAATGAGGGCTTTTGTCTTAAAGCTACTATGGACACAATAGGGCTTCACCCAGATCTTTCAACCTATATAGCTCTGAAACATGTCCTGTTTTAGGTTATCATTTGTCGTCACATCTACCTTTACTGGAACTCCAGAATTTTTCTTAAAAGGCTTCAGTGATCCTGCAGAAGCGGTCCCTGATTTGCTATAATCCATTTCAACCAGACTAAATATGCATAAACCCCTTTATGGTTAGTTTTATCTTTTCTCCAGTGCTCAGAAATACATAAAGATCTTTAAAAGTTCATGCTTTGTTAACTTCATCGCCTAATAGAAAAAAAAAATCAACAGCAGAATTATTCAGCAAAGTTACCTTCAGCCTCCTAATGTGGTTCTCTGTCTCATCCTTTTCTTGCCTAAAGAGCTTCATCAGCTCTTGAACATTTCTCTCATGCTTTGTTTTCACATTCTTCAACTCTGATCTAAGATCTGCCAGCTCCTGCTGGTGAACATCTCTCTCCATCTTCAGCTGCCAGCTAGTTGTAGTCATCTCTTCTTGCTTAGACTCCTGATGTTTTTGAAGGTCTGAAAAGTTCTTGAGAATCTCTTTCTTCACTTTTTCTTCCTCTGCTATTCTGTTTGTCAGCTCTGCCCGAATAGCACTTAAGTTTTTTATATCTTCTTGCATCTCTAAGAATCTTTCCTGGTCTTTTTCACTGATCATGTTAACTGTTTTAAGCTCTTCCTCTAAACGTTCTTTTTCATTTCTCATCTCGTTCTGTACCAGGATTTGCTTTTGCAACTCACTCTCCAGTTTATTTGCTTTATCTTGGACTTCCCTGATCTCTTGCTCAAGAACTATCTGTTGAGACTTGGTTTCACTGAGCTTCACCTCCTTACAATGGAGTTCCTCTTCTTGCTGGGCCCTCTTTGTAAGCACATCACTCAGCTCCTTCCGAAGGTTTTCTATTTGATGTATAGCAGAGAGAAGCTGAGCCTTCAGGTCATCCTTCTCTTTAAGGACCTAGGAAATATGAAAGAAGGAAAAAAAATCAAAATATTACCTAAAAATTCATTAGATCAAAATTTGGTGAAAACTATGCTGTTTGGAAGCAAGAAACAAACTTTATACTGTGAGAAGAGAAAATGTTTACAGATTATGGCCCTGATTCAAAGTGGAGTTTGGCTAACTTTAAACATGCAAGTAGTTGCGCTGAGTCAATGGCTTAAGGATAGGCATGTGCTTAAGTAACTCACTGAATAGGGGCCAATTTGAGTCAGTCTTCCATTTTTCCCATCCTCTTTGCAGTCTGAGATATACTGCTTTCTGCGGTATAGTACTATGGAAGAAAGAGAAAAACAGAAACAAAGCAGAGAAACTACCTTATGGGCACCTGAATATTTATCCTTCAGTATTTTGGCTTGCCCAGGATGCTGTTTGACCAATAATTTTACACCATCCTGTTTCTTCTTCCAGTATCTGTTTGCATTATAAAATAATTTTTAAAAATTCCTTTCCCAAAGTATATGGGAACTCACAATGCTTTCTGCTACTAATCAGGAGTGTCACTATATTCATGGACCAAGATGAGGCAATGATAAGGGCCTGCATGATATTTGCCTATATTACATTATATCCACTACTGGATTTTTTAATTCTTAAAGGTAGCGAAGGAGATTTGTTTATGTTTGACAGTAAACTATGCTGACTGTTTCCAAGGAGGCTACAAAATACCAGTACAAGAGTCTACTTATAAATAAAACTTATTTTAAAATATCCCAAGACAAACAACTATGTTACATTTAAAAGAAATTCAGACATGTTAAGATACTAATATCTGGATTTAAAGACAGAGTGTGAACCATAGCAGTTTTTATCTGGGAGTGCATCAGTGTTCTAGCCTTTCTAAAACTGCATGTTGATTGCAGGACTGTATTCAGGAACAATAATTTAGCACTTATCCTAAATTCTTTTCAAGTATTAAAATGGTGATTGCTTGCATTAACTTTAAAAATACGTACATATATTTGTTTTATATGTATTATACACTTTCTCACTGTCGAGACAATATATGAAAGCTAAGAAGAAAAGGAATAACAATTTAAAGATTCTAGAAAATGAAACAACATCATGTGGAAGGCTAACTACATGGCCAAGACGTTAACAAACTATCCTGATAACTCAGCAGAAAATTAAACATCTAGGGAAGCCTGCTACAACCAATGTTCAAATGAAGCTTGCAAATATTTGGAAAAACTCAGATAACTGCAAATTATGTTCAGAATTCAAGTTTGATATTTTTCAATCATCATTTTCAACGAATGTATCAAACGCAAGGACTTCATGCTGTATTTTTAAAATATCCCAGTTTATCTGAGACACTAGATTGTGTCTGTAAATTTTTAAAGATGCCAAAATTATTTTCATCTAGTTCCCTGAAGCTCATGATAAATGCTGTATCTAGGTTTCTGAAACCCTCAGATGCAAAGTGTGTGTGTCACTATTTTAAAAAAATATATACAATAAGATATTTGTGTTTTGTCCCCATAATGACATGCAGTTTATTTTATATTATATATCCACTAGTAAGAAGTTTTTTTCAGATGTCACACACATCTGTCAAACCTGTTAGCAAGGTGCTGATAACTTCTAATGTGGAAAACAAGGTTCAAACAGATTTTTAAATAAGGATAAAAACATACCAGTACCATTTAGCATTTTTATGCATCTTTAATGGGAAAAATTTAAAACTTAAGAGAAAAATCCAATTCAGACAACCTTAAATACAATATCTGTAGGAAGATTCAATCTCAATACAGCACTATTTGAGTTGCCATCACAAAGATTGTGCTCATCTATCCTTTTATACCAGGAATCGGCAACCTTTGGCACGCGGCTCGCCAGGGTAAGCACCCTGGCGGGCCGGGCCGGTTTGTTTACCTGCCGCGTCCTCAGGTTCGGCCGATCGCGGCTCCCATTGGCCGCGGTTCACCGCTTCAGGCCAATGGGGGTGGCGGGAAGCGGCAGCCAGCACATCCCTCTGCCCGTGCCACTTCCCGCAGCCCCCATTGGCCTGGAGCGACGAACCGCGGCCAGTGAGAGCCACGATCGGCCGAACCTGCAGACGCGGCAGGTAAACAAACCGGCCTGGCCCGCCAGGGTGCTTACCCTGGCAAGCCGTGTGCCAAAGGTTGCCGATCCCTGTTGTCACGGAGTGTGTNCGGGCCGGTTTGTTTACCTGCCGCGTCCTCAGGTTCGGCCGATCGCGGCTCCCATTGGCCGCGGTTCACCGCTTCAGGCCAATGGGGGTGGCGGGAAGCGGCAGCCAGCACATCCCTCTGCCCGTGCCACTTCCCGCAGCCCCCATTGGCCTGGAGCGACGAACCGCGGCCAGTGAGAGCCACGATCGGCCGAACCTGCAGACGCGGCAGGTAAACAAACCGGCCTGGCCCGCCAGGGTGCTTACCCTGGCAAGCCGTGTGCCAAAGGTTGCCGATCCCTGTTGTCACGGAGTGTGTGGGGGGGTCCGGGCCCTGCACCCCTCTTCCTCGGATTCACCGTGACTCTCAGCCAGCCAGTAAAACGGAAGGTTTATTAGATGACAGGAACACAGTCCCAAGCAGAACATGTAGGTACAACCAGAACCCCTCAATCCAGTCCTTCTCCGGGACAACGCATCCGCTGTCAGGTTGGCACTTCCCTTCACATGGACCACGTCCATGTCATAATCCTGCAGGAGCAGGCTCCACCTCAGTAGTTTGGCGTTGGCTCCTTTCATCTGGTGCAGCCAGGTCAGGGGAGAGTGGTCGGTGTACACGGTGAAGTGTCGCCCAAAGAGATATGGCTCTAGTTTCTTGAGGGCCCACACCATGGCCAGACACTCCTTCTCGATGGCCGCATAGTTCTGCTCCCGGGGTAGCAACTTTTTGCTCAAGTACACAATGGGGTGTCTCTCCCCCTTTTCATCCTCCTGCATTAACACCGCCCCCAGCCCCGTGTCGGAGGCGTCGGTGAACACGATAAAGGGCTTGTCAAAGTCGGGGTTTGCCAGAACCGGGCCACTGACCAGAGCCTCCTTCAGTGCCCGGAGAGCCTCCTGGCACTTCTCGGTCCAGACCACCTTGTCTGGCTTCCCCTTCTTGCACAGCTCAGTGATGGGGGCAGCTATGGAGCTAAAGTGGGGCACGAACCTTCGATAGTACCCCGCCATCCCAATAAAGGCTTGGACCTGCTTTTTGGTTTGGGGAGCGGGCCAGTCTCTGATTACCTCCACTTTGTCTGGTTCCGGCTTTAGGCAGCCGCTCCCCACCCGGTGACCTAGGTAGGATACTTCAGCCATCCCCACCTTGCACTTCTCGGCTTTTACAGTCAGCCCAGCCTCCTGGAGTCGGTCCAGCACTTGTTTAACCTGGGACACGTGACCCTCCCAGGTCTGGCTAAAGACACAGATGTCGTCAATATACGCCACGGCAAAACTCTCCATCCCCCTCAGTAGCCGATCCACCAGGCGCTGGAAGGTGGCTGGCGCTCCCTTGAGGCCGAAAGGCAGGGTCAGGAACTCAAAGAGCCCCAGCGGGGTGATAAAGGCCGA
>QXTE01000021.1:861650-914494 GCA_003942145.1 Platysternon megacephalum | reverse complement strand
ACCCTGTAAACGGAGAACTTGGTGTTCGGAGCATCCATCCCCCCAGAGAAACTGGCTTGGGGCCCTCCTCCCTCCTGAGCAGTTGGGAGGTTGTCAGCTCTCCTTGCCTGGGCCGTCTGCCCCTCGTCTGGCTGGGTCTCTACCCAGTCAACCCTGGGCGGATTCGGTCTGCTCAGCCTGTCCCTGAGCTTGGGGCACTGGGCCCGTATGTGGCCTCCCCGGCCACAGTAATAGCAGCTCATGTCCCGTTGGTCCCCTCGAGCGGGTCGGTCGGTCCTGACGCCGGATGTTCCCCTTTGGTGGGGGTTCTCCCTATTTTCCCTATGGGAGGTCCCATGGTGACTCTCTCGCTGCATCGCGGCGGGCCTGTTCCTGTGGGACCCCTCCCTGGTATCCCCTGCCCGACTGTTCACAAACTCGTCGGCCAGCTGCCCTGCATGCTGCGGACTCTCTGGCTTTTTGTCCACCAACCACAGCCTCAGGTCGGAGTGGCACTGCTCATACAGGTGCTCCAGTACGAATATGTCGAGCAGGTCCTCTTTAGTTTGGGCCCCAGCTGTCCACTTGCGGGCGTCCTCCCGCATCCGGTTGGCCATTTGTAGGTAGGTGACCTCAGGGGTTTTTCGCTGACTCCGGAACCTTTTCCGGTACATCTCAGGGGTCAGCCCAAACTCGCGGAGCAGGACCTGTTTGAACATTTCATAGTCCCCTGTCTCCGTCCCTTTCAGTCGGCTGTACACCGCCACGGCTGGGGGGTCGAGTAAGGGGGTGAGAAACTGGAGCCTGTCTGCAGGATCAACCCTGTGCATCTCGCAAGCATTCTCAAAGGCAGTCAGGAAGCTATCCATGTCGTCCCCCTCCTTACGCGGGGCCAGGACGTGTTTATCAAAGCTCCTTGCAGTCTTGGGTCCCCCCTCACTCACCGCAGCCGGGGCCCCACTGCTCCTCAGCCTGGCCAGTTCCAGCTCACGCTGATGCTGTTTCTCCTTCTCCTCCCGCTCATACTGACGCTGGTTCTCCTCATGCTGACGCTGTTTTTCCCGTTCCTCTCGTTCATGCTGTCTCTGTTTTTCACGATCTGCCAGCTCTCTCAGTTTTAGCTCTCTCCCCCAATCCAGCCGCCCCGCTTCCTCGGAGGCTGAGCTTCGCCGGGAGGATCCCCTGCTGGCCGGGGGGGTCACGGTGCCCTCGGTATTCACGGGGCTCCTCCACACCCTTCCCCTAGGCATGGGGGGGGTGTCTCGGGAAGTCCTCAGCAGCTGGCTGACCACTCCCAGCTGGGACAGACAAGGGTGCCTGCGCTGCATCTGCCAGGCTGCTGCCCTCAGAGACAGGAATCAGTTCATTCAGGCGATCTCCCTCCTCCAGCTGGGCAATGAGCTGTTCTTTAGTGAGCCTCCCAATGTGCAGCCCCCTCTGCTTGCACCGCTCCACCAGGTCACTCTTAAGCCACTTGGCATACATCTTCCTGCTGGCCACTCACAGGCCTGGGTGCTCACCGCTCCCCACAGTTTCCAGGGAGACCCCTAGTGTGCCAGCCCTTCTCGAGGTCACCACCTCTCTGCCAGGGTCGAGCTGCAGCCTCCTCCGCCCCTGGGACTGCTCGCTGCAATTCCCCGGGGGACCCTGTTACTGCAACAGTCCTTCTCACTGGTCACACGCTCCCAGGGGTTAATCACTCCTGAAACCGTCCCTCGCTGACTCTTCGCCTGGTCCCCGTCAATCCCCCTTCGTTTTACTGCTCCCCAGTCACTTACTGCATGAAGTGCCGTCCACGGGGTGCAGTAGATCCCACCGCTGCCACCAGTTGTCACGGAGTGCGTGTGGGGGGTCCGGGCCCTGCACCCCTCTTCCTCGGATTCACCGTGACTCTCAGCCAGCCAGTAAAACGGAAGGTTTATTAGATGACAGGAACACAGTCCCAAGCAGAACATGTAGGTACAACCAGAACCCCTCAATCCAGTCCTTCTGGGGTGATTTAGGGAACTTAGCCCCCAGCTTGGGGTTCCCTGTGCTTCCCCACCCAGCCCAAAAGCTCCCTCTCCAACCAAACTCCTCCAGCAGGTCTACCCCTCCCCCGACCCTTCCTCTCCTTTGTTCAGTCTCCCGGCCGAAGGTGTCACTTCTCCCACCCCCCTCCTGGCTCCGGTTACAGCTCAGGTAGCTTCCTTCCCATCCCCAATGTAACTCCCCTCCAACGTTCCCAGGTCAAATCTGCCCTGCTCCCTGCTCCGTCACACCTGTTTTATACAAAAACTAGTTTTGTGGGCTTGTAACTGAGCTTCTAAACCTCCTTCCTTCCTTTTTTTTTTTTTTTAAATGTATTCAACTCCCATGCTGTCTGTTCTTCACCTTTTGCTCTACCTCGGTCTTTATTTTAAAATATCAAAACATACATTATTCACTTTCTATACAACTCATGTTATCTTTGTTTTAACCCTCTCATCCCTCCTTTCTCTAATGCTTTCCTTTGTCTAGATTAAGTGTTCTACATTGATTTAATTTAAATTTTTAAGCTTCTCAGGGTAGGGGAATTTTTTTTTAATTTGAGTAAAGCACTATCCTATTGTGCTTTATAAATGTGAATAAGAATTGTAATACCTAGTTATTGCCAGGGCCGGCGCAACCCATTAGGCGACCTAGGCGGTCGCCTAGGCTGCTGCTATTTTGGGGGCGCCGGCGCCCCAGCCGTCCGTTCAATTTTGGGGGCGGGACCTTCCGCCGCCGCTGTTGGGGACGGCATTTCAGGGGCGGGACCTTCCGCCGCCTAGGGCGCCGGAAGAGCTGGCGCCGCTACTGGTTATTGCTGTTCCTCAATAGATCTCAGTGTTTTACAAAGGAGGCAAATATCATTATCCCCATTTTACAGATGGGAAAACTAAAGCATGCAGGTTAATGACTTGCCCAAAGTCACCCAGCAGGTGAGCGGCAGAGCCAGGAATAGAAATCAGGTTTCCTGAGTCCCAATCCATTGCTCTATTCTCTATACCACACTGTATAATGCTATTTTGTACAAAGACATGGCATCAGGACTCTGGTCTAACGGTTACAGTGGGGAACTGGTAGTTTGATTCCCTCATTCTCCAGTTGACTTGTGACCCTAAGCAATTCATTTAGCATTTCCAGGTCACAAATTTTCTGCAGCTATAAAATTGGGATACTACTTTCCTCACAGAGCTGTTGATTAGCATGTATAAAGCAGCTTTAAAACCTTCACATGAATGGTGCTACAAGTATTACAGTACCTGTACAGTATTTTTGATGGAGCACTAGCAACAGCTATAGTCAAGTTTGCCAAAGTGTTTCCAAACATTCATAATTTTCTGAAAGTTTCAGCTTTTGAACAGAAATTTTCTAGGTCTGGTTTCAGCCCAAAGGTGTAGGGCTTTTTTGGATTCTTTGGAAAGGCTTAGCTGCTTTTAGTACAAGGAGAGTGAAGTGAGAGAGAGCTGTTGGGTGCCCATCTTTTTTGGAAAATCTAGCTATTTATGTAGATACCTACATATGCATTTCAGAGCCTAACTTTAGGTACTCTGGGTTTTTTTTTAATTTTGGACAAAATGCTGACATTTTGACAGGAGATACCTCTCTTCAGAGAAGGTTGCCTTATTGTTCTATGGAAAGTTGGTTCTATGGACATTTTTTAAATTTATGCATTCTCAGAACCACTACTAAAAAACAGCCAGGAAATGCCTGTTAAGATTGCATGAGGAATCTTTACTCCATCTATATACATTAGATTACTGTCTTTAATGACATATGCACAAAAGCTCCATCTTATACTATTTCTCAAAACCTCTAAAACAGCTTAAAAAGTATTTACAACTTTGTAAGTTTCATCTTGTATAGTGCACAGGGCTCCTTGTGATTTATACAAGAGACTTTCATAGGTCTTTCTAGCACACACAATATACTACACATGTAATATATGTGTCTACGGTTATGGGCAAACGGTACAACACAGAGAAAGTGTGTGTGTTGTGATACTGCAAGGCCAAAGGGCAGCAGGAGAGTGTTCAATGGGAGCTATATAAGCCCCAGGATGATCAGGGCCTTATTCCCTGTGGACTGAGGAGAGGTTACTACAGGTTAATTAGAGCACCTGGAGCCAATTAAGACGATGCCAGAGACCTAATAAAAAAGCCTATTCAGTCAGACAGAAGGGAAGGAGAACTGACTGTAGTTTGGAAGAGTACCAGGGGGAAGAGAAACCGTGCCCAAGCAGAGCAGAGGGACTCCCCCGGCACAGAGGACCGAGAGAAACCCTGCCCAAGGGGAATGAGGGTAAGAAGCCAGTGAAGCTGAAGGGGCTGGGACCTGGAGTAGGGGGCAGACGCAGGTCCCTTCTCTCCTCCACCAGGGCACTAGTGGAGCCATCAATGCCCAAGAATAAGGGCAAGGGGCAGCGCACTGACCCACCACACCAAGGAAAAGCACGGGACCCACCACAATAGTGTCGGCCATTTGCCACAGTGTTCATACTAATGATTGTATTGTAATGCACACATACAACAGGAAGGAGTTAAAAGTTCTATGTGCAATCTTTGATCTGGCATTTCCTCAACTTTAAATGTTAGGTTGAACCCATCCAACCTTAACATTCTGTTAAAGTTGTTTGCTGATGGACCAAATGTGGTTTGATCACATTTCAATTATTTCAGGTTACACGTTTTTGTTTTTTCTACTTTTATTATTCAAAACACATTTTACTGAGACCAATATTGGGCTCTGAGGTAGCACTGAGCATTCTCTGTCTCAGGTGCTTGGTTGGCTGGTTCCTGCTCACAAGCTCAGGGTCTAACTGATATCCATATGGGGGGTCAAGAAGGAAGTTTCTCCCAGGACAGACTGGCAGTAACTTTGGCAGGTTTTGGTCTTCCTCTGCAGCGTGTAGTTGTGGGTCACTCGCCAGGATTATTTGGGTGTATCTTATAATCACTTGCCTGTCATTGGGGGGACCTTGGGCACTAGTGCACCTCAGTCCCTCTTATTCTCTGCCTCCGGCACATAACAGTCTACATTTCTGTGAGTTGTAATACTTTGGTTTAATTTTGGTTTGGAGGTTAAGGTGAGGATGCTGGGTGGCCTGTGATATACAGGAAGTCAGACTAGATGATCTCGTGGTCCCTTCTGCCCTTAAACTCCATTACTCTATAATTGCAATTACAATGCTAATTTTTCAGCCAATTACTGAAAGATAAAAATTTCATTAATCATAGCACTCTAAGCCTGTAACCACACCCTCCTTGGGTTACAATCCCACCAGCACTGAGAAGTTGCATAGAGTGAGATGATGATGAAAACTTTGAAGGGAGAGCTCCAAAGAAAATCCCAAGTGCTGCAAGAAATTGTGCTGTTGACTCAAGAAGTGGTGCTGTTCCTTCTAAATCAGCCACCAATCCCGCAAAATAAGGGAAGCTATGCTGCTGTCTTTTAGATGAGACATAAAACCAAGGTCTAGTATACTCAGCCATAACTCTCTAGCCTGTACTCCTAGAATTTCTTACCATCACTACCACCAGTAAGAGCTCCAATGAAGACCAGACACCACTATTATAATCAGTGTCATCTAACTCTGCTCAGAGCATTCTTGTCCAGCACCACCAGCTGATATTTCAGAAACAGAGTATTCAATCCTCTCTCCAAACTGCTTGAATAAAGGATGTTCAAACCCCACTAAAAACAATGGAAAAAATTATCTGTGACATGCTCTAAGATCCTACCAAAGCCCACTAGCCAACCCCTCCAGAGTTTCAGTCAGTATGGCCTTATACAGATCCTAGTGTTAGTTAGACATTGAAAAAGCCCACACTGTACCACTCACATATGACAAAGACACAACACAGAGCTGAGTGTAATGCACATGGCTAGTTGCACCATAGGCCATATGGTCTTGTATCTTCCCTAGAAGAATCACATATGTTGACCAGAAAGGGTGACAAAACAGAACTTCAAAGAACAAGGCAGCCCTCAGAGCAGATAAGCAATTACCAAAACAATCCTCTAAGTTACATTCTGCCTTCATTAAAAAACTCTGCTGTAGTTTTAGTTTAAATTATTCTCTGCCTCCCCTCCAACTTTAATACTGTATTATGCTAATGATGCAGACTGATTTTTTTTGGGGTGGGGAGGGAAAAGAGGGGGTTAAACATTTTTCTGCGGTGTTAGCAACCCAAATATTGGAGCATAAGTTAATTTACAAGTCAAAAAGTGAAACTGATTAGTAGGATTTGTTAACAACACCTTAGCTTGTGAAAGCAAAAAACCCCACAAAAAACTTTTCACCACTAATATTGTTTTTCCTTTTGCACTTCTGTGCACAGTTTAGATGGGGAAATGGAACTAATTTAGAAAGGAGACTGCAAAGCTTAGAGTATAAGTAATTAATATGGAGTCATAAGAACAGCCATACTAGATCAGACTAGCCCAGTATCCTGTCTTCCAACAGTGGCCAATGCCAGGTTCCCCAGAGGGAATGAACAGAACAGGTATTCATCAAGTTATCCATCCCCTGTCGCCCATTCCCAGCTTCTAGCAAACAAAGGCTAGGGACACCATCCATGCCCATCCTGGTTAATAGCCATCGATGGACCTATCCTCCATGAACTTATCTAGTTCTTTTTTGAACCCCGTTATAGTCTTGGCCTTCATAACATCTTCTGGCAAGGAATGCCACAGGCTGACCATGCGTTGTATGAAGAAATATTTCCTTTTGTTTCTTTAAAACCTGCTGCTTATTAATTTCATTTGGTGACCCCTAGGTTCTTGCGTTATACGAAGGAGTAAATAACACTTCCTTATCTACTTTCTCCACACCAGACATGATTTTATAGACTTCAATCATATGCCCCCTTAGTCGGCTCTTTTCCAAGATTAAAAGTCCCAGTCTTATTAATCTCTCCTCATACAGAAGCCATTCCATACCCCAAATCATTTTTGTTGCCCTTTTCTGAACCTTTTCCAATTCCAATATATCTTTTTTGAGATGGAGGGACCACATCTGCATGCCAAATTCAAGATGTGGGCCTAAGTACACTATATCTTCTGGATCCCCCTTGTGCACATGCTTGATGTATATAGAGGCAATATGATATTTTCTGTCTTACTATCTATCCCTTTCTTAACGATGCCCAACATTCTGTTCGCTTTTTTGACTGCCACTGCACACTGAGTGGATATTTTCAGAGAACTATCCACAATGACTCCAAGATCTTTTTCTTGAGTAGTAACAGCTAATTTAGACCCCATCATATTATACGTATAGTTAGGATTAGGTTTTCCAATGTGCATTACTTTGCATTTATCAACATTGAATTTCATTTGCCATTTTGTTGCCCCATCACCTAGTTTTGAGAGATCCTTTTGTAGCTCAACGCAGTCTGCGTGGGACTTAACTATCTTGAGTAGTTTTGTATCACCTGCAAATTTTGCTACCTCACTGTTTACCCCTTTTTCCAGATCATTTATGAATATGTTGAATAGGAGTGGTCCCAGTACAGACCCTCGGGGACATCACTATTTACCTCTCTCCATTCTGAAAACTGACCATTTATTCCTATCTTTTAAACAGTTACTGATCGATGGAAGGGCCTTCCATCTTATCCCATGACAGCTTACTTTGCTTAAGAGCCTTTGGTGAGGAACCTTGTCAAAGGCTTTCTGAAAATCTAAGTACACTATATCCACTGGATCCCCCTTGTCCACATGCTTGTTGACCCCCTCAAAAAATTCCAGTAGATTGGTGACGCATGATTTCCCTTTACAAAAACCATATTGACTCTTCCCCAACAAATTATGTTCATCTATGTGTCTGAAACTATAGTAAAGAACAAAATTGTCAACCAGTTTACCTAGTACTGAAGTCAGATTTACCGGCCTGTAATTGCCGGGATCGCTTCTGGAGCTCTTTTTAAACATTGGTGTCACATTAGCTATCCTCCAGGCATTTGGTACAGAAGCTGATTTAAATGATAGGTTACAAACTATAGTTAGTTGAACTGAAATGTCACATTTGAGTTCCTTCAGAACTCTTGGGTGAATACCATCTGGTCCTGGTGACTTATTACTGTTTAGTGTATCAATTGGTTCCAAAACCTCCTCCAATGACACCTCAATCTGGGACAGTTCCTCAGATCTGTCACCTAAAAAGAATGGCTCAGGTTTGGGAATCTCCCTCACATCCTCAGCCGTGAAGACCGATGCAAAGAACTCATTTAGTTTCTCCACAATGGCCTTATCGTCCTGGAGTGCTCCTTTAGCATCTCGATCGTCCAGTGGCCCCACTGGTTGTATAGCAGGCTTCCTGCTTCTGATGTACTTAAAAAAATATTTGCTATTACTTTTGAGTCTTTGGCTCGCTGTTCTTCAAATTCTTTTTTTGGCCTTCCTAATTATATTTTTACACATCACTTGCCAGAGTTTATGCTCCTTTCTATTTTCCTCACTAGGGTTTAACTTCCACTTTTTAAAGGATGCCTTTTTGCATCTCAATGCTTTTTACTTTGTTTAGCCATGGTGGCACTTTTTTGGTTCTCTTACTATGTTTGGGAGTATACATTTAATTTGGTGTATACATTTAAGTTGAGCCTCTATTATGGTGTCTTTAAAAAGTTTCCATGCAGCTTGCAGGGATTTCACTTTTGGTGCTGTACATTTTAATTTCTGTTTCACTAACTTCCTCATTTTTGTATAGTCCCCTTTTCTGAAATTATATGCTACAGTGTTGGGCTGCTGTGATGTTTTCCCTACCACAGGGATGTTGAATTTAATTATATTATGGTTACTATTACCAAGCAGTCCAGCTCTATTCACCTCTTAGACCAGATCCTGTGCTCCACTTAGGACTAAATCAGGAATTGCCTCTCTTCTTGTGGGTTCCAGGACTAACTGCTCCAAGAAGCAGTCATTTAAGGTGTCAAGAAACTTTATCTCTGCATCCCGTCCTGAGGTGACATGTACACAGGCAATATGGGGATAGTTGAAATCCCCCATTATTATTGAGTTTTTTATTTTCGTAGCCTCTCTAATCTACTGGAGCATTTCACAGTCATCATCACCATCCTGGTCAGGTGGTTGGTAATATATCCCTACTGCTATATTCTTATTATTTGAGCATGGAATTACTATCTATATAGATTCCATGGTACAGTTTGGTTCATTTAAGATTTTTACTTCATTTGATTCTGTGCTTTCTTTCACATATAGTGCCATTCCTCCACCAGCATGACCTGTTCTGTCCTTCCAATATATTTCATACCCTGGTACCATTGATTATCCTCATTGCACCAAGTTTCTGTGATGCCTATTATATCAATATCCTCATTTAATACAAGGCACTCTGGTTCACCCATCTTATTATTTAGACTTCTAGCATTGGTATATAAGCACTTGAAAAACTTGTCACTTTTTAGCTGTCTGCCATTACATGATGAAATTGAATGGGACTTTTTTCATTTGCTGTTTCTCATCAGATCCTACCCGTATTTTATCATTTTCAATTCTCTCCTCCTTACTAGGACATAGAGAATCTCCATTAATAGCTCCTCCCCTAAGGGATTCCTCTGTCTGACCCACATGCTCCTCTGCACCTGTCAGCTTTCCCTCAGCCCTTAGTTTAAAAACTGTTCAACAACCTTTTTAATTTTAAGTGCCAGCAATCTGGTTCCTTTTTGGTTTAGATGAAGCCCATCCTTCCTGTATAGGCTCCCCTTTTCCCAAAAGTTTCCCCAGTTCCTAATAAATCTAAACCCCTCCTTTTACTTCTAGGCTGAGAGTATGAATCCAGCATAGGTCAACAGAAAGAAAGTCATTAGTATCTGCCAGCTGTTTTGTGGCCTATGTAAATTCACAGTGCAGTTGTTAGATGGCAAGTGCATATATCACATCCTCATCTCTATTTCTAAAATAAAAGGGGAAAGGAGAGGAAAAATAAAGGCTCTGCTCTTACCTGATTGCTCTTATCCATCAGCTGATTGATGGTTTCATTCTGTTTCACCATATCACGTTCCAGTTTCTTATATTTCAGCTTCCAGTGTCGAATGGATTCCTGAGCTTTCACTTTCAACTCTTCTTTCTTCTTCTCAGTCTCTAGCCTAAGGGTCTCAGACTGCCTGAATTCAGCAAGGTACCGATCTGCTTCCTTAGTAGACTCTTCAAGTTGCTGGGCCAGCTCAGCAGTTTGGAGTTCAGTTTGCCTCCGTTCACTCTCACAGGCCTTGTAGCAGCTCTGTATTTCCTTCAGCTGGTCCAGCATCCTTTGCTGCTGCTTCTCCCTGTTTTCCAAGTCAGATGTTAACACCTGTATACAAACACATTGTATTATAAAAACACAGTCCTTAGGGATACACAATATGAAATAGTAGTAAAGCAACATACAGTGTAGCTTATGAATAAATCACGTTCCTATTTATAGATTACGTGCAACAACTTAGAAGATCATTGTAACTAAAGATGGAAAAACCTGTTATATCACAGAATACATCTCCCTGTAATGGCAACTCTTTGCGCTCCAACAGAGGGTACAAACAGTACATTTATATTATCTTGAATTTTACTGTAAGTACCTGGAATCCAAACACTCCCCTTTTGGTGCTTAAAATCCTGGCTGAAGTTTTGTGACTCAGGCCAATATCTAATACTTAATCACAAGTCAAATATTCCCTCACCCAACCACCTGTTCCTGAATGTTTCATAAGCAGACATTTTTTTTTTAAAGGGTATTTTAAAAACTGATCTTGCTGTGAATTCTAATATACAGCTAGCTAAAACAGTTTTTTTTTTAAAAATACATTTTTACAAACAATGAATAGCACACAGCAATACTTTAGGATAGAAAGTAAACAACACTATGTAATTGAAACTGTTGTGGGAATTTAAGTAAATTGGAAGATTATTGGAGTTGCTATTCCTGCTCTTTCAAAATGCACTATGGGATTTTCAGTTACCTCAGATGGCCAACATACTGTGTTTATCTCCAGCAGCACAGCACCCCTTAAAACCAAACTGGGATATTGATTCAGTACTAACTCAGAAATAAGAGTGCCAGCTACACAATCACCAGGACGACTTCTTGCAGCATATTTGGGTTATCCTTGTAGGTGTTCCATCTCTTATTCATATATTTCACTGAACGTCCCACTGATAAAAATCTAACAGCCCAGAATGTCATACCTAGAGGCATACCTAATCTACACTGTCTCAATGAGGTTCTGAAAACTATATAACTTTCTCAGAGGCAAAATAATTATAGAGCAGGAAACACACTAAGACAAGATCTATGCTTTCCTTCTATTTTAATTTTAATATAGAAGGTGAAAGAAAGAAATGCAATTTTAAACATCTTACATATTCTGACATTCATCACTCTATATATAAATGAGTCTGCAGTCTCTCCAATTTATACAAGCATCTTTCTGTATATTAAAGCTCCACAAATGCTTCATGAAAATAGCATGGGCAACAAAATGGCAGATGAAATTCAATGTTGATAAATGCAAAGTAATGCACATTGGAAAACCTAATCCCAACTATACATATAAAATGATGGGGTCTAAATTAGCTGTAAACACTCATGAGAGAGATCTTGGCGTCATTGTGGATAGTTCTCTGAAAATATCCACTCACTCAATGTGCAGCCGCAGTCAAAAAAGCTAACAGAATGTTGGGAATCATTAGGAATGGTATAGATAAGAAGACAGAAAATATATTGCCTCTATATACATCCATGGTACATCCACATCTTGAATACTGCATGCAGATGTGGTCGGCCCATCCCCAAAAAGATATATTAGAATTGGGAAAAGATACAGAAAATGGCAAAATGATTAGGGGTATGGAACAGATTCCATATGAGCAGAGATTAATAAGACTGGGACTTTTCAGCTTGGAAAAAAGACGACTAAGGAGGTCTATAAAATCGTGATTGGTGTGGAGAAAGTAAATAAGGAAGTGTTATTTACTCCTTCTGATATCACATGAATTAGGGGTCACGAAATGAAATTAATAGGCAGCAGGTTTAAAACAAACAAAAGGAAGTATTTTTTCACACAACGCACAGTCAACCTCTGGAACACTTTGCCAAAGGATGTTGTGAAGGCCAAGACTATAACAGGGTTCAAAGAAGAATTAGATAAATTCATGGAGGATAGGTCCATCAATGACTATTACCCAGGATAGGCAGGGATGGCCTGGCCTCTGTTTGCCAGAAGCTGGGAATGGGTGACAGGAGATGGATCGCTTGATGATTACCTGTTCTGTTCATTCCCTCTGGGGCACCTGGCATTGGCCACTGTTGGAAGACAGGATACTGAGCTAGATGGACCTTTGGTCTTACGTAGTATGGCCGTTCTTATGTTCTATTTATTAGCAGTAATTTTGCTTATGTATCATGTAATCTTTGTTTTCCCCATTTTGGTGATGTTTGTAGAAACTTGATCTTTTAGTGTTCACCCAATCTGGCTGCCTTCATGAGTCCAGAGGCAACTTTATGTACTAGAATGTTTGAGGCTGGATTTTGAGACCTTCACCTCTCTTTCAGAGAGCAGCAGATGCTGAAAGAGTACAGGGGAGGCAATAGGTTCAGCTTCTAGAAAGAGAAGTCTGATTGTTATGACTCTACAGTTAACTCCACTAGCCAATACAATTGCAACACAGAGCCTCCAGAAGAAGCCATTACCTATTCCAGATGACGAAAGGGAGCTGTAAGAGGAGCCTTTCCATGCCCTCAGCAGGAATGATGATTGTCATGCAAAAAGGGCATAAGGATGGGTAAAAAGAAAAGGATTATCCGTAAGGGTTCTCAGAGTAATGTGTGCATGTCATCTCCTATGCTTCAGAACACCAAGAAGGAATTCCCCTGCTTCCCTCCTTGTACACAGTTATGCTACTGACCAAGCACATTATGGTGGAAGAGCGCATTTGCCTTTCTCCAAAACATTAGGCATTGGCTGCTACTAGAGGTTGGATACCAGATTTGATGGATTATTCATCTCCTTTGGTATGTCAAATTGTATGGTCCTGTGATGTGAAGGGCTGACCTTCAGAGGTGGGAGAGGCATCTACATTGGGCTAAGGAGAAATATAAACAACCATACCTTTAATAAAAATTTTTTTACTATTAATTATCAATCATCTAATATTGTAAATTCTCTACTCACCAGTACTAAGACTTTATAACTTGTTATTTCCATCTGAATTCAAATAAATACAGTCTGTCTGTATCTTATTGATATACCAGTCCAGCAAAGGCCACAAGCAAACCACAGGGCAACTATTAACTAGATGATCTCGTAATATTGCTGACAAAGCACCAAGATAATGATACTTATTCCCAAGATTAACTAGACAAAGAAAAAGAAGCACACAGTGCTATTTTATCTTGGTAAAATCCTGAGTTTTAAAGGATAGATGAAGCCACTCTTGGATTCCAGGCTTTTCCAGCATCACTCTCTGAGAGCACTGAACAAAGTAATTATCAATTTCTGGATTCATTTTATGACTATTTGACCTATAAAAAGCCCTAAGTGACCTGGAACCTACCTAAAAGAAATCCTCTCTCCTCATGACATCCTGCCACAGCTGTAGTCAGTGAAGACACCTGAGAGGAAGCCCCACTGTGAAGAAAGAGAGGTTTGCTAGCAGGACATTCTACACTAAGGCCCCAGACCACTGTAACTTGCTTCTTCCACTGGCCTCTAATAGCCCATGTTTGTTAGCTTACAGGGCACATGGTTTTTACTCCCTCACCTGTGAGGAGATGAGTGTTCAGTAGGGCTGGTTAGTGGTGGTGTGGGACTCGAGATTGTGTGGGCAGGTTGATACGTTCTTTTTATATTTATACTCTTGCTGCATTACTTTATTTGACTGCCGGTAACTGACGGGTCTTTTTCCTTATTAGTGTATTTTTAAAAAGTGATTGCCAGAGTGCACAGAGCATTGAATGTATGCTCTTTTATTGTAATTTGTAAAAAGAAAAAAACCCCATAAATATTGGTTAACCAGTCATTAAGCGGAGGAGGGCGGGTGCTAACAGCAACATCTCTTTACTACAGGCCTGCCTTTCTCAAACATAATTTTTCCCTCACTGTGTGCACATAAAATTAACATTAGTAAGAGTTAGAGACCCTGAACAACCAAGCACTAGGCAAGGTATGGATTATGAAGTAGCAGTTTTCTACTCCTGAGATGCTGTAAGAACAGTGAATAAGACACGCAATGATTTGTTAATGCCATTGTCCAGTCAGGTTAATAATTTACAAAACAATAAGTACGAATGGTTTTAACTACTGTCTTTAGCACAGGGCAAGAACCAAGTTAGAGGCAATGTACCTCTTTTGGCAGAGTGCATCATATAACTATTGAGCAACTCCTTCTAGCTAATCCAAAAGTAATAGTGTTTGATTTCAGAGGAAGCAGCATTCAGTCTTCCTTTGCCAGAAGCAGGAGCTAGCCTAATGCAAGGTCTTGGGAGAGGGGGGAAATGATAAGTGAGTAAAAATGGGGAAAGCCCTAGAATCCCTCCTTCACCATCAAAACAGAGTTGTCACCCTTATTTTACAATTGTCTGACAACTAAACAAGATTACATTACTTTCTGCATTATTCTCTGGGCATTCCTTGTAATGAGTATGAAGAGGCAGTGTGATCTAGTAACTAGGACACTGCACTGAAAGTCGACCTGGGTTCTAATCCCAACTTTACAAATGACCTGCTGTATGACCTTCAACAAGTATATTCCTTCTCTGTACCAGTTTTTCTCCTTGCACTCACTGTCTGTGTTGTCAATTTAGATTGCAAGCTCTTCTGGACAGTGACTGTCTATCATTATGTATTTGTACAAGGATGAGAACAATGAGACTTGTATCTTAGTTGGGACCCTTAGGCACAACTGGAGTACAAATATTAAAATAATAAATAAGAATACCAAGCTAAGTCTTATATAAATATCAACAAAGAAAAATGGAAATGTGTCTACTGGTGAAAGTGTAAATATAGAGAATGACCACAAACTTGCTCTACTATCCTATACACAAATATGGTTTTTGGCTCATCAAGAAAAGTAACTGTTTAAACTTGTAAAATCTGCCTAAGAGAATTTAAAAAAAAGATACTTAAGCACAATATTTATATACCGTAACCTTTGAAGGCTATGGATTCAAATTTGGAACACGATAGAAGTTAAAGCAGCCAAATAAAACATCAGAAATCATTATGCCTACCCTTCCACAGCTTTTATACAATGGCTAACCTTTTGACTCATACACCAAACAATATTTGATTACATATGCTGTTATCACTTTCCATTTACTGACTCTCTAGTGATAGCATAAGGGATGTCAGTCCAAAATAATAGGTTCTCCAGACTTTCTCGGTCATTAAAAATAATTATTTCTCCACAAACCTTAAGAGAACACATCTTGTTCATATAACTACATTTTCCATGTACTTGTTAATGAAACATTATTCTAAGCTTAAGCAAAGTACAGAAAACAATGTTCAATTAATTGAAGACACTCATCTCACTGTGGAGAAGTAAAATGTTAACCTCCATTTTATGAATAATAATATTCACTGTAGGGAAACATTTCTTTGGATTATTTATCCTTAAGCACAAAGAGATATAATTGACTTATAGAAACCAGTTTGATTTCCACCAGGGAAAATCTAGCCTGTGGATCTAAAGAATCAATTCAAATGTATGCTCTTACATTTTACTTAGCAATTCCTGCAAGTGAAATAGAACTTTCTATCTAGAAATAAATAAACCAGTCTTGCTTTATTTAATTTTTTTATATTTATTTTTGGGGTTCTGCCAAGCTAGTCATTCAACCCATCCCCACATTCAGCACAATAGGAACTGCCTGAAAGGAAGAATTAGCTTTGCATATTTACCATTAGAGCTATTGAATACAATGAGGGTGACACAAGGTGACATTGGCCCTTTATGAGGGAGCAAGGCAAATGCACCTATGCCTTGTCAGCAGACCCCAACTGGGCTACAAGAGAAGGCACCTGGGCCTTAGGGGGTGAAGCATGGATGAATCAGGCTGGAGAATCAGCCCAAAAAGGGGCAGAGAGAGCAGACATAGGGTATGTCTACATTGCAATTAAAAAACAACTGCTGGCCCATGTCAGCTGACTCGGGCTAAGGGGCTGTTTAATTGCAGTGTAGACTTGCAGGCTTGGGAAGCAGCCAGGGCTCTGGGACCCTCCCACCTTGCAAGGTCCTAGGGCCCGGGGTCCAGCCCAAGCTCGAACATCCTCACCACAATTAAACAGTCCCTTAGCCGAGCCCCACAAGCCTGAGTCAGCTGGCATGGGCCAGCTGCGGGTATCTAATTGCAGCGTAGGTATACCCATAGGGCTCTCACTACTGGCTCCCTGGGAATAGGCAGACATACCAGAAGCAGAAAGTTCCCTGGGAGTGACTGCCAAAGTCCCCTGTGAGGGGAGGCAGTGGGAACCTGCTGAGAGAAACCCAGTGAGTTGGAGCCAGAGAGCTGAAGAAAGCAGGAGCAGCAGGAAGTTCCTAGAAGAGACTGCCAGAGACCCTTGGGAGAAAAGGCAGTAGGAAATTGCCAGGAAAAAGTGGCCCTCCAGGCAGAAAGCCCTGGCTGACAGTGCTCAGTGAACCTAACACAGAAGATTCCTGCAGGAAGCCCAAAAGCCGGAAGGACAGAGTTGAAGGGGAGAAAAAACTGGGAGCTGTAGCCTAGGGTAGACTGAGGAACTGATTTTGTCTGTCTGGCTTGTGTTTCAAAAAATAAAATTGCCTGGAAAGAGACGCTGGGTGTGGCAGTGGGTCCTTTGTGAGCGGGGGAGAAGGCCAGCTTGTTACATGGAGGAAATGCCAGAAAATAGATCAAGACAGAACCAGATTGATTTATCTTGACGCCAGAAGCCAATCCAAACACCAGAACTCCTGAAACAGGAAAATATAGGGTAAGATGGAGTAGATATGATGTTTGCTAGAGAACAGGGTGAATTAATGGACTTTGAAGCCCCTGGGGAAGGGTAGTATGACTTTTGCTGTGCATATGGCTTACTATATAGCACCCAGGATGCCTCACCTGAATGGACGAGGCTAACCAACCCATGATCATGCACTTGACAGACTTTGGTGATAAAAGATTTTTATCTAAAGACCTGAACTGAACAGAAATTTAGATTTTCCAGAATACCATGTCCTTAGAAATAAGCGAGATGGAACACTTTTCTTCAGCTAAAGGGGCGTTTCCAGGAAAAAAATGGAGGAAGTGATCCAAAACCTACAAAACACAAAGTAAAATAATATAGGAAACCACTTTATCAGGATCTGTTGAGAAACTAATAGAGCAGTTGAATACCAATGTAACATCTAATCTGTCTGTACGATAGAATCTGACTCTACATTACTGGCTCTAAAACTACATTTTTCAATTTGATAGGCTCTGTTCAAGCTAAAATTGAACTTCATATGTTTATATGGTTGTTTGTCTTCCCTAGTGATATTTGAATATTGTTTAGCTGAAAGATATACAAGGTAACCTTGTATATCTTTCAGCTAAACAATATTCAAATATCTGAGAGAAATTATATAAAGTGGACAGTATTCTCAACTGTACGTTTTAAACTTGTTTTTGTTCTATGATCTGTTTTTTCATATGATGATGTATCATGGCCAATGGTTTTGTGCTCCTGGCCAATTTTTTTCCCCCAGAATTATCCTACAAACCAGTGATCTGGAACATACTAATAGGTTGTTACAGTAATATATCTAGTGACTATAATTTTTCCAGCAATAATGCAATCCCTTAATTATCATTTTTGTATCCTGAATCCAAAACTAAAAATATATAAAAATAATTAAAAATATATAATACCCATTTAAATCCAGAAAAGAAAAAAATGAAACACTTTTAAAACTTCAAGTTTAGAAGAGTACCATGCTACATCTCCAACATAAATAACTATTCCCCATTTTTTAAAAAAAAGTTAAAACTAAGGAACTGACAATTTAAGGGCATAAATACTGCCATCAAATAAAACAGACTACCACAGTCCAATTACAACAAACTACATAATTATTTTCACATCCATGTTATCAAAACAATCTTAAATCTGATATTTTGATTTATTGATCGGAAATGTTATGTGAAACAAGTCATAGTAGTCATTTTCTGAGCAGTGATTGCTTGAATGGGGTATCCTATTTAGCAAGGTATGTTGTAATGTCTGTGCTTATTGTAGGCCTGTTAATAGGCTGCATTTAAATAATTTTAAACAAAGCTATTTAGGTAGAGTATATAAGAACTGTGATGTATATGTTATTTTACTAAAGCTAAATGATAATGTAATGTTTTTATGCTTAATTTTGATTTTATGTGAGTTAAGATTGTTTTGATAATGTGAAAATGATTATGTAGATTGCTATCATTGGAAGAGTGTATTTTATTTTATGGCAGTGTGTATACTCCTAGTTTTCCATTTCCTTACTTTAACATTTTTTTTTAAACAAAGAATAGTTGGTATTTAAGTTGGAAACATAATATTGTACTTTTCAAACAGAACTTTTGCTGTGTTTTCTTTTAATATTCTAGTTTTAGGATTTTAAAGTATTATAAACAATTGTCATTTCAATTTATCTGCAGATGTCAAGATCTCCATTGTTATTTCAACCATGTGGTGTCCCAGAGTTCTGCCGCACTTAAACCTGGTGATCTGTTCCGACAGAGCTTAGCAGCTTCACAGGACTAAAGCTTGAAGCTAAGCACATAAGAACCTCTCAGGCGCTGGCCCTTCTGCTATTATCTAATTCTACAACATTTGATAGTTTGTATCAAAAGCATTATACAAACCAAAGGTACATTTTATTATGGCAGAAGCAGAGCAAGTACTAGAGTTAAGTTGTGGCAGAGGTAACTGTGTCTATCCTTCCATTTAAGGTAGCTCAACATTTAAAAACAAACAACACCTTTCAAACTATTTGTCAAGACTTGGATTCTGCCTGAAGATAAACATTTTTTGAAAGTTTTTGAGGGGGAAGAGAGGAAACCATCTCCCCCCCTCCCCCACACAAAACAACTCCACCACTTTCCCCACTATTTTTTATTATGACTGTAAGATTTGGGTGCCATTATGCCAGATGTAGTACAAGACACATATAGAGACAGCCCCTGCCCTGAAGAACTTCGAAAAACAGCAACAATTTATTTCCAACTGCTGCACAGTGGACACGGTGTAGAAAAGAATAGTTACTAAACTANAACAGTGTGCCCTTGTTGCCAAGAAGGCTAACGGCATTTTGGGCTGTATAAGTAGGGGCATTGCCAGCAGATCGAGGGACGTGATCGTTCCCCTCTATTCGACATTGGTGAGGCCTCACCTGGAGTACTGTGTCCAGTTTTGGGCCCCACACTACAAGAAGGATGTGGAAAAATTGGAAAGAGTCCAGCGGAGGGCAACAAAAATGATTAGGGGGCTGGAGCACATGAGTTATGAGGAGAGGCTGAGGGAACTGGGATTGTTTAGTCTGCAGAAGAGAAGAATGAGGGGGGATTTGATAGCTGCTTTCAACTACCTGAAAGGGGGTTCCAAAGAGGATGGATCTAGACTGTTCACAGTGGTACCAGATGACAGAACAAGGAGTAATGGTCTCAAGTTGCAGTGGGGGAGGTTTAGATTGGATATTAGGAAAAACTTTTTCACTAGGAGGGTGGTGAAGCACTGGAATGGGTTACCTAGGGAGGTGGTGGAATCTCCTTCCTTAGAGGTTTTTAAGGTCAGGCTTGACAAAGCCCTGGCTGTGATGATTTAGTTGGGATTAGGTCCTGCTTTGAGCAGGGGGTTGGACTAGATGACCTCCTGAGGTCCCTTCCAGCCCTGATATTCTATGATTCTATGATACTTACCGTACAGTAACAGTGTTTCATTGAAACACTATTGTCAGTGTGGATCCCACTATAGGTGCACATGAGCCTCATTGATGCAAGATTGGAGTCTTTTAAATAGCAGCGTCCATCAGGACTGCGCTTACACCCTGTGCCTCCTCATGCAAGGGCCTCAAAGGCAAAATGGCCTTGATCCTCCCTCAGTTCCCTTGCAACTCAAAACCCATGTTACCCGAAGACTCCAAAAGCAGGGATGGAGGGTGGTTCACGACAGTCACACCAACAAGAACATCTCAAAGAACCATACAGTTACTGAAGGGTAAATATCCATACAGTCTTTTTGAGTATGTGTCAGTGTGGATTCGCACTGTATGTGACTAGCAAGCAGTATCCTCATCAGGATGGTGGGCATCAGGAGCATCAGCTGTATCAGTCTAACAAAGACTGAAGTACAAGCCCTCCTAAACGTTGCACCAGATCAACCAACCAAGTCCAGTGCATCATGCTTGACAAACATGAGAAAGCTGCTCCACACAATAGCTTTGTAGATTTCAGATATTGGTGCATTGCAAAAGCATACTGAAGATGCTGCTTGGGCTCTGACAGAATGTGTGCTTGTGGTAGGAGAGGGACATCAGGCAGATGGTATCATAGCGAGATGTGTGTTATTTTGAAAGTCTGTGAGATGAAATGGCTAGGTCTTTGGAACTCCCAACCATAGCCACAAACACACATGAAGCCTGTGATGGGGTGTCCACCCCACACAGGACTGGAAGGTGTTAAGGTGGCCAGATAGGCCTATTAACTCCACAAGCTGGACCTGGAGGAAGAGCCAGGGATTGATTGCAAGCAGGCTTGGTCGGGAAGGAAGGGACTTATAAAGCCAGGAAGCCGGCAACAGCCTGGGGCAGCCATCACTCCCTGGGAAGAGGGAGGGCCGCCCCAGCCTCGTCCCTGCCAAAGCTGTGGCCCCACTCCCAGCCCCAGCTCCTCAGGGGAGGGGGCATGACCATGAAAAGTTTGGAGACCACTTCTTTACACCAATGCTAGTAGCCTGGGTAAACAAGAAGAACTGAAATTGCTCATTAAGCATAAATTTGATCTAGTTGTATTACTGAAAGCTGGTGGGATGATTCGCACTACTGGAATGTTAAAATCAGTGGTTATAACCTATTTAGGAAGGATGGAATGGACAAAAGGAGAGGGGGAGTGGCACTCTGTCAAAAATGGCATTACGTGTTTCTGAGTCACTGAAATCAGAAAAAAATTATCTTGAATGCTTATGGATTAATGTCATAACAGATTAAGCACAAGATAGGCCATACTGGTTAAAAAAATCCTGACCTGGATTACAGGGGAAGGGAAAGCAGCTATAATAAATTAAAAAACAACAACAAATGGAAGAAGGGGGAAGTTGATAGTAATGAATATACATCAGAAGATAGGAATTGTAGAAAAATAATATGAGAAGTAAAAGGGACACAAGGAAAACTCTATGGTTAGCAGAGTTAAGGACAATAAGAAGGAATTTTTTAAGAACTAAAAAAGAATCCCACCAATCGTATTGGTCCATTAGTAGATGGAAACGATAGAATTATCAATGATAATGCAGAAAAGACAGTGTTCAATATATATTTCTGTTTTGTATTTAAGGAAAAAAACAGATGGTACAGACTCATCATATAGTGATAATACCCTTTCCATTCCACCACTGCTTCAGGAGGAAGTTAAACAGAACCTACAGAAGTTAGACATTTTTAAAATCAGCAGATTTAGGTAACTTGCATCCAAGAATTTAAAAGAGCTGGCTGAATGCTGGTTTTCAATACATCTTGGAGCTCTGGGGAAGTTCCAGAAGATTGGAAGACAGGTAATGCTGTACCAATTTTTAAAAAGGTAAACAAGATGACTGGGGCCTTGTTTAAACTAATTTGGGTTTTTTTTTTTTCATGAGATTGCAAGTTTGGTTGATAAAGGTAATAGTGTTCATGTAATATACTTAGACTTCTGTAAGCCATTTGTCTTGCTACAGTACAACATTTTGATTAAAAAACTAGAATGATATAAAATTAACATGGCACACATTAAATGGATTAAAAACTGGCTCACTGTCAGATCTCAAAATGTAATTGTAAATGGGGAATCGTCATTAAGTAGGGGGGTGTTTCCAGTTGGGTCCTGCAGGGATCAGTTCTTGGTCCTACAGTATTTAATATTTTTATCAATGACCTGGAAGAAAACATAGTATCATCACTGATAAACTTTGCAGATGACACAAAAATTGGGGGGGTGGTAAATAACAAAGAAGACAGGTCACTGATTCAGAGCAATCAGGACTGCTTGATAAACTGAGCACAAGCAATCAATATCCATTGTAATATGACTAAATGTAAACATCTAGGTCAAAGAATGTAGGCCATAATTACATGATGGGGGACTATATCCAGAGTAGCAGTGACTCTGAAAAAGATTTGGGGGTCATGGTGGATAATCAGCTGAGCATGAGTTCCCACTGACTCTGTGGCCAAATTAGCTAATGCGATCCTGAGATGTATAAACAGCAGAATCTCTAGCAGGAGTAGAGAAGTTATTTTCCCTCTGTATTTGGCACTAGAATAGCATGTCCAGTTCTGGTTCCCACAATACAAAAAGGATGCAGATAAATTTGAGAGGGTTCAGAAAAGAGCCAGAAGAATAATTAAAGGATTAGAAAACGTGCCTTAATGTGATAGACTCAAAGAGCTCAGTCTAGTTAGCTTAACAAAGAGAAGGTGAAGGGATGACATGATTACAGTCTATAAGTATATACATAGGAAACAAATATTTAATATTGGGCTCTTCAATCTTGCAGAAAAAGGTACAATGCAATCCAATAGCTGGAAGTTGAAGCTAGACAAATTCATACTGGAAATAAGACAAATGTTTAACAGTGAGGTTAATTAACCATTGGAACAATTTAGTAAGGGTCATGGTGAATTCTGCAGCACTGACAATTTTTCAGTCAAGATTGTATGTTTATTCTAAAAAATATGCTCTAGGAATTATTTTGAGGACGTTCTATGGCCTGTGTTATACAGGTGGTTAGACAAGACAAGCACAATGGTCCCTTCTGGCATTGGAATCTATGACTATATATCTAAGTTGTGCACAGGAATAAATATTTGTCACTTAATGCACTGTATCACCTGTCGTAAATGGTATATGTGTACAAGAAGGAGCAATTTCCTACACACACATACAGCATCATATACTCAAAATTATAGTCCACAATCATTATACAAAGTATATCACATATTTTATACAAAATCTTATACAAAGTTCAATTTTCTCTTTGGAGTTAGATAGTCGTAAGTTGTTTAAGTAAAGTATGTTCTGACAATGGATGTTAAGATTAAAATGCGGTCTGCACATTTAGTTTATTCTGATTTCAGCATTTTTTTTACATGTTTATTTCTCCACCCTTTTTTAGGACAAGTAAAATCTCATTTCTTTTTATGTATTATTGGAAGGCTGCCTTAAAACAAATACTACCTAGGAAAAAGAATTATTTGCCATTTAAGAAGATATGCTGTCAAATTAAAATCACTGTGACAAGTTAGCTGTAAACTTTGCTGAAATTATGCATGGACAATTAAACTTTTTTATTCCAAAAACTTTTCTTATTTCCCTTTATAATGTTATTCATGGTAGTCAAGAAATGACTAAGTCATTATCAGAGCGACTGATACTATAAGAATACAACTCTTCCCTGGTTTTGTGCCTCAAGCTTTTTTACTAAGATATTAGTCATCTTTATAATTACTTTAAACATTAAACACACAATAAGACTAAAAAGAACACAGATTTTTATTATTTTAGCATAGAGCAAAAGCTGCAGACAAATCAACTAAATGTGAAACTTTTTTTAAAGAGACATTTTCAACTCAAGTGAAATGTATCTTTTTAGATGCTTTGTGGTTATTACTTGTTACAGCTCCTACTTTCAGAGGAAAAGCTTTCTAATATAAAGTTTGGGTTTTTTAGGTGCCTTTTTAATGACCTTTAGATTTTCTTTTCCCAACCCCTTCTCATTTTAGGAAAATATGTTAAGAGTAAAAATCTCTGTCTTGCTCTCTTGGAATTTTAGGCTCCTCCACAAGTAAATCTAGCTACCAGCAACACACTATTGATGTGGACACAGAAACTATGAGACAGAGACATTATAATGTGGTTAAATGCAGTTTATTTAAAACTACTACTTAGCTGAGTTAACCACACCAAACTACCTGGTAGGGATCTTGCATTGTGGTTGTCAACGGGCATGAATGGGCCTGGTGGGCTATGAACCTGAGGGTGAGTATGAAGGCCAGGCCTTCGCTACACTCTCAGGCCTTCCAAGGGACTCTCACTCAAAGCGAGAATCCTGACCTGCTCTTCTCTCCCATGCAGGAGGTGGGAAAGAAGAGAGGAGCTATAAGCTGCACAAGATATGGAGGCATACACCCTCACTATGTATTGCCATGCCCAGAACCAATGTCCAGGCAGCCCACTGGGTTACAAGGACTTCAACTGCATCCTTTCTAACTCACCAACTTCTCTAGAACCTGCCAAAATTGCAAGAATTGTAATTTAAATTCCCCAAAACCAAATTTCCAAGATGCTGGATGGAAGGAGGGGAAACCTACATAGCAATTTACCAATTTTGCTTTATGGGCAAAATCCCTTCCAGATTCCAAAATGAGGATCAACCTGCCCCCTGGTGTCACCAGAGATCCAGCAACTAGATTAAGGATGAGAAGGGTGGGGCTGAACAGGGAGCCCAAAATGGCAGCAAACTATAACCACCTCCACTTACACTCTACCACCAAACGGAGAGCAAATCATGCAGCCAAAGATCTGTCCGCACGAACCAATGGCAACAGAAGTGGGTGGGACAGGTCCCGAATCCAGGGCCCAGACCCCAGATGAAACATGTGAGAAACACACACCCTCCACACACTGGGCATGAGAACAGATGGAGGCAATGGGGTAGAGAGAAGCAGCAGGCCCCACATGCTGAAAGAAAGAAAAAAAAATTGCAAGGAGGAGAGAAAAAAGAAAGGAGAAGGGGCACCTAGAAACTGCCTCAGTGGCTCCCAATTAAGAGCTCGCCCTCTCAGACCCAGCAGTGCTTCCACTACTCCTATCCCCAAAGCCACACCCCAGCCAGGGAGGTGAGCATTTTAGAAGATACTGCCCAAAAAACTTCAAAACAAACAAAAATGAAAAAATATGGTCAACTCTAACAAAAAGTGTAAAACAGTATAAAAACAAAACTCCAGAAAGCAGGAGAGTTCAGGCACCCCTACTTTGGAAATACACCTCTACCCCGATATAACGCTGTCCTCAGGAGCCAAAAAATCTTACCGTGTTATATCGAACTTGCTTTGATCCACCGTAGCGCGCAGCCCTGCTCCCCCCCCTGCCCCCCTACCAGAGCGCTGTTTTACCGTGTTATATCCAAATTCGTGTTATATCAGGTCGCGTTATATCGGGGTAGAGGTGTAGGTCCTGCAGGGCCAAGGACCCAAAAGCAGGATTCCTCCCTTGACTATTTATATTACAGAATCATCCCTGAGGCAACAACCAAGATCAAGACTCTATTCTGCTAGAAACTGTGAAATCACATAGGGAGAAACAACTCCTAGTCTGCACACTCTAAACTTTTTAAAAAACGCCTTAAAACACAGTCATGCCTAGACACACGCCTCCTCTTACGGTCATAATAAAAAATAGTGGGGAAAGTGGTGGAGTTGGGTTGTTTTTTTGGGGGGGGGGAGGAGGGGGAAGATGGTTCCCTCTCTTCCCCCTCAAAAAATGTTTATCTTCAGGCAGAATTGAAGTCTTGACAAATAGATTTTTTTAAAATGTACAGTAACTCCTCACTTAACGTTGTAGTTATGTTCTTGAAAAATGCGACTTTAAGCAAAACAATGTTAAGCAAATCCAATTTCCCCATAAGAATTAATGTAAATGGGGAGGGCTAGGTTCCAGGAGAAATTTTTTTGCCAGACAAAAGACATTATATACTGGGACAAACTTCCTCCTCTATCTTAGTGGGTCCTGCGCTTATTGGCGGATTTGCTCACCTCACAGATTCACCCTGTGGGTCGGGAACAGTCCAGAGACCTTCCCCTCTGGTAGAAACCACACTCCAGGTCAATTCCTCCTGTGTTTGATCAGGAGTTGGGAGGTTTGGGGGGAACCGGGGCCCGCCCTCTACTCCGGGTTCCAGCCCAGGGCCCTGTGGACTGCAGCTGTCTAGAGTGCCTCCTGGTACAGTTGCACAACAGCTACAACTCCCTGGGCTACTTCCCCATGGCCTCCTCCCAACACCTTCTTTGTCCTCACCACCGGACCTTCCTCCTGATGTCTGATAACGCTTGTACTTCTCAGTCCTCCAGCAGTACGCCTACTCACTCTCAGCTTCTTGCACACCTCTTGCTCCCAGTTCCTCACATGCACTTCCTCTCCTCTGGCTCCCCCTGGCCTGACTGGAGTGAGTCCTTTTATAGCATCAGAGGGGCCTTAATTAGAGTCAGGTGCTTAACAGCCTCACCTGACTCTTAACAGGTTAATTGGAGTCAGGTGTTCTCATTATTCTGGAGCAGCACCTGCTCTAGTCACTCAGGGAACAGAAAACTGCTTATCCAGTGGCCAGTATATCTCCCTGCTGTTCCCAACTGGTCTGGGTCTATCACAATACATATACAGTATAAGTTTTAAACAATGTAATACAAGTATAAAGTTTTAAACAAACAATTGAATCCTGTACTCAGAAATGGTGACTGTGAAGTTTGGTTGAGGTGGTGGATTCAGAGGGTGAAAGAGGGTGGATCGTCCGGCTGCTCCTCTTACTGTTCTTTCCAAAGTGCCGGGGGGTGCAAAACCTCCGGCTCTGCCCCAGGCCCGCCCCCACTCCACCCCCGCCCCTTCCCATCCCACCCCCTCCCCCAAAGCGCGCCGCGTCCTCCTTGCTCCTCCTCCCTGAACACTGTGAAACAGATGATTGCTGCAGACGGGAGGCACGGGGGGGAGGGGGGGGAGGGGAAGCTGCACGCCGCATCCGCGCTCCTCCCTCCCCCCAGCCTCCTGAATGCTGCGCAAGAGTGGATTGCTGCAGGCGGGAGGAAGGAGGGGGAGGCACTGATCTGTGGGGCCCGCCGCAGGCGGGAGGCGCAGGGTGTGTGTGGAGGGGAGCTGTTGGGGGGCTGCCAGCCCACCCTGGTTCCAAGCCCTGACCCGCTAGCTCCGACGGGCTGCTCTTCCAAAGAATCCCGCAAGTAGTGGACAAAGTACTGTACTAGCAGGCGGAAGCCAAACAACATTATAAGTTAATACTGAGTAACTTTAAATGAGTATGTTCTCTAATAGATCAGCAACGTAACAATGAAACAACGTTAACCGGGACGACATTAAGTGAGGAGTTACTGTACTTATAATTGGCTCCATATTTATTACTTTCCTCTTCAATCCCTTTTTATCTATAGGGATCCCCTTGATCTGTATGGAATAACAGCGAATGTCAGAGCAGAGTTTAGACACATTGTCATTACATTCTTTTAGCTGTGTTTTAATTTGAAACCCAAGTCAAGAATTGAACCCAAACAAAGCAAAAAGGATAGTGCACTAATCTACTGTATTTCCACTAAGGACTTAATTTACAATAGTTTCAATTCAATTCCACAACATTTAATATGAGTGAATGAGTAATTTCATCTTTGTTAATAAGAATATATATATTTCACTATTTGCATGTGTAACAATGGTCTTAACAATTAATAAATTAAAGCTAAATATTCCTATACTTATTAGTTTTATTTAAGAACCAAATCCTGTAACCTCTGTAATCTTATCTAAAGCCTAAATCAAGTCTACATTATCCCTTTCATCTTTTACACAATAACTGGTCACCCTGTTCTGGGACACTGGAATTACAGACTTATTCAGCCTATAAAACTTTACAATACATTACATTGTGTCCCAATTTCTCTAATCAGATTAATTTTTATTATCACTTTTTTTAAGCAGTTTCATAGTGTAGTACTCTTAACGAAACTTGGGGAAAGACACTGGAACATTGATCTTAACTCTTATGTCACCAAAATAACATCAATCATTCTTATCCAGGTTTCTATGCAGAAGATTTCAACTAAAAATATTTGAAGCATCTATAAGGAACTATTAAATTTAGATACTGGTTTATGGGACATAGTAGATTTTCCTTCCTGCTCTGTACTTCCAGACCCTCACTTAAAAAAAAACAAAAAAAAACCACCACCATGACCATAAAACTTGAAATCAAAAATAAATTTTAGGTATATAAAATTCAACTGCAATGCATCACTCTTCAAAATGCTTATGAACATTTAAAGTTGGAGTGGGAGTAAGGATAAATCATCTGGTATAATTTACTATAAAAATCAAAGCTAGTACCTCATACCACAGTTAGCTACTGTAAGTAAAAACATTCTATGCTGACACAATCATAATGAGGTGCATCTCGCCCCATTTCATCCATTATATTAGTCATCTAAGGATGTTCCTCTATGTTATTTTCTCTTCCTGCACAAGTATCTTGGCAATAGTCACCAGTTTCTAGTGATAATGTTATGGCTTGTCACTCTATCACTTTCAACGTTTAATCTAAAATTATGTATCTTATTTCTCTCCTTAAGTTTCTTCAGTGAATGCAAAATTCAAATATTAGTTTATTTCAGTAAGACTGACTCCAAGCTGATAGAGAAGAGACACAGATTAAATAAGGGAGAACCACTGATCAAGGACGCTTGGTATTTTTATGAATAAAAAATGCCTAACCAAGGTTAATGAGATTCAACTTGATATTAAAAGAACAGAAGAATTTATTTTGTATGGCCAGTATATATGGTGATTTAAGGTCTTGGGTAAGTTTTTAAAAGTACATTATGAAAACTCAAGTTAGCTTCTTCTAATTTGGGTTGAAAACGCTACCTTCCCATTTTGTCTCAAGCATCAAACTATTGCTTGTATTGTTGGGCAAAAACTTATGCAGTCACGAAGGCAGAGCTAATATCCATTAAAAGATTTCAACTTTACAGGAATAATTTGTGTTTTTAAGCAAATATCATAAGAAAAATATATATAAACCTTATCAACATGCACTATTATATAACACCAATTCAATGTTTAAGACCTAGTCAAACATAGTTCCTGCAGTGTCTGCTGGTCAGTGATTATAAATGGATTTTCCACTTGCTATCTTTCTTTGATGCAAGCAATTTAAAAATAACTATGTTTGTGGATTTTTAGACCTCTTAATTGATCTGTATTATTCGTCAATTATTCTCTATTTGAACGCCATCCTCTTATTAATAAAAGGGAAGGCCATTAACTGAATTTTAGCTGAGGACAAAATTAATTCAGAAGCTACAAATTGCTCTTAAGTTTGAAACCGTGTACATTAACAAATGGTAAGTCTACTTAGCAATTAAACACCCGCAGTTAGCCCATGTCAGCTGACTCAGGCTTGTGGGGCTCAGGCTGCAAAATTGTGAAGGAGAGGAGCATCCCAGAGCCCAGGCTCCAGCCTGAGCCCGAAAGTCTACACTACAATTTTACAGCCTTGCAAATCTAAGTCAGCTGACATGGACCAGACAAAGGTGTTTAATTGCTGTGTAGACATACCCAAAGAGGCAATCCTACAGCAAAAGTACAGCAATCTATCCTTCCCCCCTCCCCATAAAAATCCAATACAGTCATAGTGGAATGGTCCAACGTTCAACAGTGTTACACTGTTCAACAGGCCCACTTTATTCAAGATTAGAGAGTTAGGAACCTTCAGTCAATCAAGTAATTTCATCCACTGTGCATATGAACCATACATTCTTTCATAGGGTTACCAAGTTACCTTCAGCGCAAAAGCAATTCTTCTGTGATGATGAACAGTTTTTACAATGGAATACTAAGCTCCAGACACATTCTAATGATCCCTCATTCACAAGAGAGTAATTTAATTTTGGAAAGTCACATCTCTATGAATTCATTCACCTACTACTTTTAAAAGTAGCACACAAGTTTACTACAACTAAAAGATTAGAGAAATATTTTTCCAATTGGTTTATTTTGTGTATAGTCAATTTCACTGTTGTCCACAGACAGTAAATGAGGTTTCCCTTATTTTTGTGAGGGTCCATGGAGGAAAATAAAGACATTTTAAAAATATGCATTTAAATTTGGTTAACAAAGCCTGTTGCCATATAGCTTAGTGCTGCCAGAATCCCTCATAGTTATGTCAAGGGAACTAAAAGGTACATTTTGCTTTGAGCTTATATAGGATGTGCCTTAAAATAAATGGAAATTTATTTCNTCCCCATTCCTGGCCAATGGGAGCTGCTGGGGGCGGTGCCTGAAGCAACAGCCACACACACCCCTGCGCCCCTCCTCCCCCAGGTTCTGTCCGCTTCCCTGAGCGGCNACTGTTCTTTCCAAAGTGCCGGGGGGTGCAAAACCTCCGGCTCTGCCCCAGGCCCGCCCCCACTCCACCCCCGCCCCTTCCCATCCCACCCCCTCCCCCAAAGCGCGCCGCGGCCTCCTTGCTCCTCCTCCCTGAACACTGTGAAACAGATGATTGCTGCAGACGGGAGGCACGGGGGGGAGGGGGGGGAGGGGAAGCTGCACGCCGCATCCGCGCTCCTCCCTCCCCCCAGCCTCCTGAATGCTGCGCAAGAGTGGATTGCTGCAGGCGGGAGGAAGGAGGGGGAGGCACTGATCTGTGGGGCCCGCCGCAGGCGGGAGGCGCAGGGTGTGTGTGGAGGGGAGCTGTTGGGGGGCTGCCAGCCCACCCTGGTTCCAAGCCCTGACCCGCTAGCTCCGACGGGCTGCTCTTCCAAAGAATCCCGCAAGTAGTGGACAAAGTACTGTACTAGCAGGCGGAAGCCAAACAACATTATAAGTTAATACTGAGTAACTTTAAATGAGTATGTTCTCTAATAGATCAGCAACGTAACAATGAAACAACGTTAACCGGGACGACATTAAGTGAGGAGTTACTGTACTTATAATTGGCTCCATATTTATTACTTTCCTCTTCAATCCCTTTTTATCTATAGGGATCCCCTTGATCTGTATGGAATAACAGCGAATGTCAGAGCAGAGTTTAGACACATTGTCATTACATTCTTTTAGCTGTGTTTTAATTTGAAACCCAAGTCAAGAATTGAACCCAAACAAAGCAAAAAGGATAGTGCACTAATCTACTGTATTTCCACTAAGGACTTAATTTACAATAGTTTCAATTCAATTCCACAACATTTAATATGAGTGAATGAGTAATTTCATCTTTGTTAATAAGAATATATATATTTCACTATTTGCATGTGTAACAATGGTCTTAACAATTAATAAATTAAAGCTAAATATTCCTATACTTATTAGTTTTATTTAAGAACCAAATCCTGTAACCTCTGTAATCTTATCTAAAGCCTAAATCAAGTCTACATTATCCCTTTCATCTTTTACACAATAACTGGTCACCCTGTTCTGGGACACTGGAATTACAGACTTATTCAGCCTATAAAACTTTACAATACATTACATTGTGTCCCAATTTCTCTAATCAGATTAATTTTTATTATCACTTTTTTTAAGCAGTTTCATAGTGTAGTACTCTTAACGAAACTTGGGGAAAGACACTGGAACATTGATCTTAACTCTTATGTCACCAAAATAACATCAATCATTCTTATCCAGGTTTCTATGCAGAAGATTTCAACTAAAAATATTTGAAGCATCTATAAGGAACTATTAAATTTAGATACTGGTTTATGGGACATAGTAGATTTTCCTTCCTGCTCTGTACTTCCAGACCCTCACTTAAAAAAAAACAAAAAAAAACCACCACCATGACCATAAAACTTGAAATCAAAAATAAATTTTAGGTATATAAAATTCAACTGCAATGCATCACTCTTCAAAATGCTTATGAACATTTAAAGTTGGAGTGGGAGTAAGGATAAATCATCTGGTATAATTTACTATAAAAATCAAAGCTAGTACCTCATACCACAGTTAGCTACTGTAAGTAAAAACATTCTATGCTGACACAATCATAATGAGGTGCATCTCGCCCCATTTCATCCATTATATTAGTCATCTAAGGATGTTCCTCTATGTTATTTTCTCTTCCTGCACAAGTATCTTGGCAATAGTCACCAGTTTCTAGTGATAATGTTATGGCTTGTCACTCTATCACTTTCAACGTTTAATCTAAAATTATGTATCTTATTTCTCTCCTTAAGTTTCTTCAGTGAATGCAAAATTCAAATATTAGTTTATTTCAGTAAGACTGACTCCAAGCTGATAGAGAAGAGACACAGATTAAATAAGGGAGAACCACTGATCAAGGACGCTTGGTATTTTTATGAATAAAAAATGCCTAACCAAGGTTAATGAGATTCAACTTGATATTAAAAGAACAGAAGAATTTATTTTGTATGGCCAGTATATATGGTGATTTAAGGTCTTGGGTAAGTTTTTAAAAGTACATTATGAAAACTCAAGTTAGCTTCTTCTAATTTGGGTTGAAAACGCTACCTTCCCATTTTGTCTCAAGCATCAAACTATTGCTTGTATTGTTGGGCAAAAACTTATGCAGTCACGAAGGCAGAGCTAATATCCATTAAAAGATTTCAACTTTACAGGAATAATTTGTGTTTTTAAGCAAATATCATAAGAAAAATATATATAAACCTTATCAACATGCACTATTATATAACACCAATTCAATGTTTAAGACCTAGTCAAACATAGTTCCTGCAGTGTCTGCTGGTCAGTGATTATAAATGGATTTTCCACTTGCTATCTTTCTTTGATGCAAGCAATTTAAAAATAACTATGTTTGTGGATTTTTAGACCTCTTAATTGATCTGTATTATTCGTCAATTATTCTCTATTTGAACGCCATCCTCTTATTAATAAAAGGGAAGGCCATTAACTGAATTTTAGCTGAGGACAAAATTAATTCAGAAGCTACAAATTGCTCTTAAGTTTGAAACCGTGTACATTAACAAATGGTAAGTCTACTTAGCAATTAAACACCCGCAGTTAGCCCATGTCAGCTGACTCAGGCTTGTGGGGCTCAGGCTGCAAAATTGTGAAGGAGAGGAGCATCCCAGAGCCCAGGCTCCAGCCTGAGCCCGAAAGTCTACACTACAATTTTACAGCCTTGCAAATCTAAGTCAGCTGACATGGACCAGACAAAGGTGTTTAATTGCTGTGTAGACATACCCAAAGAGGCAATCCTACAGCAAAAGTACAGCAATCTATCCTTCCCCCCTCCCCATAAAAATCCAATACAGTCATAGTGGAATGGTCCAACGTTCAACAGTGTTACACTGTTCAACAGGCCCACTTTATTCAAGATTAGAGAGTTAGGAACCTTCAGTCAATCAAGTAATTTCATCCACTGTGCATATGAACCATACATTCTTTCATAGGGTTACCAAGTTACCTTCAGCGCAAAAGCAATTCTTCTGTGATGATGAACAGTTTTTACAATGGAATACTAAGCTCCAGACACATTCTAATGATCCCTCATTCACAAGAGAGTAATTTAATTTTGGAAAGTCACATCTCTATGAATTCATTCACCTACTACTTTTAAAAGTAGCACACAAGTTTACTACAACTAAAAGATTAGAGAAATATTTTTCCAATTGGTTTATTTTGTGTATAGTCAATTTCACTGTTGTCCACAGACAGTAAATGAGGTTTCCCTTATTTTTGTGAGGGTCCATGGAGGAAAATAAAGACATTTTAAAAATATGCATTTAAATTTGGTTAACAAAGCCTGTTGCCATATAGCTTAGTGCTGCCAGAATCCCTCATAGTTATGTCAAGGGAACTAAAAGGTACATTTTGCTTTGAGCTTATATAGGATGTGCCTTAAAATAAATGGAAATTTATTTCTGGCATGATCTATTTTCATAACCAACTTTGACACAATTGCATAAGGTAATTTTTAACCACATATGTGCTAGCAACTGAGAAGAAATGTGATTGGTTCTGCTACATCAGGGGTCTCAAACATGCGGCCCGCGGGGTTATTTTCTGCGGCCTGCGAGCTCCTCGCGGCCCCCTGCCCTCCCCCAGCGTTTACCTAGAGCAGCTCTGGCCCGACGCGCACCGGGGGCAGGGCAGGCTCCCTGCCTGCCTGCCCTGCCCCCGCGTCGCTCCGGGAAGCGGACGGAACCTGGGGGAGGAGGGGCGCAGGGGTGTGTGTGGCTGTTGCTTCAGGCCCCGCCACCAGCAGCTCCCATTGGCCGGGAACGGGGAACCACGGCCAATGGGAGCTGCTGGTGGCGGTGCCTGAAGCAACAGCCACAGACACCCCTGCGCCCCTCATCCCCCAGGTTCTGTCCGCGTCCCTGGGCGGCGCAGGGGCAGGGCAGGCAGGGAGCCTGCCCTGCCCCCGGTGCGCGTCGGGCTGGAGCCCACCCCCCGAACCCCTCCTGCAGCCGAACCCCCTGCCCTGAGCCCCCTGCTGCACCCTGACCCCCTGCCCTGAACCCCCCACTGTACCCCACACCCCTCCTGCACCCCAACCCCCTGCTGCACCCTGCACCCTGACCCCCTGCCGCACCCCTCACCCCTCCTGCACCCCACACCCCAACTCTCTGCCCTGAGCCCCCGCCACACCCCACACCCCTCCTGCACCCCCTGAGGGTAGGGAGGGGGCGGAGTTGGGGTGGGGATTTCAGGGAAGGGGTTGGAATGGGGGCAGGGAAGAGGCGGGGCAGGGGTGGGGCCTCATGGGAGGGACTGGGGCAATCTCCCCCTACTTCGCAGTGGGCACCTGCTTCTCTCCCCCGACGTTGGAGTCTGCTCCACATACCAATTCCGGTACCGTGGGTGCCTGAGGCTGCCTCTCCAAAGCAGCAAGGAAACACCGATGTGAGAACAGTACCAGAATCATTGGCATGCCCCATGCGTTTGAATAGGGCCATTGGGCTGGCCACTGGCCTTGCTGCCATGCCAGCACTGTAGGAGCTGAGACGGTTTCTGGGGCCCACTGAGGTTGGAGCTGCCTCGGCGAGGGGCTAAAGTCCCACTCCGACTCCGAAGAGTCCCCTTCTGTTGACCAGGGCAGGGCTGTGGACGCCTGAGTGTGGCGGCTGAACCTGCAGGAGCGGTGCCTTGAGTGCGGCAATCGACGCCTGCAGGGGGCCAGTGCTGGGAACGCAGAGACCGGTGCCATGAGGAGCAGTCTCATGATGGTGGGGAGCGAGACCTGTGCCGCAGCGTCAGCTGGTGGGAGGGAAAATGGTGCTGGGTGTAGGGGGACCATTGCAGGTGACCTGCGTCATGCCCGCGGAGACTGGGATCGCGGTGCCAGCAACCTAGGTTGTCTAACCGGGGACCTAGGATGCGGAGTCTGCCTCTGCTCTGGAAATTACTGCCCTCTGAGGTGGCCCCGCACTCGGCTTGCCCTTAGAGAGGGGAACCTTTGTTGCTTCCAATGACATACGTGGCACCAGGGGGGCTCACTGATCGTTAGCCACCTTGGTCGCAGGAAGCAAGATCGGGTGCCTGCATCCCCTACCACTCCAAGGAGTCGAAGGTGGATCCCTAGGAGGGCTGATGGGTCCAAGCGGCGAGGCACCCCCATGCGGCTCTAGCGTGGGCGGATGGCCCATACTTGATCCTTTGCCCAATGCCCCCTGCCCTTGCTTGCTTGGTGCCGGGGGGCTTCACTTCTTTAAACACTTCTTGGGCGCCGGTGAAGGGGCTCAGTGCCAGATGAAGTTCGGTGCCAGCGTGTTCCTCTCCAATGCTGAGGTGCTGGGCGTAGAGTCTGAGCGGGAAGGCTCCAACACCAGGCAAAGCGTGGCCACCATGAGGAGGGCCCATAAACGAATATCCCACTCCTTCTGAGTTCTTGGTCAAAAGTTCTTACAAATGTGGCACTTATCTTTTACGTGCGACTCTCCCAAGCACTTTAAGCAGCTGCTCGGGGGGTCGTTAACAGGCAAGGCTTAAAGCATGCCCTGCCTCTGGGCAAAGTCCCAACAGGGACTCTAACTTATTAACTAACCATTACACTTAACATCTAATTACTAACTACTGTAAACAACTATATACAAAAGAAGGCAGAGTAGCACTAGGAAAAACCACTGACCACTTACAAAGCAAGAGGAAGGCACTCCGACCAACTGTCACGGGGGGTAAGAAGGAACTGAGAGGGAGTAAGACCGGTGGTGCCTAATATACAGACGCATGAGCGCAGCACTCCAGAGAGTACCATGACTGGCCCTACAGATACCGCTAAGGCAAAAATCTCCGACGACTGTGCACGTGGGCATGCACACACCTAGAATGGAATGGACGTGAGCAAGCACTCCAAGAATATTCTGACACCTTGTCTGTGGAGGTGGGTGGCTACCACCGCAAGGACTTTTGAGAATACTTGTGGATAAGCCATAGATCATTCAAAAAGAAGTATTTTTTACTGGAAATAATCTCTTCCCAGAACCTGACACCCATCCTGGATGAGGGATGTATTGTTATGTGGAAATATGCATCCTGGAACTCGAGGGCCAAGAACCAGTCCCCTCGTTCTAATGCTGGAATTACTGTTGCTAGCGTGACCATCTTGAATCGCTGGGTCTGCGCTAATTTGTTCAGTCGTATTAAGTCAAGAATGGGCCTCCATCCTCCAGTTTTTTTCTGGGTTAGAAAAAATGGGAGTAGAAACCCTTCCTTCTGTGTTGTGTTGGTACTGGTTCTACTGCGCCTAGACATATGAGATAGTTTACCTCCTGTCACAGTAGGTTTTCGTGAGAAGGGTCCCTGAAGAGGACCAGTGAGGAAGGTTGGGTAGGGGGATGGAGGTAAACTGGATGAAATAGCTAGTCTCAATGATTTCTAATACCCATTTCTATGATGTGATTTTTCATCACGCTGGATGGAATGGAGTCAGATGGTCTCTAAACGGATGGATGGCATTGGATCAGTCGATCAATATATAAAGTGGGAGGTGTTCCTGGTCCTCAACCAAACCCTCAAAACTGTTGTTTAGAGGGAGGTTGTTGGGATGTCAAGGTCTGGGAAGGGAGTGGTCTCCATCTTGCAGGTCTCTGCCTCTGCCTTTGGCGGTCATATTGCGTCTGAGCTTGGATGTAGGGTGCAGATCTAGATCTTTGCCCCCATTTTTTCTTTTGTGTAGGCGCATATATGCTGCGGTACCAATAGCATCGGTACCAAGGAGGTGTTGTCAGCAGTACTGATGCCTTTATCGCAGTTGTTGATCCCAAGGGTCATGCGCTATGTGCTGTAGAGGCAGAAGGTGGCACTAGTACTGCAGCACTGCAGATTCAGCGGTTCCGAGGCAGAGATGGCAGGTTTTCCTTTAGTGCCTTTTTCTGAGCCAGCCTACTTAAGGTCTTTGGCTCACACGATACCCATGGTATTGGATGGTCCTGCTACCTCAGAGATGAACAGTCTCAGTGCGGTCGGTACCGATGGGGTCTAACAGGTTGGGATGTCTTTTTGGCGATTCCTGAGAAGGGGAGATCAGAGCCCATGTCTTTGTCATCTTTTTGGCGTAGCGCTCCTTCCTCTGAAATGGTGGTGGGGAAACTCCGTCATATGCCACCATTGGAGACCGGTGCCCAGAAGGGGGTCTGTGATCCCGGATTGGACACCGGACTCAGAAACTTTTCCATCATGAGGAGTTTTCGATGTAGATCCATTGCTTTCCTGGCACGGACCTTGAGATTGTGGCAATGGGAGCACTTTTGTGGTGTGTGTGTCTTGCCAAAGCAGCGAACACACTGTGAATCCCCATCAGATCCCGGCATGTCTCACCACATAAAAAATACAGGCTATTTTCCTTTTTCTCTCTTGCTACTGTTGCTGCCTTCCTAGGAAGATGAAAGTGGGAAGCAAAATGGGAAGTACAAGGTATTTTCTTGTGGGACAATCAGACCAGTAAAACAATGGATTTCTAATTTACAAACAGTGGCACTGTCTCTGTCTCAGCCCTCCTCCATCAGTATTTCCCTGAAGCAGAAAATCACCATTAGCAGAAATATTCCAATATATATATATTTTTTTTAAAAGTAAAAAAGGAGCATCTAAAAATCTGGAAAAATGATTTGTTCACTTTTGACAGTTAACTATTTTTATTTTTAACAAAATTACCTTCATGAAAAAAGACAGAATGCTAAAATAATATTTTATAATGAGAATTTTGAATACTTCTTATTCAATATTGCCATAACTGATCACATTTCTAATGAGTTATTTGTTAAACTTGAGCGCTTTTAAAAAAATTATATTTCATTAGCCTGGGAATTTTATCTTAAATACAGCACTCTAAAGCAAATTTTGCTAGCACCAATTTGAGTGGGATCCATAAATATGTTAACACAAGTAACAAAAATAATCAATATTTCTCATCCGGTTTTGTAAATATAAGCATTTTGAACACAAAGTTAAGCCTCTAGATATCTTACCATCCCATTTTAGCTTAGAGAAGTCCTCAACCTAGTACTACTTCTAATTACAGATGACAAATTCATTACTAAAAACAGGTCCTGGGAAAAATGGAAGTTTTATTTTTCTGAGCAGGGTGTCCATATTTGATATAATTTGATTACACAATAATAATAAAAATTAAGCAGTTTGTTTCAGATGCAATCCTATACTGATTTTAATGCTGCAGTTCTTATTATTGTCCATTTATGCTATCTAAACTTGATTAATAATAAGTACTAGTGTATGGCACTTCCAAGAGCAATAGACAGGTTTTAAGAGTATTTTTTAAAGAACTGCACCAAGTTATTTTTATACTTTGTTATCTAGCTTTCTAAAAGTGTTCTATACTTCAGGATCTAACTGGTTACTCATTACTGATATATCAAAGTCCTTAATAATATAGGACACGAGTACTTTCAGCCTGGAGGATAACTTGTAACCTCATATAGTGTAAAAGCAAGTAGGTTGTCCTTGTTGGTTGCCCTAATGGTTAGTCTGAAACAGACCAGTAGTAGATCCATGGAGAGGATTCTACCTCTGAGCAGAAAACCCTTCATTAGGATGTCCCTCATAACTACGAATATTTTCCTGTTCAGCTCTGTTACCTCATAACCATTTAACTCCTTCTGTGCAAATGTAGGCTAGTTGTTTGTAGGTGGGAGAGGGGAGACCTGATGCTGATAGTTGGTAGTTGGCAATGTGGCTTAGCTTTCAGTTAATAGATGCACCAGACCCAGGAGTCGAAGGGCTGGTCCACACTAGGGGCAGGGATCGAACTAAGATACGCGACTTCAGCTACGCGAATAGCGTAGCTGAAGTCAAAGTATCTTAGTTCGAATTTGGCGCGCTTACCTCGCGTCCGCGCGGCGCGCGATCGACGTTCGCGGCTCCCACGTCGACTCTGGTAACTCCGCTCGCGCTGCAGGAGTACCGGAGTTCGAAGTAGCGCGTTCAGGGATCGATTTATCGCGTCCAGACAAGATGCGATAATTCGATCCCCGATAGTTCGATGGCTACCCGCCGATTTCGGCGGGTAGTGAAGACGTACCCGAAGAATAGAATGAAATTATTTTAATATAGAATTTAATAATTCAGTACATCTCAATATATTTCAGATATGCTAGCTGCCACCCATAACCATGACATCTGAACACCTTCCACATGAAATCACTAGTAATAGCTAAGTTCCTAGATAAGATTGCAAATATATAAAATCTCCTTATGTTCTCCCTTTAAAATGAGATTGTCTGATACTGTTTTCCAAATTCTCTCACTAATAAAGATCTTAATTTACTGTCAATGAATTTACATACATTATGTCCCTTTATGGCTTACATGCTAGATAAAAAAAATACCTATTAAAAGACACTTTTCTAAGTTCCAAAAAACATTGCATGGATTTTTAGCCCCAAGACTGACTCTCATATAAGTCAATGAATGTCAAGTGACTACTAAAAGCCTATGCAATGTTTTTAAAATGTACCCCTTATTTCTCCTGATTGGCATAATAGACACATTCTAAAACAGTTTATCCTTCAGGGACTTTACCAGAAGTGACAAAATTGGAGTAAGTTCAAAAATACAGATCTCAGGATCTACAAAATTTACGATATCATGACATTTCAGTTAATAATCAATCAATACAAAACTTTCAATGCGTAGAGTGCACATTTCTACTTAGATGTAGGCTCCTTGACAGAGGGACTGTGTCTTCATTCTTTATGCAAGAAACCATGCACACATAAAACACTATATACAGATGATTAATAATTGCACTGATACTTTCCATACATAGAATTATGGTTTGAAAGACAAATTTGCATTTCTACTCTTTAATTCTTCAAAGGTTTATTGTAGTTATAGTGCAGCAGAAGTACAGCAGTAGTAGAATATACTATCTCAGATAACAAGGTACCTCAGGAGTCCAGTTTTAGCTCAAAAATATTATGGAGCTGGGTGTGATGCTTTTGGTCTGAGAAATGGGAGCAAGCAGTAGATCTCTAAACACTCCCAAGAATCATTCCACAGAGCATCGATAGCAGCCTCTGAGAATGTCAGATCTATATTTTCACAAAGATGTGTAATAGATGTTAACCATAGGAGCAAAAAGAGGGGGAAGAGGAGGAGAAAACCAGACAATGAAAGCAAGGGCAATGGCACAGACTCAGTTGCCAAAAGAAGGAGAATAAGACAGAGGTGAAAATTCTGCAAGGTCATAACACTGTTCAAAGGGGTTTAGAGAATAGATATCAAAGGAGGGTCAGAGTGACTATTTCAGTGATATTCAGACTGAGGCTTGCAAGCCGCAAGTGACTCTTCAATGTGTATCCTGCGGCTCTTTGCAGCACATATTAAAACACTGTGTGATTTTAAGAATCAGAGGGGTAGCCGTGTTAGTCTGGATCTGTAAAAAGCAACAGAGAGTCCTGTGGCACCTTTAAGACTAACAGATGTATTGGAGCATAAGCTTTCGTGGGTGAATACCCGCTTCGTCAGACGCATGTGTGATTTTAATTATTAACCTAACTTATTAACTAATCAGGATGCTTTTACTATGTTAACAATTGTAGCTGATAAAATAATAATACTTAGTCAGTCATTTTTCTGTGAGAATAATATATATATACACACACACACACACACACGGCTGGATTTAGGGGCAGGTGACTCCAGCGACCACCTGGGGTGCCGGGCATGGGGGACGCCGGGCTCAGGGTGCTGTTTTTGTTGTTAGCGACAAAAAGGAAAATAGAACATTTGAAGTAAAATGTTTCATGTATTCCGTATGTAGATTCATTTTTCACTAACCCCTGAGAATGTTCTAGACCTTTGTGGAATCTCATGGAACCTTCCAGACTTTTTGAGAACTACATTTTCCTTGAACCTCCTAGAATGTTGTCAGCCATGCCCTCATGAGTATATAAGGCACAGGAGAGTCTCGACCTTGTTTTATGGTGTACAGGTCCGTCGCATCTTAGGCGCATTTAACATGTACGATTTCAGCTTTACGCGGTCGGCAAAAACAAGAAAAAAAACAAAAAAAAAGAGAAAAATAACAATTTAAATACTGTTTCTGTAGTGCAGGCGATTCTGCCCACCATTACACTCAATGTAATTTGGACTATACGCGGTTTTCGCTTTAGGCGCTGACCGCGGAACGTAACCCCAGCGTAAGATGAGACAGACCTGTATTTGTGAAAGTGTATTTGTGTTTTAAGATTTGAAGAGTGTAAGTAGTGACTAATGAAGGACATTTTTAATGAGACACCAGAGATATCTAATGAACCCCTATCTATGAAACAATATAAAAGAAATATTGTTGCTTCTTTTGTCATGTTTAATACATATTGTTTCATTACTTTCTAAGACTACGGAACATAGACTTTTGCTGTCCCTAAGAAGCCTTCAGGAGCTCAGTATAGAAAGCAAAAAACTCAATTGCAATCTAGTTTGCAGCAAGGGGAAAATTTGATGGGAAAATATCTGAAACAGAACATAGACCAGGCTTTAGGCAGTAGCGATCGTCCCAGTGCAGAAAAAAATTGAGGAGTGAAGCGTAAATGATGGAAGTCCTATTACTAAGGAATTAGCAGATTTACCTGATGATAAAGAATGGAAATGTAAAGAAAGTGATGGAGAATCGTCCAGTTTTCCTGGTGGCATAAAGGAGAGTGATGATAGAGAAGAATTGGCTCACATGAAAAGGAGAGTAATGACAAAGAAAAATCTGGTTTACATGAAAAGGAGAGAAATGATGAAGAATCAGCCACACATGATGACAGAAACAACGAGAAAAACTGCACACCACAAATTGATACATCAGATCCTGCTTTATGGCCAGTGATCCTAAACTCTGCCATACAATTTTGAACAGGACAAGCAAAATGGAGGATATGACGTTTCCAGTAAATGAGCAGAAGCAACTCTTCTCAAAGTCACACTGCAAAAGAGTGGTCAAGAATGGTGAGAAACAGAATCGGCATTGGCTAGTTTACTCAAAATCAACTGACAAACTGATCTATTTTTCTTGTAAAATATTTAACAAGAATGCCAAATTGTTGCTTGTGCTTTCTGGGTCCATTCGCTGGCATAATTTAGCTGATGCTCTGAACCAACATGAAAAGTCACCGGGTCATTTTACGGCCCAATCCAAATGGACACGAGTCGAGTCCAGGCTCAAGCTGAATAAATGCAATGATGCAGAAAACCAGTGCATTATTCAATGTATAAACCGAGCATTGGAGGAACGTGTTCAAGCATCTGATCTGAATTACCCTCTTTCTTGCAAAGAGTAATTTGGCTTTCTGGGGCTCGTCTGATATATTGTTCACTGAACATAAAGGTAATTTCCTTGGTTTGGTAGAGCTCCTTGGGAAATACGACGATGTCATGTGTAAGCACCTACATCAACTAGTTTGTAAAGAAGCTATGGACCATTACTGCAGCAAAACAATTCAAAACTAATTGATTGACTTTATGGCAAGGAAGGTGCTTAACAACATATTGATGCAGCTCAGCAAAGCAAAATACTACGCTGTAATAATGGACTGCATTCCCGACATTAGTCACAGTAAAAAAAGATGTCATTTACAGTAAGATTTGTTGACAAGGATGTGTGTATCCAAGTAAAGGAACACTTGATCTGTTTCCAGTCTGGACAACTCTACTGGAAAAGCCTACCAGAACTGTTTATGAACGTTTGGAATGAGAATAAAATAAAGCTTCAGGATTGCCATGGCCAAGGCTATGACAGCGGCACAGACATGAAAGGAAGAAACAGTGGCATCCACGCAAGGATCCTTGAGTTGAATCCAAGAGCTTTCTTTATGCCTCGCGGCTGCTATTCCCTCAACCTGGTTGTGCCAGATGCAGCATCATCTTCTTTAGATTCAGTATCTCTCTTTGGAGTACTGCAAAGAATATATGTCTTGTTTTCAGCATCAACTATCAGGTGGAAGATATCACAATGTCACAAATCTGACCATGAAGCCACTAAGTGACAATCGCCGAGAGAGTTGCATTGACAACGTAAGGTCAGTGAGGTACCACGTGACTGTTGTTTATGACGCCCTGATGGAACTGGCGCAGTTGAGTAGAGGCCAGAATCCGACACAAGGTGCAAAGCCCAGTAAACCAGATCACTGACTTCAAATCTCTGGTCTCAATTGTGGTTTGCCATGATATCCTGTTCCAAGTCAATGTTGTAAGTAAGGCATTACAAACTCAGTAGATGGACATTGTGACCACTACTACTTTGATGAGAAGCTGACTTAATTTCGTTGTGGCCTACAGAGACAACAGATTTGAACATGCCATCACAGCTGCTAAAGAAATGGCAGAAAACTTAGGAGTTGAGCCTGACTTTAAGGAAACTCATATTCATCGTAAGAAGAAACAGCTTGGTTACAAGGGCAGAGATATGGTGATAGGAAGCTTGGATGAAAAATTCAAGAAGGTGGTTTTTTGGTTGCTCATTGACACTGCTTAAGTGTCCATCAAAGAAAGGTCTGGACAAATGAAGCACCACGAAAAGACCTGGGAGTTTTTGTATGACCTTAGTAAGCAGGAAAACACTTGAACAATTGTACGGACCTTCACCAGACTCTGACACATGGGGAATGTTCAGATGTCAATGATGAAAACCTCTGTGTTGAACTGGACAACAGCGATCACATTTTGCAACAGAGGAAGCACTCTCCACTCCAAGTTCTCCTACTCAGTCATGATGCAGAGCTGGAGAACACTCATGCTGCCGGTCATAGTCGCAAGTGGTGAGCGCAGCTTTTCGAAGCTCGAGCTCATTAAAACATATTACATTGCCAATGGCCAATGAAGAAACTGACATCGCTTGCTATTCTATTGCTTGAAAATGGCATTGTCCAGTCTTTGGATCTCTGATGCTGTGCTTCAGTTCAGGAGGGCAAAAGGCAAGAAGAGCAACTTTTTGAACTAAAGGATAGGGTTAACATTCTAAGGCTGTCACCTACTGTAACACTATTTAATACTGGTCCACCCAATGTTGGTGCACAGTTCAATTTCTTCATGTTAGTACATTTCAGTTATTCTTAAAATTAAAAAAAAAGTTTCTATAAACAATTCTTTTTATTTGCTTACATATGGAATAATTTACAGATCCTAGCGTACAAATTTATCATCTTATGAGACAGGGATAAATCATGCATGCAAATCGTGTATCAAAGTCATGAAATGGGCTACAAAAGCAATAAAAAATAAGGTATTCAAAAGTTTAACAAATGGAGGGGAAGCACCTAAGATGCTCTTCACCTGGGGCACCATCTGTTCTGGGGCCGGCCCTGTATATACATAAAAATAGTAAATGAAACAATGAATTCACATTACTGTGACTCTTTTTTTTAATGTTAACCGCTAATATGGCTCCTGAACCACTAAGATCTGAGTATCACTGGAATATTTGTTTTGGAGATTTATGTCACCACCCAACCTAGCACATCACCTACCACAAACACATGGGAAACCACTTATAAAGAAAATGTTACCTCTATGTGCATTGCAAGTTGTGCTTTCTCCTTATCCTTGTGCTCTATGCATCGCTTCAGCTCCTCTACCTCCGACATGACAGCACTATGATTCAGCTTTGTTCTTAACTCCAGGATCTGTTTCTCCAACTCTTGCTTCTCCCGCTCAGACCTTTCAACAACTACAAAACAGTGTGAGCCATTTGTGAACAAACAAAGAGAATTGATATGCCAAATGAAAGCACTAAAATCTAGACATTAAATTTCTCATTCCTATCTTTGCAGTACTATTTTCTTCTTCCCATATAAATTATGGGGTATTAATGGGACCATATGAATATCCCACAGCTATTGATTTTATCAGTGTACAACCAGAAGATACTGAAACTTAAAAGTATGATTTCATAGCTAGGGAGATATTAGCCTTCTATTCACTGCAGCCAAGCCATTTCATGTTCTCTTCCTCCTTTGTAGGCAGATTTAATATAGGAGTGAAAAAAACATGGATGAAATGGGAGTTTTACCACTGACTTCCAACAGAGCCAAAATTTAACCACATTAAGGTAAAGTCACAAGATCTGGATGCTATACCATTAGAGAAGAGTACTTTATAAAAAATTGTCACGATGTATCAATTTTTACTATATCTAGGTAAGTATGTGAAGTTTCCATTCTTATCCAGAACTTATAAGGTAAATTTCTATCTAAAAATTGCAGTAATTATATCAGCTGTTCCTCAGCTAACAATCAAGATTCTTCAGTTTATAACCCATTAGAAATTCAGAAAACCTCAGTCCCTACCCCTTTGCATGACTCTCTGTTCTATCGCCAGACTGCTTTCTGTTGAAACGTTTGCTTAAAGCTCTATTCCTCTTTTTGGTAAAATTGCTCCAGGACAGGTTTTGTTTCTTTCTTTGCATTTTTATAGCAACGTTTTATAGCATAGTTATTATAATTGCAAAACAAGCAGTGGAAAGGAATTTTAAATGTGCAATATAAGGCTCTCATACTATTGTCACAAATAAGTTCAATTTTAAGCAAAATGGTCACTTTATCAGGTGGTTCAAAAATGGCTAACAATTCACCCTCTTCTGAAAAAACAAAGTATTTGATACAGGACTATAGGTTCTTCAGTTTTCTGAGGAAGGGAAGATTTTTATAAAACATGGAATCACAACTCCATTTTAATGACCATGAGAATCTGTCTGGATGCAAGAGGAATTAAGCAGGTGTAATATGAAGTTACAAAAATAGAAAGTAGGACTTAACCAAGCTGATGAAAGATTCATTGAGATATTGAACCTACCCTAGAGACCACCTAAATCACACTGAAGTGTGTCACTATAAATGATAGACCATAGTGACTCCAGAAGATATTGACTTTTTTAAAAACACACAAGTCAAGATGCATTTAGAGAGCTCAAGTACAGATCAATTTGTAATTTTTTATCCAAAAATACTTTAGAGACATTATAGCCTACTATGCAATTACCTCTTGAGATTTTAAATATATTTTTAAAATTCTGAATACCATGACCTATTTTCACATTTCTAAGATGTTGCAAATACAAGCATTAACTGAATGTGATTGAAACTATATTCTCTACTTGTCCCTAGAATAAGTTGTCATTTCTGAAGGATAATTTGGAGGTTTAACAGGCAGTTTAGCAGCCTTCTTAATTAAGGAAAAATCTACACAGAGAGGTGAATCTTGCACTGTGCTGCAATGTGTCAAGAGTTAACCTCATGATAGGTAGTGTGACGTTGTGCAGTCTATATGATTTTGTAAAAACATGATAAGTGAGTATAATGTAACTGGAATATGCTTCATGCAAAAGGCCTATTGTAATTATGTAAAGTGTGGGCCATTAATGGTGGTTTGGAATCTTAATGGCTCCCATCAACCAGGACAATTGACTGGGGCTCTGTTTACAAGCAAGCCTTCCTGTGAGTCAGGCTGGGAGGAATGAAGGCTTGGGGTCTTGCAGTGACATGTGATCATGTCACCTGAACTGGAATCCATCTTTAACCTGGTGCTTTTCCAGTGAGGGGGGGTGGAAACCCAGAGGGACAAAGGATTCCCGCCTTATGCAAAATATATATAAAGGGGTGGAAGAGAACAGAGGAAGAGAGAGGAGCCATCATGAAGAATCCCCTAGCTATCACCTGAGCTGGAACAAGAGCTGTACCAGGGGAAAGAATTGTGCCCAGGCCTGGAAGGTGTCCAGTCTGAGAAAAAACTTACTGAAGCATCTCTGAGGGTGAGATTATCTGTATTCAGTTTGATTAGACATAGATTTGCGCATTTTATTTTATTTTGCTGGGTAACTTACTTTGTTCTGTCTGTTACTACTTGGAATCACTTAAATCCTACTTTCTGTATTTAAATAAAATCACTTTTTACTTATTAATTAACTCAGAGTATGTATTAATACCTGGGGGAGCAAACAGCTGTGCATATCTCTCTATCAGTGTTATAGAGGGCGAACAATTTATGAGTTTACCCTGTATAAGCTTTATACAGGGTAAAACGGATTTATTTCGGTTTAGACCCCATTGGGAATTGGGCATCTGAGTGCTAAGGGCAAGCACACTTCTGTGAGCTGTTTTCAGGTAAACCTGCAGCTTTGGGACAGGTGATTCAGACCCTGGGTCTGTGTCTGGAGCAGACGGGTGTGTCTGGCTTCACCAAGACAGGGAGCTGAAGCCACCGAGCTGGCAGGGAAAGCAGGAACAGAGGTAGCCTTTGCACATCAGTCTGGCAGCTCCCAAGGGGGTTTCTGTGATCCAACACGTCACAGGTAGAAATACCAACATTTCAGAAAAAGACTATCAAAATTTTTATAGTAAATCTTTTGATACTATAAAAACGGTTCAAAATTTCTCTTCTGTGAAGAAACCATTGATGCTGCTCAATTTAATAATCCTATAAATTTTGAATTTTTTTAAAAATAACCAGTATGAAGATAATGTATTTCAGTCTTCTCATAACTTTTGTTTCTCATAACTACTTAGCTACTAACATCTGACACCAGTACAAAAGTTAATTGAGCCAAGAAGATAAGTAGCTGTATTAGTTCAACCAACAGAGGATCTAGATTACAACTCAAAGACAGAGATCGTTCTCTTGCAAAGTCGTAAATTTATGTCCCAAAAAACAGGAAAAGGCTGTACCTGATTTAATTCTCCTGTCGTCCTCTTGCTCATCATGGCAGCTTTGGCGGTGCATGGGAACCTGTGAAACTTGATGCTGCAAATCCATGCGGTCCGCTTCTGCTCTCAGTAATTGGGAATGGAGATCTTCAATCTAACAAATAGACAAGTACCAAACATTTAATAAAACAAAACAAAAATGCAAACAATTCTACCAAACACCATAAACATTAAAAGACTTGATATAATTACTACTTCTTTAGCAGATCCCTAAGTGCTCAGAGAGGGCAAGCATAAAATAAATGAAAGTTCATTCCTAGATATGGTCAGAAAGGGATAATCAAAATACCAGATGAGCTAGTATAAATCATCACATTGGCAGTTGCAAGGAAAGGCTTTAATCTAAACCAAGCCATGTTCTAATCATTCTCACATGCTGTAATTGGCTTATTCTATCTCTATATCTGATTCTAGTGGGGGGGGTGGGCAGATTGCAGTCATCAGAAGTGTGATATTAACATGTCAATGCTTCTTTAGTATAAGAGGATTCTGCAGCTCACTTTCATTTTCTTTCTGAATATATCGTATGTCACATATTAACAATACTGTACAATATGAACAATACAAAGAACATTTGATAAAGCACCATTAATGTGTGTGTTAAAACAAGCCAAGCACAGAACCAGAATTAAAGCAAAAAATATTATTCTTAATCCACCTCACTGTGTCTAGGTATTTCAGCATGTATGAGACATAACATCTTCTGAGGTACCTACACACAATGGGCTGAGTTCAAAATAAAACAACAGTACAGATTTCTGAGTTGAAAATGCTAACAAAAGTCAAACAATGAATGCTAATGGAACTGAGCCCCAAATCCCCCTCAACCAATTTCATCTCTTTTTCTAGCTCTCCAAAAAAGAGGGGGCAGGTAAAGCACTGAGTAAATAGGGAGAGTTTCTGATGCTATAAAATATCAGAGGGGTAGCCATGTTAGTCTGTATACACAAAAACAACAAGGAGTCTGATGGCACCTTAAAGACTAACAGATTTATTTGGGCATAAGCTTTCGTGGGTAAAAAACCCACTTCTTCAGATGCACAGTGTGAAAACTGCAGATACAGGCATAAATATATATTGGCACATGAAGAGAAGGGAGTTACCTTACAAGTGGAGAACCAGTGTTGAAGGCCAATTCAGTTAGGGTGGATGTGATCCACTCCCAATAATTGATGAGAAGGTGTCAATATCAAGAAAGGGAAAATTCCTTTTGTAGTGAGCCAGCCACTCCCAGTCCCTATTCAAGCCCAAATTAATGGTGTTAAGTTTGCAAATGAACTAGAGCTCTGCAGTTTCTCTTTGAAGTCTATTTTTGAAGATTTTTTGTTGAAGAATGGCTACTCTTAAATCTGTTATTGAATGTCCAAGGAGATTGAAGTGTTCTCCTACTGACTTTTGTATGTTACCATTTCTGATGTCTGATTTGTGTCCATTTATCCTTTTACGTAGAGACTGTCTGGTTTGGCCAATGTACATGGCAGAGGGGCATTGCTGGCACATGATGGCATATATCACATTAGTAGATGTGCAGGTGAATGAGCCCCTGATGGTGTGGCTGGGTCCTATGATGGTGTCCCTAGAGTAGATATAGGGAGACAGAGAAGGCAATGCGGTTTCTTACAGGGATTGGTTCCTGGGTTAGTGTTTCTGTGGTGTGGTGTGTAGTTACTGGTGAGTATTTGCTTCAGGTTGGGGGTCTGTCTGTAAGCGAGGATTGGCCTGCCTCCCAAGGCCTGTGAGAGTGGGGGATCGTTTTCCAGGATAGGTTGTAGATCGTTCATGATGCGCTGGAGAAGTTTTAGCTGGGGGCTATACGTGATGACCGGTGGCGTTCTGTTATTTTCTTTGTTGGGTCTGTCCTGTAGTAGGTGACTTCTGGGTACCCGTCTCGCTCTGTCAATCTGTTTCCTCACTTCCCCAGGTGGGTATTGTAGTTTTAAGAATGCTTGATAGAGATCTTGTAGGTGTTTGTCTCTGTCTGAGGGATTGGAGCAAATGCGGTTGTATCTTAGGGCTTGGCTGAAGACAATGGATCGTGTGAGGTGTCCTGAATGGAAGCTGGAGGCATGTAGGTAAGCATAGCACTCAGTAGGTTTCTGATATTGGGTGGTGTTTATGTGACCATCATTTATTTGCACTGTAGTGTCCAGGAAATGGATCTCGTGTGTGGACTGGTCCAGGCTGAGGTTGATGGTGAGGTGGAAATTGTTGAAATCCAGGTGGAATTCTTCAAGGGCCTCCTTCCCGTGGGTCCATTGATGTCATCAATGTAGCGCAAGTAGAGGAGGGGCGTTAGCGGACAAGAGCTGAGGAAGCGTTGTTCTAAGTCAGCCATAAAAATGTTGGCATACTGTGGGGACATGTGGGTACCCATAGCAGTGCCGCTGACTTGAAGGTATAAGTTGTCCCCAAATCTGAAATGGTTGTGGGTGAGGACAAAATCACAAAGCTCAGCCATCAGGTGTGGCATGGCCTCATCAGGGATACTGTTCCTGACAGCTTGTAGTCTATCCTCGTGTGGAATATTGGTGTAAAGAGCTTCTACATCCATGGTGGCCAGAATGCAGAGGCGGCTCTAGCTTTTTTGCCGCCCCAAGCATGGCAGGCAGGCTGCCTTCGGCGGCATGCCTGCAGGAGGTCCCCGGTCCTGCGGATTCGGCGGCATGCCTGCGGGAGGTCCGCCGGTCCCGCAGCTTTGGCGTACCCGCCGACGAATTGCCGCCGAATCCGTGGGACCGGCGGACCTCCCGCAGGCATGCCGCCAAAGGCTGCCTGACTGCCGCCCTCACAGGGACCGGCAAGGTGCCCCCCACAGCTTGCTGCCCCAGGCACGCGCTTGGAGCGCTGGTGCCTGGAGCTGCCGCTGCCAGGATGGTGTTTTCAGGAAGATCACTAATGCATTGTAGTTTCTTCAGGAAGTCGGTGGTGTCTCGAAGATAGCTAGGAGTACTGGTAAAGACAGTTACCTTTTCCGTAACTGGTGTTCTTCGATATGTGTTGCTCATGTCTATTCCACAATAGGTGTGTGTGCTCGCCACGTGCACCGGTGCCAGAAGTTTTTCCCCTAGCAGTACCCGTAGGGGAGTGCCCCTAGTGACCCCTGGAGTGGCGCCTCCATGGCACGGTATAAGGGGCACTGCGCGCTCCTCCCACCCTCAGTTCCTTCTTGCCAGTGTTGCCTGATCTAGGGTGCACTAATAATATTAATTTGGATAATATAGGGATTTAATTCTTATTTAATTTAATAAATTAATATTAATAATAATTAAACATTAATATTAATTAGTATGGGTCTTAGGCTCACCAATCTGTTTGATCAGAAGATAAAAGTTCTTGTCCTGAATCAGGCTCCACAGAATTTACAAAGGACCCTTGGGGGTATGACAGGAAGCTCACCCTGAGACAGATATAGGCTTAAAGACTTTTTATTAAAATCAATAATAGTAAGTAAATGGTAAAATACTCAGAGTTACAAAGTTACAATTGCATTACTGCTATTCAAAAGACACATATGATAATATAGTATTATATGCAACAAACTTTTGGTTAATATACTCACACCCTTCCTTGATAACCTGGTGGTAAGAGACACAGGAACAGCATTGTGGTTCAGGTTTCTCAATTCTTGAGTGAGGGATGCAGTGCTTAGAAAAATCTAATGCTAAGAGCTATCAAAACTAAATTAGGGTTTACTTGACTAACAAACTTAAAATCAAAACCTAACAAACAAACTAAGAATAAAACTTAGGGAGACCAAGCTTAGCCTAATTCCCTTGAAACTTAAAGTTTAAAAAGAACAAGTATAGCCTACTAATATTAGTAGTCATAGTAGATAGATAGAATAGAATAGAAGAGGAATAGTAATAGAGATAGAGTAGAAACAGAATACTCTAGCGAGGTGGGTGTGACGGGTTGGATCACAGAAACCCCCTTGGGAGCTGCCACCTGATGTGCCAAGACTACTTCTATCCCTGTTTTCCCTGCCAGCTCAGGACTCCAGCACCCTGTCTTGCTGAGCCAGACACTCCTGTCTCCTCCAACACAGACCCAGGGTCTGAATTACTTGCCCCAAAGCTGCAGGTTTACCTGAAAACAGCTCACAGAAGTGTGCTTGTCTTTAGCACTCAGATGCCCAACTCCCAGTGGGGTCTAGACCCAAATAAATCCGTTTTACCCTGTATAAAGCTTATGCAGGGTAAACTCATAAATTGTTCGCCTTCTATAACACTATAGAGAGATATGCACAGTTGTTTGCTCCCCCAGGTATTAATACATACTCTGAGTTAATTAATGGGAGCAGAGGGAAACCTTCCCGTAGTTGGGACCCTCCTTCCAGATGGTGCTGGGGTTGCCTCTCGCACTGAGGTTGCCTCTCCGGTGGAGGGAACTCCAGTTTCTAGGAAAAGGCAGGTGTTAGTAATGGGAGATTCGATTATTAGAAATGTAGATAGCTGGGTCTGTGATGACCGGGAGAACAGTATGGTGACTTGCCTGCCTGGTGCGAAGGTTGCGGATCTCTCGAGGCATCTAGATAGACTTATGTGTAGTGCTGGGGAGGAGCCGGTGGTCGTGGTACATGTAGGTACCAATGACATAGGGAAGGGTAGGAGAGATGTCCTGGAAGCCAAATTTAGGCTGCTAGGGAAGAGACTGAAATCCAGGACCTCTATGGTGGCATTCTCAGAAATGCTCCCAGTTCCACGCGCAGGGCCAGGGAGGCAGGCAGAGCTTCAGAG
>QXTE01000021.1:801490-853560 GCA_003942145.1 Platysternon megacephalum | reverse complement strand
GCTTGGAAAAGAGAAGACTAAGGGGGGACATGATAGAGGTATATAAAATCATGAGTGATGTTGAGAAAGTGGATAAGGAAAAGTTATTTACTTATTCCCATAATACAAGAACTAGGGGTCACCAAATGAAATTAATAGGCAGCAGGTTTAAAACAAATAAAAGGAAGTTCTTCTTCACGCAGCGCACAGTCAACTTGTGGAACTCCTTACCTGAGGAGGTTGTGAAGGCTAGGACTATAACAATGTTTAAAAGGGGACTGGATAAATTCATGGTGGCAAAGTCCATAAATGGCTATTAGCCAGGATGGGTAAGAATAGTGTCCCTGGCCTCTGTTCGTCAGAGGATGGAGATGGATGGCAGGAGAGAGATCACTTGATCATTGCCTGTTATGTTCACTCCCTCTGGGGCACCTGGCATTGGCCACTGTCGGTGGACAGATACTGGGCTAGATGGACCTTTGGTCTGACCCGGTACGGCCGTTCTTATGTTCTTATGTTCTTATGTAATAAGTAAAAAGTGATTTTATTAAATACAGAAAGTAGGATTTAAGTAGTTCCAAGTAGTAACAGACAGAACAAAGTAAGTCACCAAGCAAAATAAAATAAAATGCGCAAATCTATGTCTAATCAAACTAAATACAGATAATCTCACCCTCAGGGATGCTTCAGTAAGTTTTTTCCTCAGACTGGACACCTTCCAGGCCTGGGCACAATTCTTTCCCCTGGTACAGCTCTTGTTCCAGCTCAGGTGGTAGCTAGGGTATTCTTCATGATGGCTCCTCTCTCTCCCTTTGTTCTGTTCCACCCCTTTATATATCTTTTGCATAAGGCGGGAACACTTTGTCTCTCTGGGTTTCCACCGCCCTCCCCCCCTCACTGGAAAAGCACCAGGTTAAAGATGGATTCCAGTTCAGGTGACATNAAGATTCCAAACCACCATTAATGGCCCACACTGCATAATTACAATAGGCCCTCAGAGTTGTATTTCATATTTCTAGTTTCAAATACAAGAGTGGTACAGTTATACAAATAGGATGATCACACTCAGTAGATTATAAGCTTTGTAATGATACCTTACAAGAGACCTTTTGCATGAAGCATATCCCAGTTACATTATATTCACTTATTATCATATTTTTATAAAACCATATAGACTGCACAACGTCAGAGTGGGTTACCTCTTTTATAGGGCACAAGTGCCGGAAATCCTTCCTCCTATGCCCAAATTTCATTCCTCACCCACAAAATGTTAGGGTGCGCTTACCCCATAGGCTTGTATGTTTGTGCATATTGATGACATGTACATACGCACACACGTTTCCTTGTGGTGTACCTGTTAAGTCTGTGGGTACAACATTGAAAAACCCCCTTTGCCATTCTCCATTATCTATTGGTCTAGATAAAAGGTCATAGACATAGACGTGGGTACTTATCTATTTAGATAACAAGATGTAGGTCAACTTTGGTTTCTGGGTAAAAGGTCTTAATATAGATATGCTAACTTTGCCTTAGCTTAACATACAGGATATGGCCTGTAGGTCTCTTGCATTTCAGACAAACTTACTTTAATATACTTTTATAAACCTATTACAATAAACCAAATACTTAAACTATAAGAAAAGATATATAGATGCAAGGAACAGGTTAGTCCTATAGGCTACACCAGACAACTCCGACAGAGGGGAAGGAGGGCGGGATGTGGAATAGACATGAGCAACACATCTCGAAGAACATCAGTTACGGAAAAGGTAACTGTCTTTTCTTCTTCGAGTGATTGCTAATGTGTATTCCACAATAGGTGATTCCAAGTTATATCTGTTGGAGGTGGGTAGGAGTTCACAAACTCTCGGGACGGAGCACAGCCCCGATGAACCCGGCGTCTTCTCTGGTCTGGGAGACAATCACGTAATGCAAGGTGAACGTGTGAACTGAAAACCAGGTGGCAGCCCTACAAATGTCCTGAATGGGGACATGGGCTAAAAAGGCAGCCGACGAGGCCTGCGCCCTAGTTGAATGTGCCCTCACAATCAACGGCGGGGGGATACCCGCCAAGTCATAACAGGTATGGATGAACGAGGTGATCCAGCTGGAGAGCCGCTGAGTGGAGATCGGCCAACCCCTCATGCGTTCGGCCGAGGCGATGAACAGCTGCGAAGACTTCCTGAATGGCTTAGTCCGCTCCAGGTAAAAGGCCAGAGTCCATCTAACATCCAGCGTGTGGAGGCGGCGCTCCTCACTGGACGCATGGGGCTTGGTGCAGAGGACCGGCAGGAAATGTCCTGACCCATGTGGTAGGCAGAGACCACCTTCAGGAGGAACGAAGGATGTGGGCGGAGCTGGACCTTATCCCTATGGAACACCATGTACAGGGGCTCGGAGGTCAGGGCCCTGAGTTCCGAGACCCGTCTAGCAGACGTGATCACCACCAGGAAGGCTGCCTTCCACAAGAGGTGAGACCAGGAGCATGTAGCTAACGGCTTGAAGCGGGGACCCATCAATCGGGCCAACACTAAGTTCAGGTCCCACTGGGAGACTGGGGGCCTAACGTATGGGAAGAGACGATCCAATCCCTTAAGGAATCAGCCAGTCATAGCATGGGAGAAGACCGTGTGCTGCTGCGCCGGCGGGTGGAAGGCCGATATGGCCGTCAAGTGCACCTTGACAGATGAGGGTGCCAGGCCTTGGGCTCTAAGGTGCAGGAGGTAGTCTAAAATTACCTGGATCAGGGCAGCCAAGGGGGAAACACCCCGCTCAGCCGCCCATTGGGAAAACCGAGACCACTTTGCCAAGTAGGCTCGACGTGTGGAGGGTCGCCTGCTTTCCAAGAGGACATGCTCAATCCCCTCCGAGCACGTCTTTTCCTCCCGGCCTAACTATTGTGACAGTCAGCAGCGACCCCCCCTTAACAGCTAGCAGCCTTTATGGCAGCCAGCGGCCATTAAGGGAAAGCAGACACCTCACGTACACAGTAGCCTGAACTTTTGAACTGTCTTTCCTTCTCAGCCTTGAGGCAGTTGGAGCTGGTCCCAAACCAGTTTTCACTGACCAGATTGCAGAAGTGCAGTGTTTGTTAACCACCAACCAAATGTTAACACAACCGGAGCCTGTGTTTGAGTGTGTATAAGAGATCTTTGGCTTTTGTATGAGTTAGAGTTTTTGTACCAAGGTGCAAAGCTCTCCTTTCTTCTGCAGAATAAAGCACCCTCTTCCTTATCCCTGTCTGGCTGTTATTGGCTCTCAGCTAAGCGGGACCGACATTTCGGTAACACTATTGAGCAGCCACGCTGTGAGGTGGAGTGCTGTTAGGTTGGGGTGGAGGAGGCAGCCCTGGTCCTGGGAAAGCAGGTCCGGGCAGGACAGCAACGGCCACGACAGGGCAACCGCCAGGCTCATGAGGGTCCCATACCAATGTTGCCTGGGCCACACCGGGGCAATCAGGAGGACCCAGGCCCTGTCCGTCTTTATCTTTTCCAGGACCTTGCCAATCAGCGGGATCAGGGGGAAGGCATAGAGAAACTGGCCTGACCAGGATAGAAGGAAGGCATCAGAGATAGTGCCCATTCCCAGCCCCCTTCGGAGTAGAAACGGGGACACCGGCGGTTCTGCCGAGTCATGAACAGGTCCACCTGGGGAGTTCCCCACCCTTGGAAAAGTCTGTGCACCACCTCTGGGTGTAGAGACCACTCGTGCTGAGAGGCGAAGTCTCGGCTCAGGCGATCTGCCCACGAATTCCGGGCACCCGGTAGGGGGCAGGCCTGTAGGCAAATGTCGTGGGCTATACAGAAGTCCCACAGCCTGAGGGCTTCCTGGCAGAGGGCAGAGGAGCGGGCCCTGCCTTGCCTGTTGATGTAAAACATCGAGGCCGTGTTGTCTGTGAGAACCCTGACCACTTTGCTCTCCAGGTGCGAGCGGAAGGCCATGCACGCCAGCCGGACCGCCCTGAGTTCCTTGACGTTATTATGCAGGGCAAGGTCCCGCGCAGACCACAGACCTTGGGTCTGAACGTCTCCCACATGGGCTCCCCACCCCAGGTCCCAAGTGTTGGACACCAGCTCCACCGACGGGGGCCTGCCCTTGAACGGGACCCCACGGAGCATGTTCCCCAGGGAGGACCACCATTGTAGGGAGGCGATCACCGGCTCGGGCACAGTGAGGACCTTGGCCATCCTGTCTCTGGCCTGGGAGAACACCGAGGCCAACCAGAACTGGAGGGGCCTCATCCTGAGTCTGGCGTGGCGAACCACATATGTGCACGCCAACATGTGACCCAGGAGCTGGAGACACACTCTGGCTGTCGTCATGGGACACCTTATGACTGTGTCGATGAGCCCTTTCAGGGTCTCGAATCTGTCCGGTGGGAGGGAGGCCCTGGCCAACGTGGCATCCAGGACTGCCCTGAAAAACTCTATGCGCTGTACCGGGACTAACGTGGACTTGGTGTCGTTCACCAACAGGCCCAGAGTGGCGCACATTGACAGGAGGAGCGCCACATGATCCCGCACCTGTGACCAGGAGCTGCCCTTGACCAGCCAGTCGTCCAGATAGGGGAAGATCTGGACCCCATGACATCTGAGATAGACCGCCACCACAGACATGCACTTTGTGAATACCCTGGGAGCAGTGGACAGGCCAAACAGAAGGACCATAAATTGGTCATGTTCCTGCCCAACCGTGAAACGGAGGAAACGCCTGTGCCGCTCGAATACATGGATGTGGAAGTATGCGTCCTGCAGATCAAGGGCGGCAGACCAGTCCCCGGGATCAACGGAGGGAATGATGGAGGCCAGAGAGACCATGAGGAACTTGAACTTTACTATGTACTGGTTCAGGCCTCGCAGGTCCAGGATGGGCCTGAGCCCCCCTTTGGCCTTCGGGATAAGGAAATAGCTGGAGTAGTAGCCCTTGCATTTGAACTCCGCTAGCACCACTTCTACTGCTCCTAAGCCAAGGAGCCGCCCCACCTCCTGCTTGAGCAGAGCCTCGTGAGAGGGGTCCCCCAGGAGGGACGGGGGCGGAGGGTGGATGGGCGGGATAGAGGTAAATTGGAGGGTGTAGCCCCGGGAGATGGTGTTGAGGACCCATTGGTCCGAGGTCAGCCATGACCATTCTGGGAGAAAAGCACACAATCGGTTGGAGAAGGGAAGCTTTATTGCGGGTGGATCCCTGATGTGAACTGGTAGGTCGCCGTTTTCCCGCCTGTTTGCCCTTGGAGGACCCAGGCTTGGGGGCAGACCGGGACTGCCTCTGCGGGCGTTTCTTATAGTCCCGTGACTTTTTATAAGCGGGCTCATATTTTGAGTGGGTGGCCTGGATAGGAGCCTGCTGCGGCTTAAGCTTAGGTCTAGCCGGAGCCAGAACATAGAGGCCAAGTGTCTAAAGCACAGTGCGGGAATCTTTCAGGCCGTGCAGCTTCACGTCCGTCTGTTCCACAAACATAGCCTTTCCATCAAACGGGATGTCCTGCAAGGAGTTCTGCGCCTCACTGGACAGCCCAGATAGCAGGAGCCATGATGCCCTCCTCATGGACACCACGGAGGCCATGGAACATGCAGCCGTATCTGCCGCATCCAACGCTGCCTGCAGGGTTGCCCGGGCAGCCGCTGTACCCTCCTCCACCGGAGCTTTGAACTCCTTCCTGTCATGCTCCTGGAGGGAGTCCTCGAATTTGGGCAGAGAGCCCCACAGATTGAACTCATACCGACCCAGGAGAGCCTGATGGTTCTTCCCCCGTAACTGGAAACTCAAGGACGAATAAACTTTTCTCCCAAATAAATCCAGCCTCGAGTCTTTATTTTTCGGAGTAGGGGCTGGTTGGCCCTGCCGCTCCCTGTGGTTGACTGACTCTACTACCACCAGGGAGTTAGGGTCAGGGTGGGTGTACAGATATTCATGCCCCTTGGTGGGCACAAAGTACTTGTGTTCCACTCTCTTAGAGAAGGGAGCCAAGGAAGCCGGGGTTTGTCACAAGGCATTTGAAATTTTTGCCACCCCCTCGTGGAGTGGAAGGGCCACCCTACCCGGTACTGAGGCGGATAGGACATTGAAGAGGGAGTCCAAGGGCTCCTCCAGCTCCTCAGCCTGAAGGTTGAGGCTTGATGCCATCCTTTTCAATAGTTCCTGGTGGGTTTTAGAGTCCTCCTGCAGAATGGAGGGAGGAGGGGCCGTAATCGCCTCATCAGGGGAGGGGGAGGAGGCAGCCGTGGTACTTTGCGCGTCTGCCGGGACGGGAGGACCCACCACTTAGTTGCCCTCCGGGCATGGCACCGAAGATGCACATCCCACTGATTCCTTTCTTGGAGGCTGGGACGGGGAGGCCGACAGCCGTTCCGAGGCTCCGGCCACTGAGCGAGCCCCCAGCGGGGGCTGCGTCAGGAGCCACGGGGCGCATTGGTACCACTGTGCTGGCCACAGAGCCTAGTGCCAGTGCACCTGCTGTGGCACCGGCGGAGCAGGCTGTTCAGCCTGACTGGCCTGTCCCATCGATCAATGACTACGAAGGGAGGCCGGGCTGGCATACGACCTGCCGCTGTCCCTGGACTGGGAAGAGCGGCGGCGGGGGGAACGGTGCTGACCAGAAGTCCACCATCCCGACGTGGAGGAACGGTACCGCCGATAGCAGCTGCTCCACAATCGGCTCTGGCGGGCGGATCCGCGACAGCAAGGCACCGGTGATAAGACGCCCGGAACTGTGGGAGCGGTGCCATGGCGGGGTCCTGGAGCGAGACGAACAGGAACGGCATCAACGTTCGTGTTGCGACCAGCTACAGTAGCCCCTCGGAGACGAAGACCTTCGGTGTCGTCTGTCTCGATCTCGATGGGGCCCGCTCTTCGAGGCAGAGCTGTCAGTCGGAACCCAGCCAGACAATCTGGTGGGGATCGACTGTGACCGGCGTGGACTACGCACGGGACGGTCGCTGGGCGGCGAACAGTGGCAGGAACATTCCCTCGACCGCGAATGGTACCGAGCCGGGGCAACTGCGGAGATCCCAGCGGAGGCTTGCCTCTGGACCATGGAGCCAGCTTTGGCGATGCCCCTGGTACCGGCATGGACATAACATTCCGAGCCGCTTGCAGGGCCTCTGGCGAAGAGGGCATCTGGACACCCGGGGAAGCCTGCTCCGAATGGGCTATTCTGCTCAACCTGAGTGGTAGGCCTGGAGGCCGATGGGGACTGAGGACTGACCAACATGGGTCTAGCCTCTCCCCCAGTTTTGCTTTGGTGCCACGGAGGGCCTCTTCTTAGCCTTCTTGGCGTGCCCCGCGGACAGGGAGCGGTGCCGACTGGTAGATGGCACCGATGGGTCGCCGCGCACCAACACTGCGATAACCGGTGCCGACTCGGAGCGGCGCGCCGGACTCAGGGTCAACGCCGACTCCATCAGGATAGCCCGGAGCTGAATGTCTCTTTCTCTCTTAGTCCAAGGCTTGAAAGACCTGCAAATCTTGCAGCGATCGCTGAGATGGGTTTCGCCCAGAAAGCGTAAACAATTCGTGTGCGGATCACTCACTGGCATCGGTCGCCTACAAGTGTCGCACAACTTAAAACGCGGGGCACGGGGCATGCCCCAGTCCGGGCGCACTAAACTAATCTAACTACTTCAACAACAGGTACTACTACACTGAAGGAACAAGAGTTCTGGAGGAATGCTGCAGACAAGCTGGAGCAGAGGAGTTGCAAAGCACCTTCACTGGCAGCAAGAAGGAACTGAGGGTGGGGGGAGTGAGCAGCGCCCCTTATACCGCGCCATGGCGGCGCCATTCCAGGGGTCGCTAAGGGCGCTCCCCTACAGGTACTGCTAGGGGAAAAACTTCCAGCACCGGTGCATGTGGCGAGCACGCACACCTATTGTGGAATACACATGAGCAATCACTCGAAGAAGCAGTGTAGGGAATGAGGAGAGAGTCTAAATAGCCAGATAATCCTGCTGTAAAAGTGCCAATGCCTGAGATGATGGGGCGTCCAGGATTTCCAGGTTTATGAATCTTGGATAGCAGATAGAATACCCCTGGTCGGGTCTCTAGGGGTGCATCTGTGTAGATTTGTTCCCGTGTTGTAGCAGGGAGTTTCTTGAGCAGATGGTGTAGTTTCTTTTGGTACTCCTCAGTGGGATTGGAGGATAGTGGCCTGTAGAATGTGGTGTTGGAGAGTTGCCTGGCTGCCTTCTGTTCATAATCTGATCAGTTCATGATGACTACAGCACCCCCTTTGTCAGCCCCTGTGATTATAATGTCAGAGTTGTTTCTGAGGCTGAAGATGGCATTGTGTTCTGTACAGCTGAGGTTATGGGGCAAGTGATGCTGTTTGTTCACAATTTGCCTGCGCACATCTGCGGAAGCACTCTATGTAAAAGTCCAGTCAATTTTCCCTCTCTTGGTATTGACACCTCCTCTTCAATTATTGGGAGTGGACCACATCCACCCTGACTGAATTGGCCTTCAACACTGGTTCTCCACTTGTAAGGTAACTCCCTTCTCTTCATGTGCCAATATATATTTATGCCTGTATCTGCAATTTTCACTCCATACATCTGAAGAAGTGAGTTTTTTACCCACGAAAGCTTATGCCCAAATAAATCTTAGTCTTGTTGTTTCTGATGATATACTGGATTCCCGGGTCGTTCAGATTCAACAGTTTCAGTGTGCCTTGTTCAGGCCCAAATATAGACAGTTTGCATAGTACTTTTACTATATTTCTATTGTAGCAAGTGTTTCTATACCACTCTGATGTCTGGAGTCACTGACTATCAACAATACTATGTACCGCATATCACAGAACAGTTACAAATACACAATATGCAAAAACACCCTCTGAAAATGCACCTAGAACAGTGCATGTGTTTATCCAATGTAAACAACTCAACTATTTAAAAAGTTGGAGGATAAAAAGTACACCCACAAATAAGTGTGTTTGAGACAGTAATGCATTCAGAGACACTTAGAAATGCAAATGCCTACATAATGTATTATATATATTTCTTCATCCCCCAGCTGGATGTCTGCAACAAATGAAGCTCTCGGGAACAGTTTGTCTTCTTGATCCAGTCTATTTTTATAACACACACGAAGAATAGACACTGAAGGAGCTTCGGTAGATATCAATATGACATAATGCCATCGAAGTAATGGCTTTAGTGACTATTTTTAATGCTGAGAAGCTCCCATTTTTTATATGATCTTATGTAGATCAGTCTAGTAGGCATTGCTTTGTACATTTCCTTCCTCCCCCAAACAATGTTGTTATTAGAGTAACTGACAGGAAGATAAAAGAGACAGGCTTGAGCCTAATATGAAAGGAGGAGGATTTTCATGGCATGAAAGTAGTTACCTGATGCAGAAGAGCTTCTCGACTGTCTTCTGACTGATCTAACTTCCTCTGGGACCGCTCCAACTCCTGCTCAAGCTTATAATTTGATTAAGGATGAAGAGACAAAGTTACACATTCATCCTGGTACTAAAATATTTTAACTATTTAAAACTAAACTTGTATTTAAAAAATAAAAATAATTTCTTATACTTCTAACTCTGAACATGTAAAGCAAACTGTGTTATAAGATGCTACAAACATATCTACAATTATTACAATGATATAGTTTATAAATTTATCATGCAGTATGTAATCATTTATCTCATATATACTCTGTACTACCACCTGTGGCTACAAAATGGCGTATGCATTCCCAAACTAAAACAATGTTAAAATGGGAGTTAAAACTGAGAGCACATATCACTAATTTAGGATAAATTGCCTTACAAAGTTGACGCAATTATCCAGAAAATAAGCATTAAAAGCTCAGGAAATCCAGAGTAAAAGATTATGTTGAAAAGAAATCCAAACATGTTAAAATATGAAAATGCACAGGTAGGGCACTCAAACCATTTTAATTCTGCCTTTTAGCCATACCACACAATAACTATGGAATAATGACTGATATATAACAGAACTTGGTCCGAGATAATATGATACTCATTTTTAAAGAAAGACCAAGGGTGGGGGGAGGGGTTCCATTTTTTTCTCTTCGTGTTGTCATTAAACTGTTTTGTTACCTTGACTGTGCAATTCCATACTATGTGGTAGATAACAACAAAATGCTGAATTGTTTTTAGTCAAGCTTTAAAAAAAGTACTGCTCCAGGGCCAAGAAGAAATGTGTAACATTTTAGACTGAAAGGTAATAGACTGATAGTGTTATATGATCTGAAAATGACTTTTAAAAATGAAAGTTCTTGTTGCTGCATGCTTCATTTATAAAAACTTTAAAAAGTGCATATAGTTGATGCTTCGCCTGATGGCCTACTGACAGTGCTCTGCAGGGTTCTGATGGAAACCTGGGTTTAATTACTCCTGTTACTCTGCTCCTAATGTTTCAAATACAGAAGAGGAAAAAAAATACTAGCCTGAAAATGTAAATTATAAGTGTCCAGACTTCTATGCAATTAAAATATCTACCTTAAATATGATGATGGGAAGGGGAAGCTAGCACTTTATGGGCACTACCAGAAATAATAAATCAAGTGGATGTTCAATTTCCATCAGTACTAATGCATTTAATCTTCTGTGTATGGTGCAGTTAATTCATTCCTGTAACTACTCTATTGAGACCCTCTCTGGAAGCAAAGTTATTTTTGGATAGAGAAAATTGTATTTGCATAAATGGCAGCATGGAGGGTGGCACAGAAAGGTTTATCAGAGAAGCTGATAAATGGGCAGACAAGCCTGGTATTAATGGCAGAGCAGAGTAGGTAGGAGAATGTGAAACAATATGTGGGTGGATATAGCAGGGAAGAGCAAAGCTTTGAAGGCATTGATAATAAATCTGAACTTTATGCAGTGGAGAAAGGGTAGCCAGTGGAGAGATACAAAAAGGGGTGGCATGGTTAAAACTACTGGCAAAGAAGCTAATCTTAGCAACAGCATTTCTATGGACTGTAGGAGAGTTATATGGGTGTCAGAGAGGCCAGGAAGAGGAGATTTTAATAATCAAAATGGGAAATAATACAGATGAGAGAGAGAGCTGCAAGGACGTAAAGAATATGTTAGATCTTAGAGATGCTGTGAAGTAGGAAGCCAATAACTTTGTACATGGTTTAGCTGTGTGGGGAAAGGTGAAGGGAAGTGTCAAAGTAATCCCTAAGCTACAGGCTTGACTGACTGGGAGGTTGCTGGTGCTGTCAACAATAACAAAAAAGAAGGGTAGAAGTGAGGGCTTTGGCGGGAAGACGAAGAGTTCAGTTTTGGCCGTGTTTGCAATGTATGGTGCTAAAAAGTACCTTGCCATTTTAAAAACTAAAAACACAGGGTTTCACACTGCTAATGCCTCTTACAAAAGAAGCAAGATGTGGCCTTAAACAAAACATAAGAGACTGAACATTCTAGACCAGTGTTTCTCAATGACAGTCTGTGAACCGGCACTAGTCCCTGAGATCTCCCTGACAGTTTAGGAAGGCAGCAAGCCAGTCCTTGGTATCAAAAAAGTTGAGAAACATTGTTCTAGACCACAAGCAGTTGGAAACTATCACAACAGAAAAAGACTACACTGAAAACTGATTTTAAAAAATAATTTTAAAAAAGAGAAAATTAAATTCTTACTTTGCTCTTTTCATTTTCAGATTTCAAAAGTTTATTTTTCATCAGTCCTTCCATTTCATCAGCTTTAGCATCTCGTTTCCTTAAAGCCTTAAAGGGGGAAAATATTGTGAACTTTATTACAGCAGAGTTAGCGAATCCTCATTTATAAAATCTGCTGAAATGTAAAATATCAGCTGGTACATTTATTTAAAAAAAATATATAAGTTATAAGTATTTTTGTCTATGCTTAAAATTTCTAAACAAAAACAATATAATCTCTCTTACTGGGAGAGATATTTATTTTCTCTCACACACACACACACACAGCTGTGCCAAATACTTATGAGTGCAGAGACAAGATTGACCTCGGCATCCTTCTAATCTATAAACTTCCAGACTCCAAAGGCTGACCCTTGCCTTTCCTGCATGGAAAAAGAATAGAAGCATGGTTCCCCTACAAATATTAACACTTTCTTTGACATGGGAAACCTACTACCCCACCTAAAATATGCTGGTAGTAGCAAGTACTATGTACTTGCATTAATTAAGACCAGTACTAAGGACAACATTATTAGATACTAAAGCTGAACCTGAATAGTGGCAAGATACCCACCTCTATCTATAACTGGACAGATGTCTGCACTTTATCCTATCAAATATAGACTCGCCCACAATGTTCCACATATTCATTACTTCAAAGGTTGATAATTTCAACTCGTATCTTGGAATTAAGACACCAATCTAAAACTCTACCTCCTACAAAATCCAAAGATATAGTATCTATTCTGCTTAGTAACAGTTTACCACAAACATCTGCTTTCTGAATTCATTGTGGAACTAATGAAAAGTTCAGTTCAAGGTCTCTATCTTCATATTCAAAGCCCTTCTAAAGTGACCATGAACTCCTACAATAGCTGTGTACAACCAGAACAATGAAACTGATGACCACCAGTAGAACGCTTGAGCACGTGGAAACAAAATTTTCATAGCAGCTGGATCTAAACTATTAAACTTGTTCCAACAAGGTAGAAGAATTATCACAGACTTCACCACTTTAAGAGCTCATTTCTTCAACTTAGTTTTCCCTCAAAAAGTTCTTCATTCACATAAAAAAGTACATTTACACAATGACAAATAAAAACAATTCTGAGAGTTAATCAAGCTATTTATTTTACTGGCTGAGAAAGGAGACTAAGTTTGTTGTATTTCAATTAAAAAGATACTTAGGTACAATATTGTCAGTGTTGATAAATACTGAGCAGTATATCAATTCAAAAAATATGTTCATGCAATCTACTTAAGAGTTCAAACCCACACAAGAGTTAGGTGTTCAAAGTTAAGGTTTCTGCAGCAGTTACAACCCAACTCCCTTGTGCATGTGCATTACTTCAGACTGTATATGCTGTTACACACACAAATACAGACATGCATGAGTGCACACAGCAAGACAGAATTATGATAGCTTCAGTATCTACAACTATGGTGTCACAGGGTCGATGGCTCCTTTAAGGTGAGTCCAGGCCGAGGTTACCCATGACAAGTTAATTTAAGGGGAACAAGCCTATCTAGGTAGCTGAGTAACAAGCACCTCAGCCTGAAAATGGCCATCAGGCTCAGTTATAGGGAGGTGTTCACAGAGAGAGTAGCTCTCCTACTAGAGAGGAGCTCCCAGAGAATCACAGGGCCTGAGGAGGAGGGCTATGCAATCCCTGAGTCCTAGGACAGAGACTTGATTTTAAGTTTATTTGTATTTAATGAAGTAGAATCCCAGCAGGGGAATTCGTCTTACACCTTGTTGGACCTGTGTGGAGTCCTTAAGGAGCCCTGAAAGAAGGGAAACGGAGAGAGGGAGGGAGTGCCTGCAAGGCTCCTCCCCACCCCAGGCAAGCAGGGTCCCTACAGGGGAGGCACACCCTGTAACATATGGATTTGTTTATATTTACACAGTTCGGTCAACTATAACATTGCAACAATATAGCTTTTTCATTTTATATTTTCAAAAAGCAAATGTTAAATTACACACAGTGAGATTCAGAATGTATTAAAAACCCATCGTAGGAAAAAGATACAATATAAGTGTAAAGTATTATTAGAAATAGAATCAATTATTACAAAAGTTTTAAAGAAACAGACTTTATTTTCTATTGTACATAAAGTAAAGGGTTTGTTTCCTGATCATGTTTCAAATGCATTCTGAATCTTGCATCACTGTGTTCATTTCAATGTGCAATCACTGAACTGTGGGTATGTTTTTTGTATTTTTTAAAAATAAAAATTAAATACTAAAAGCTATATTAATGGAGAAGTCAACATGAGAGAGGAGCAGAAGTTGCCATTCCTCCCCAGAGGTTACACAGAACACTACCAACATCTCCCTAATTTTCATTGCAGAAAATTGAGACGTTTTAAGGGCAAACTCTTGCCTTTGCAGAGAAAAGCGTGTGTGTGTGCATATGTGTATCTTTGGTTTGTTTCTAAAAGAGAAACTTAAGTTTTCCTGTGGGGGGGTTCACTATAAAAAGGGACAACTGTTTTTCCTAAAACATAGTTTTTCAGAGAACGTCCAAAATATGGTTGTGTGTGTCATTGAACTCAGTCTACCCACTGGTTATAGTCCAAAACTTCCTCCTTTCCATTTCCTCTGAAACTAAAATGACAAGATACTAGATATGTTGTTTGCAGTATTGTTATAGCCGTGTTGTCCCAGTATATGAGAGAAACAAAGTGGATGAAGTAATATCTTTGAATGGACTAACTTTCATTAATGGAAGAGATAAGCTTTCAAGCTGCACAGAGCTCTTCTTCAGGTCTGGAAAAAGTAATCAGAGTGTCACAGCTAAATACAAGGTGGGACAGATAGTTAAGCATAAGGCATTAGATACTAAAACTGATAGAAAATATAACTGACTAATCTACAAGAGAGCTAGGATCCTGAAAATTATGCTATTGTAAAGCCTTAGATATTGTGCAATTCACAGCATTTCATAAAAATGCAGCTTATTTGGATAACATTCATTTATATGATGCTATTTATTTGCATACTCATCCCACAAACTCATAGTAAGTACAAAACAAAGCAAAAGCAAAATAGGAGTTTATGTATTATTTTGCTCTTTATAGTTTATTTTTACTTTAAAGTGGTTAAGATATAAAGCAATGTATGCCCTGATCTGATATGCATGTTGTCTTTAAAATGCTTTAAAATTACAGCAACAGCTTAGAGCCTTAATGGAAGGCCCCAGGGGCATATTTAAATATTTAATAACAGTTTTTCTTTAAATTTGCATATTTCCATTATAAACAACTCAAATTGTTGAATATTACGCTAATGTAAACATGAGGTTGATGAATCTGAAATCTCACATTTACATATTCTCTAAAAATACTTTTCTTCTAATTTTGTTTTAAATTACAATTTAAAAAAAATAATTTCCAGATCTACCACTTGCACAGATAACTACTTCAAATGCTGCCATAATGATATATGTCTGCACATAGACTTTGAAGACAAAAGGCTAAGTTAATGCAATGTTAAGCATTCAAATGTTAAGAAATGTCTCAGCTAAAGCTGAATATATAAACTTCATTCTGCCCCTATAATGTCTCAATTACTTAATACAGTTTTCCTTAATTACCTATGTAGCATTTTGTTGTGTCCCCACAACTGTCACACTTATTCTATTTTCATAATCATCCAACATTTATCTTTATTGACTTTCCCTTTTTATAGTTCTTCCCTCTAAAATAATGCAAATTAATTTGTCAGTACACATGTACTATATCAGCAGTACTAAAATTATGATCCCAGATAAATGGTATTTTAAAGTGGTGATTGGTTGTGTACCAATGAGGAGTATACTGTAATAATTTATTTATATATATATATATATAAATTATTACAGTATACTCCTCATTGGTACACAACCAATCACCACTTTAAAATACCATTTATCTGGGATCATAATTTTAGTACTGCTGATATAGTACATGTGTACTGACAAATTAATTTGCATTATTTTAGAGGGAAGAACTATAAAAAGGGAAAGTCAATAAAGATAAATGTTGGATGATTATGAAAATAGAATAAGTGTATATATATAACATCTTTCATCCAAAAAATGTTCAAACTGAGACTCGCTTTTCCAGTAGTGTAAGGCTCCCATTTCTAATCCTGCAGGATCGCAAGATTTTTGTGTGAATGAAGAACTTTTTGAGGGAAAACTAAGTGTCGGCTCACGGGAAGCCTACTAGGGCTCCCAACACTGCTAATGCTGGGAACACTGATCTGGAGTTAGAGAGTGGATAGCATGTGTCTTTACATCAGCAGTGCATCTTAATCCACAGAAGACAACCTAGAAATCAAAATGCCATCTCAATTTACCAACCGTGCTGTGATAAATGAAGCGGGTAGGGAGTAGCTCCCTTTTATGGACACCCAGCCAGCCAGTTAGCTATAAAGACCTTCTTGGTGGCTGTTCTCTGCTTGCTTTACCTATAAAGGGTTAAAAAAGTCCCCCGGTAAAGGAAAGGGAGTGGGCACCTGACCAAAAGAGCCAATGGGAAGGCTAGAACTTTTTAAAATGGGGAAAAATACTTCCCTTTTGTGTCTGTTGTGTTCTCTGGGAAAGAGAGGAACAGGGAGCAGTTATGCTATGAGAAGCTTTAAGCCAGGTATGATCATAAATCATCAGATCATACCTAGAACTACTTATCTGGAACTCCCAAATGTGTACGTAGATCAGGAATGTTTAGAAAGACGCGATTAGGTTTATTTCTGTTTATTTCTTGGCTTGTGGACTCCTCTGTGCTAACCCCAAATGCTTTTGTTTTGCTTGTAACCTTTAAGCTGGACCTCACAAAATGTAAACATCAAGAATAATCTTCTTAAGTGGGTTTTTTAAATCTAGCAAAAGCCTAAGTTCCAGATGTATTTTCTTTCTTTTTGTTTTTAATAAAATTTACCTTTTTTAAGAACAGGATTGGATTTTTGGTGGCCTAAGAGGTTTGTGCATATGTTGTTTAATTAGCTGGTGGCAACAGCTGATTTCCTGTGTTTTTCTTTCTCAGCTCTTCCCCGGGAGGGGGAGGGGGGAAAGGGCTTGAGGGTACCCCACAGGAAGGAATTCCCAAGTGCGCCTTTCTGGTTCCAAAAGGGGGTTTGCATTTGGGTGGTGGCAGCGTTTACCAAGCCAAGGTCAGAGAAAAACTGTAATCTTGGGAGTTTAATACAAGCCTGGAGTGGCCAGTATTAATTTTTAAAATCCTTGCGGGCCCCCACCTTCTGCACTCGAAGTGCCAAAGTGGGGAATCAGCCTTGAAACATGCTGAATGATATTTAGGCCATTAAACAGCAATAACATCAAATTAAAAAAAGCACTCTCACACCACTGGTATTACAAATATGCTGCTCTATTTTATTTTCCTGGTATAGTAAAAAGAAATAGTCCATAAATATTTCAGTTTAAAGAAACATAATAGGCATATGAAAGAGCTAAAAATCATAGAAAAGAAAGTGACATTAAAATAAAGAAAATGAAAGGAACTCTCATACACATAAATCTCTTCAACTGCAAATGCAGCTACTTCAGGGTGGAGCCAACTACGCAACCAGTTAATAGAGCAAAATGCAAAACAGTTGGGGAAAGGGAACATTTGGTCAAGTGTATCTAGGCAAACTATCTGTTTGTATGAACCCCACTATCAGAATATTAAAGTCTGTGCAAAGCAGACAGACGGACCATTAGTTTTTAAAATCTCACCTTAAAGGCTCACACACTAGATTGCATCTGAAAACTTCTGATAATTCAACTGCTCTTATTTATTACAATGCTATCCTTGCTCTGTTCAACCTTCTACTTCTTTCTGACAAAGGTAAAGCCAACTCTTACTGGGTATGGGCTAGAAAGAATGGCCTTTTCATGCGTATTTGAATGAAAAGATGTTTATGGAAACAAATATTTTGTTTTCTTTGCATGTTAATGTTATAAGTTCAGAGACAGGTAGGTGACATAATATCTTTTATTGGACCAACTTCTCTTGATAGAATGGACAAGCTTTTGAGCTTTACAGAGTTCTCTCTCAGGTCTGGAGAAAGTAACTAGAGCGTCTGAGCTAAATACAAGGTGGGACAAATTGTTAAGCCTAAGGGGTTCACACGTGCTGTAGGAGACGACTTACAATGAAGTGGGCAATTAAGGATTAGCAGGCAGTAGAGTGAATCACAAATTTTTGTAATGAGCCATAAAACCAGTGTCTCTGTTAAGTCCGTGGTTCTTAGTGTCTAGAAGAGTTACATATTTTAACTCTCAGGCCTTTCTTCTGAAGGTGTTGTGCAGGTTTCCTTTGAGGTCAAGGACTGAGAGATCAGAAGTGGAGTGATTACCTTATGAACAGTGTTCACTCGCAAGTAACTGGGTGTTTTTCTTTTATCATTTTTCTGTGTGAGTTCCTTTGAGAGCATAGTTATTGTCTCAGCAGGGCCATCCTGAGGATTTATGGGGCCCTATGCAGTATTATTAAACTGGTGACCCTATGCCCGACAGCAGCCCGGGCTCTCATATGTATTTTAGATAAGGGTGGTCTTTTGAAGGATTTATTTAAAAAAAAACAAAAAAAAAAACACACTATATGTCTGAAGATCCAAGCATTTAAGGCTAAAGATGAGTACTCGGATTGTGCATCTAAAAATCTATACAAGGATTTTTTGAGATGTGATTTTATAATCTTCAGCAACACACTAATGAAATATTTTTAAAGCAAATTTTAAACTAAGGTCCTGTAGAGTAACATGTTCTAAGTAAATATTACCGTAATGCACAACTGTTTTTGTCAGTAAATTCAGAAACTGACAGTATATACCTGGGGGTTGACAAATGCCTGTTAAATGGCTTCATTACCACGTTAATGGCTCTTTAACAGTTTCAATGTTGTGCTAATAGGTCTGGCAGGCGGGAAGGCTTTTTCACTTTTAAGAACTAGATCCCCTCTGGAGGAAGACTCACCAGGCTGCAGCAGCCAGCTGTGGCGGGAGCCTGCAGGAAGGGTCAGAACAGGGATAGGAAGAGGCGGGCGGGTGGACACTAAGACCCAGGGGTCCCCCAAATTTTCGGGTGCCCTACGCAGCCGCATATGCTGCATGCGCCTAAGGACGGCCTTGTGTCTCAGTTTACTCTCATAACAGTTGTTGGGGCATCTGATGCACTGGATGAGTTACACCACATGTTGTGATAGGCATGTGTAGGACCCATGGATCTTAAAAGGTGTATTGGGGTGAGGGTATGGATCCTCATAGCAATGGAGATATGACTGCAGATTTTCCATCTGTTGTTATTGCAGGAGCTGGTGCCACTGAGTTGGTGTGCTCTTGTCTGTGGAGAGCTTGCTTCTGATGATGAGCTTGGTGAGGTTGTAGGGGTTGTTTGAAGCCAGAAGAGGGGTTTGGGAAAGATTTTTTTAAGGTTGTAGTCCCCATCAAGCATGGGTTGTAATTGTTTGATGATACCACATACGGGTTCTAGTGTGGGGTGGTAGGTGACAACTAGTGGTGTACAATCAATAGGGATTCTTTTCCCCCTCTACTGAAGCAGATTCTTTCAGTGTATTTGTGTGGCCCATTCCATGATGTAATCTACTTCTCTGGTGGCGAGTCCTTGTTTAGTGAAGGCAGTTTTAAGTGTGGTTAGGTATGTATCCCAGACTTTCTCTACTTAGCAAATTCTATGGTATCTGAGTACCTGGCTGTAGATAACAGATTTATTAGTGTGGCTGGGCTGATTACTGGATCTCTGAAGGTAAGTGTGGTGATACATGGGTTTCTTTTGTATAGTTGTTTGTAGGTTTCATTGTTGAAGCTGATCATGGTGTCCAGTTTATGCTGGTAAAGGAGTGTTCTAGAAAGAATTTGATGGATGGGCAGTGGTTGTTGATATAGTGGACATAAACTCTCTCATAGATTTTCACATCTATCCAGAGGAAGAAAATATCATTGATGTGCCTCATGTATATTGCTGGTTTCGTGTGCATTTTTCCAGAAATTCTGCCTTGAGGTGGCCCATGAAGAGAGTCTCATATTGGGGAGCCATCCTAATACCCATGGCTGTTCCCATGGTTTGGACAAGTATTTGTTGTAAAATGTAAAGTTGTTGTGGGTGACAAGGAGATGGATGAATTTTGACTATGATGGTGTGTGTATTGTCTGCTGGTTCAATCACTGCCTGGTGGCTGGATTTCAGGGGCTGAATAGAAATCCTTTTGGTGGTGGAGAGATTGTGGTGAATGTAATGTTGGTTGAGGATTTCACAATTATTTATTTATTTATTTATTTATTTGCTGAAGCAACCAATGTAATGATCTAATGTGTGGTTCTGTCCACTGGAGATGTCCAGACAGATGATTCTTTTTTCTTATATGACTGTTGGTGGGGATGTGATAGTTGTGGGTGGTGACATCTTTCTTGTGAAAGAATTCCTTGAGGCGGAGTTGGTGGAATTAGTTTAGAAAGTTCTTATAAGTCATCTACTGGAACCCAATTTGAGAAGAGATTATCACAATAAGCAGGTAAACCACTTATCATTTGGGCCAAATAAAATATTCTTTTATAACTCAGAATATTTATATAAATTTAAAGCTAGGTGAGAAAAAAAGATGTGTCTGGAATAACCAAAAGAGTGTTACAATTATTTACAAGGGACTGAAGAAAATCAACCATGCAAGTTGCTACCAAAGGAATATGCCATTGCGCCTCCTACTCCACTGCACTTATTAGAAGAACGGAAGACACTGACCATTGCCCAAAAACTGTACTCCTGGCTTTATGGTATAAAAACATGCCTCTATCTCTAGCCTGAGCTAGAATAGGTAGCAAAAACTGGTTACTATCCTTTTGAAACGATTGTTCTTCAAGATGTGTTGCTCATGTCCATTCCATGTTAGGTGTGTGTACGCTGCATGCACTGTTGCCAGAGATTTTTCCCTTATTAGTATCCATTGGGCTGGCTCTAGCACCCTCTGGAGCTGCACGCATATGCACCAGTATAAGGGACACTGTCGAACCCACACCCTCTCAGTTCCTTTTTGCCAGTAACTCCAACAGAGGGGTAGGAGAATGGGTTATGGAATGGATGTAGCAAGCACATCTCAAAGAACAGTTACAAAAGGTTAGTACCATTTTTTCCTCAAGTGCTTGCTCATGTCCAGTCCATCCTAGGTGATCCACAAGCAATACCCCAGGAGCTGGGCTCAGAGTTCATGGATGTGCTGACTGCAACGCTGCTCTCCCAAAACTGGCATCGTCTTGGGCCTGTTGGGTGATGGCGTAGTGGGATTCGAAAGTATGAACCGACGACCAGGTTGTGGCTCTGCAAATGTCCTGGATTGGTACCTGCACAAGAAACACTGCTAACGATGCCTGGGCTCTTGTGGAATGAGCCACAAGATGCTATTGCTACAAAGAGTTGTGTGGATTTATGGAAGGGCTTAGTCTTCTCAATATAAAAGGTGAGGGCCTGCCTAACATCCAACATATGAAGCAGTTGTTCCTCAGAGCTTTTTTGAGGTTTTGGGAAGAAGACAGGTTGAAAGATGACCTGGTTGTTGTGAAATTGTGATACCACCTTTGGCAGGAAGGCTGGATATGGGCGCAGTTGGCCCTTGTCCTTGAAGAACACCGGATAAGGTGTTCTGACGTAAGGCCCTGATCTCAGAGACCCTTCTGGCCGAGGTAATCGCCACCAGGAAGGCAACCTTCCAGGAGAGAAGTAGTAGCGAGCACAACATTAACTGCTCAAAAGTAAGCCTTGACAGGACCAGCTTTAAGTCCCATGAGGGATGGGGAATGGTTCGCAAACTTGAGGACAGAGTCTTTCCAACCCCTGGAGAAACCAGACCGTCATTTTGTGAGAAAACACGGATATGCCATTTACTGCAGGGTGGAAGGCTGAGATGGCTGCTAAATGAACCTTAATAGACGAGTGTGATAGACCTTGCTGCTTTAGGTGGAGTAAATAATCCAAGATCAACTGAAGAGAAGATTGAGATGGAGAGAGATACCGTTCGGAGGCCCAACAAGTGAAACAAGTAGGTAGCCCTGGTGGAAGGCTTGCTACTAGCTAGCAAGACATGCCTGCTCGGAACAAGTTATGCCTGTTCTTCAGGGTTCAGCCATGAAGCATCCATGCAGTCAAGTGCAGGGAAGCAATGTTCGGGAGAAGCAACCGGCCATGGTCTTGTGAAATCAAGTCTAGGTGGAGTGGGAGCGAGAGTGGCACTGCTACCAAGAGGTCCAGAAGCATGCCAAACCAATGCCAGCATGGCTACTCTGAGGCTATTAGGAAGATTCCTGCCTTGTCCTGTTTGATTGTCAGAAGAACCCTGTGAAGCAAGGGGATTGGGAGAAAGACATATAGTAGTCAGTCTGCCCACAAGAGCAGGAAGGTGTTGGAGAGGGAGCCTGCGCAGCAAACAGAACTGATGGCATTTTCTGTTCTGCCTGGTGGCAAACAGGTCCACCTGGGAAGGCCCCAACTTCTGGAAGATGACACTGATGAACTCTGGGTGAAGACACCACTTGTGATAAGAGGAGAAGGACCAGCTGAAATGATTCGCCAATACGTTCCAGGCTCCTGGGAGATGAGACACCTTAAGATGAATGGAGTGTTTCACACAGAAGTCTCATAGACCAATGGCCTCCTGACACAGATTAAAGGATTGAGTCCCTCCTTGCTTGTTGATATAGAATATGACCACTGTATTGTCTGTCAGAACTTGAATCACCTTGCCTGAGACCTATGGAAGAAACACTTGGCATGCCAGGCGCACTGTCATGAGCTCCCTGACGTTTATGTGAAGAGAGAATTCTTCCCAGGACCAGAGGCCGAGTCCTGAGGTATTGAGATGGACTCCCCACCATATGTTTGACGTATCCAAGACTAAAGACACCAACAATTGTGGGGCAACGAAGGGCACCCCCATCATTACTAACCTTGGTTCTCTCCACCAGCCCAGGGAGGTGAGAACCGGGATGCAGGGGGGAATACCGTACTAAGTACTAAGTCCAAGTGGTGTCTGCAGTGCTTGGGGAGTACACTGATGCTAGCCACATCTGGGGGGCGGGGGGGGCTGAGGAGCAGCCTTGCATATTGAACCACATAAGTGCAAGTCACCATGAGACCCAGTAGCCTGAGGAACACTCGAGCTGTCGTATTTGGATGGGCCATTACCTTGGATATCAGGTTTGCCATGGTCTGGAAGTGGGTTCTCTGGGAGGAAGGTCCTGGCTTGGGTCAAGTCAAGCACAACCCCAATAAATTCTATTCTCTGAACCAGGAAAAGAGTTGACTTCTGCTCGTTTATCAACAGGCCCAGCAACCTGAAGGTGGTTCAGACTGTACTGATGCTGTCTTGCACTTTAGCCTGCGGCCGACCTTTGATCAGTCATTGAGGTACGGGTAGACCTGAATGTCTCACCACCTGAGGAAGGCTGCTACAACCGCCACACACTTCATAAAAATCCTTAGGGCTTCCAATAGACTGAAGGGAAGGGAAGGGAACTGATAGTGGCAATGACACACTACAAACTTAAGAAATTTTCTGTGGCCACGGAAGATAGAAATGTGAAAGTATGTTTTCTTTAAGTCAAGGGCAGCGTACCAGTTTCCTGGGTCCAGGGAGGGAATGATGGAAGCCAGGGAGCCCATGCAGAATCTCAGTTTCTTGAGATATCCATTGAGGGGATAGAGATCCATGATGGGGATGGGAGCTGGCAGGGAGGGGTGGATAAAAACGGAAGGGTATATCCAACTGTCACTGTACTCAGGAACCATCAATCCGACATTATGGATGCCCAAGCAGGGCCGAAGAGAGACAGACACTCCAAAAATGAAAGGGGAGGCGGATCTGAAACGGCAACTTTTACAGCACCCTCACACGCACCTTCAAAAGGCCTGCTACGAAAGTATCTCTGAGGCCCTGACTGGGAGGCTGAGGTATGCAGGAGTGGTTGGAGCCTTTTATAACCTCTGCCCTTTCTTTTGTGGGGCTCCTGTTTTGGAGATCCCGAGAATCCAGGAGGCTGCTGCAACCTGAAGTGTTTTTTGGAGGCAGACAGAGCGTACAGGCCTAAGGATCATAGGGTGGCCCTTGAGTCCTTCAGTCCATGAAGTCTCGTGTCTGTCTGCTCCGCGAAAAGGGAGGAGCCTTCAAATGGGAGGTCCTGAATTGTGGGGAAGGCTGGAGGACTGGAACCAGGAGAGCGCCTCATGGTGACCACAGTGGCCATTGTCTTGGCCACGAAGTCAGCAGCATCCAGAACCACCTAAAGAGAGGTCCTGGCATGTTCTTACCTGCAAACTCCTGTTCTAACTCGAGGCAGGGAGTCTTTGAACTTATTCAGGGAGGCCCATAGCTTAAAAATCATATCTCCCAAGCAAAGCTTGCTGATTGGCATATGCAGTTGTAGGCTACATGTGGAATAAACATTTCTTCCAAAAAGGTCCAGTTTCTTAGCGTCTTTTTCTTTCAGGGTAGCACTCGACTGGCCCTGCCTGGCCCTTTTGTTAGCTGCAGACAACCTCAGGGACCCAGGGGGAGGGTGCGAGTACGGTAATTGAACCAACTTGCTGGAACATAATACCTTTTTTCTGCCTCTTTGAAGTGGGAACCAGAGAAGGAGGAGTTTGCCATAGGGCCTTGACTGGTCCCATCACCGCCTCATTGATGGGCAGGGCCACTTTGGATGGAGCTGCTGCAGTCAGGACATCAATGAGGCTGTGTCGCTGAGCTCTTCTATCTCCAAGCCCAGGATTGAAGTGACCCACTTCAGAAGGTCCTCATGGGCCCTGAAGTCATCCTAGGAAAGTAGGCTGCTGGGACCTGCAACAGCCTCATCTGGGGGGCAGGAGGAGGAGGCTTGCACCAGAGGAGGGGCTCCTTCCTCTTCTTCAGCTATGTCCACTGGAGGCATGTCCTGGATTTCAGTACCGGGGCCAGTACTGGAGTCTGGATCCAGTGCCGAGCAGTAGGGATCAGTAGCCCATCTCTCTGAGGCCACCGAGTAGGAGCGGTGGGAGGCAGGCCCCAGTACTAGGGGAACCCCCAGGGGTTCCAGTAGGGCCACTGCATTGGCCAGTGACGCACTGGCCAGATGCCCACAGGGGGACCAGCAGTGAAGTTTGGTGGGGTGTAGGCTGGGTACTGGTGGTGGGCTTTTGGCAGTACATAGGGTTTCCCTTTGGACTCCAAAGAGGATTCCTCTCTCGGGGACCAAGGTACCTGCTTCCGCTTCCATCCGGTGTTGGGGTTCCGGGGACTAGTGGTGTGCCGGGGAGTGGGATGCCTGGATCAGGTAGGACTTGCCCCTGGATGGTGCCAGGAGACCCGGTACCAGGAAGGCGCCTGACGCAACCTGTTCCCTCCTGCTTCCGGATAGTGTTGGAGGGATTGGAAGAGAGAGAAGATCTTTAGCTGCCTGGAAAGCCTCTGGGGTTGACAGCACTTTCAGTCCACCCGTACCGCGGTGGCTCCCTGGTGTCATCGGAGGTTCCCGCATTGGACTCAACTCCATTGTCGATGGTGCCAATACGGGTCCAGGGGTAGAAGAGTGGCCCGGCACGGGTCTCACTCCCTCTCCCTGCCTGTCTCTCATCTGCACTGGTGAGCACCCTCTCTCAGTGCGCTGCTTTTTGTGCTTCTTCCTCAGCACCAGGGAGAGAGAAGAGTGCTGAGAAGAATTCAGTGCCGGGGGAGTGCTTCACATCAATGCCGAAGTACTTGGTGTCGAATAGGAGTGGCTCAGTTCTGAGACAGGTCTGAGGGTGGTTTCCATGAGGATAGTCTTTAGTCTGATGTTTCGGTCCTTCTTAGTGTGGGATCTGAAGTCCTGACAGATTTTGCACTTGTCCTTTACATGAGAATCCCCCAAGCACTTAAGCAACTCGAATGCAAGTCACTCACAGGCATAAGTTTTCCACAAGAGGCACAAGGCTTGAAGTCCAGGGACCGTGGCATGCCCGGCCCCTGGGGCAAAAAGTCCTTTGAAAACAGGAACTATATACACTATCACAACTTGCAAAAACTATACAAACTAAACCAGCGGTTCTCAAATTGTGGGTCGGGACCCCAAAGTGGGTCACAACCCCATTTTAATGGGATCGCCAGGGCTGACTTAGAGTTACTGGGGCCAGGAGTCAAAGCCAAAGCCTGATGATGTACTTCCTCTCCTTTATAGGTTCTTCCAGCTTGCTGGAAACATCTTTTGCTATGATGTGAGCCAAGCAGTCTCCATTGTCTATCGGCTCTCTCTGAGAGGTCTCCATTGTATACAGTTCCTTAGGTAGTCTTTGAGAGTGTGTATTCCCCTTAATGGGCCATCATCTGTGTCTGTCTGCCCCCCTGTTGTACCTCAAAGGCTGGTTTTGGGTGTTTCCAACTTACAACATATTTCAGTAACACACACAGCAAAACTTCATAACTTCACGTACAATGATAGCACATACAATCCAACAGGATATTAATGTTCAACAGATCAAGACTTAAAATGATACCTCACAAGGCATGCTTTGTACAAAACACATCATAATCATATCACCATGGAAAATATGGGGTGCCAGGGTGTTGCTTTGGGGTACACCAGTGGTACACCAGTGCATACACATGCAGCTCCAGCGAGCGCTAGAGCTGACCCACCAATACCACTAACGGAAAAATCTCCTGCAACAGTGCAAGCGGCGTGCACACACCTAGCATGGAACGGACACGAGCAAGCACTCGAAGAACTATTTTGATTGATATAGTGCCACTGATGCACACAGCATTTTAACAAAATATAAACAGACAAGTCTTTTTGCCAAAGAGCTTGTATTCTCAGTAAGGCAGCATGTAGTAAGTAAGTGGTGTGGGAGCGGGAAGAAGAACTGCTAGAGGATTGATTGCACATTGTGTTGCTTCTGTAGGCCGAGCTCACTGAACACTCCAGGGACTCCTTGCATTCCTCCATTCTCGTCCACAAACGCCCTGTGTCCCACCATCCCATCCCCCTCTACTTCAAGTACTCCCTGCATCATCCCCATCTCCTCCCTCATATCAGGGCCTCTGTATGCCCCCCAATTTCCTCCTTTCCTCTGCTCCCAAAGTCTTCCCCATTTCTCTTCCCCCTTCCCATTTAGACAAACAGCTTGACAGCATGTCTCTGTAAGGACTCACAAGATCAGCCAAACAAAGATCATATGATTTTTAATGTAAGTTGCATATGCATCATCTTAATGCTAAAAACTAGTTGTGCATATTTATGTTTCTCTTTCTAAGTAAAGAAGACAGTTTGGAAAAAAAGTTTTTCGAGGAGGAAAGCAAAGCTGCACTGTATAAATTTATTTAAAGTCTGTCTTCACATTGGGGTGGATTTTAATCATGATTTAAATCAGCAAGCAAGAAACCTTGATTTAAGCCATCGATTTTCATCATGTTTTGAATTTGTACTTTTTAGTTCTTTTCCTAAGGGATGGTAGATTCTCATTTGTTGGTAACCATTAAAACGAGTTGATTTACAACTAGATATCCCTATAAACTAAATTTGGTGCTTCTTTTTGCTAACCAAGAGTATACATGGTATCTATAAGAATTTATTTAAGCAACTGTTTTATTCTGATTCATTTGATATTTATTATTTTAGAAAATGGTGTATGAAGTATGTCTTATGCTGATAGTTAATTTTTTACTTGTGATTTGCATCAAGCTCTATTTGGATGGAAATTCAAATTCAATTAAAATGCACAAAACCAGCATTTTTTTTTTATTAAATAAAACTACCTTAAATGCACTGGAAACCTAAGGAAAAAAGGGTATCAAAAAGTTTATCAAAATATGTTTTGCATTTAAAACTAATTGATTTATTAAACAAATGAAGTATTATCTGTAGTTAGGTAACTGAACTGATTATTTCTTGTCACTGTGTCTTTCAAGATTTTAAAACTAGTAGATCTCATCCTTCCACACCAAGTTTTTAATCATAGATTGGTAGAGGAAAACAAGCCTTTCTTCTTTTTCAACTCCCAACTGGTTTTTTAACTTTGAATGAACGAGTCATTGAACTAAAACTAGTTGAATAAACTGAAATGAAAAAAATATTGTTGCTGCATTTGCAGAAGAGGCTACTTCTGTCAAAAGCTGATTTAGCACTTCAACAGACTCTGGTTCCAGGTGCTTAGGAAGTGATTTGCAACAAAGTAGTCTGACATTTTTAAAACCTAGTACAAAATATTTTGTATTTAATCTAAATGATGTTAATAGATTATAAATTTAGGTTTTAAAGGCTGTTAATTTCAAATTCAATTTTAAATAGATTTATTTTAAAAAATAAACCTGTATTTAAATAAAAAATCATCAATTTTTATCCACCCTGCTTCACATGCACATAATGTTTAAACACTATTAGTAATCATGGTAGCTCAGAAACAAAGGAAACAAATACTACTAGTAAAATAATTTTAATCATACCAGCCACATCATATAGAAAGAGACTCAAAAATATGGCTTAGCTGTTAAATTTGAAGATGACAAATATTCCTAATACATTCTATACAACACACTGTCATGTCATTTTTTTTAAAAAAGCAATTAAGTTAAGGACAGCAACATGGTAGAATAAAAATAATAAATTTGAACATTCAAAAATGGAAAACAATCACTGAAAAAAGAAATTAGTCATGTTCAGCTAGGCTCTGCAAGTATGCAATTGCATTTGTTAAATTTAGCATGATGGCTTTTGTAGGATGGTGAAACACTGACAAGTAGTGGCCAGTTGCCTTCATTGCATTCTCTTCAATATTTACCAGCATCAACATTTAAATCTTTAAATGATCTCTCAATTACAAAAACTGAAAGGCATATTTGAGCTGGTTTGATTTAATGAATGTAACTAATATCATTACCTAAATTATCCAGTCACAACTAGTTTAGTAACATTCCTTTATAAACCATTCAGACCCAATATTGAATGGAGACATTTGGGGACAATTAATATTTCCCATTTCAGGGCTCTATTTTAAGTAGCAATATTTTGAAACGTGTCTTGGAAAACAAAAAGGACTTTTCTTTTATTCATCTGTGAGACAAAATTTTTAAAAACTTCCTGTATGTTTTTCATGCTGTTTTACAAAAGATGAAGGGTAAAATTCTGGTCCTCCTGAAGTCAATGGTAGTTTTGCCATGGACTTCAACAGAGCCAGGATTTCACCCAAAGAGTCATATTGATATTTTATAACTCAACCTTTTGAGCAAGTTAATCAGTTAAATAAGAACATTTAAAAGTCCTTTAGTGAAATTACTAAGTCTATTGTGCCTGAAAGAGTGTAACGAATTCTTATATCTAAATGCACAAATCAGAGATTGCAAGTTACACAACTATGAGGTCTGGGACTTGCTATATTCTGTTCTGGACCAATGTCAAACACACAGCAAACTAAGGATATAGCAAAATAGTGATATAGTTCTGTTAATCTCCTGCAGGACTGGAAACCAATACTTTATAAGCATATTATGAAGTATTAATATATAATAATAGTGGGTTCTGCTAAAATTGACATTTTGGAGAGGCTACTGTAAAATGTTTATTGGCAACTCAATACAAATACTTTGGGAACTAATAAGTCTTCTCATGAGCTAGCCCTGAACCGGCAGTGACTAGGGGAAAATGTGCTGATCCCCGCCACATCTTAAAAAACTAAAACATTCCCACTATTATGTACCTGACTTTTTGAAACCAATATACACAACATCAAAAAGAAATTTCTCCCTATAAAGGCTGGTATCACCAGGCAGGAGCTTCACCCCAGCTCCAAAGCATGAGTTGCTGCACGCAGTCTCAGTCAAAGAGGTTTATTTTCTTAACAATGGTTAACAGAAAACAATCTTAACTCAATCCTTGGCCTCAGGCCCACCCCTCCCAGGGGTCTCTAGCACTCCAGATCCTGGCAGTTTCCCAGCCTCAATCAGCTCCACTCCTTGCATGGAGTAGCAGCCATGCTTCCCTGAGCTCCTGGCCCCTTGCTCCAAGGACACACCAGAGGAGCTAGCTCCACTCCTGTGTGGCTTTCCCTTCCCAGGGCTCAACCTGCCTCAGTCCTTCCTCCTCCAGCTGTCTGCTAGCAGCCCTTTATAGGCCCAGGTGTAGCCCAGCCATCTTTAATTAGCTGGATTGGGCTCACCTGCTTTGATCCAGGATCACTGGGCTTCATCTATCTACAGGGACCAGCTACCCTGTGACAGATGGTTAATGTTTTATATGCAATTAGGGGGATGGCTCTTCCAGTACTGGTAACAAGATAAAGAGCCTCTCTCTTCAAGGCCAGCCCTGGTCAGCAGTAGCAAAAAGTCAGCACCATCTGCTGGCTATTCTATGGTCTAGTTTATAGGAAATAAATTGGGGGATCTCAGTACAATTCCCAGTGGACAGATGTCCATCACAAAACCTACCACTAATACTGTCATTAATCAGCTGTCTTGTTGTCAGTCTCAACAAAAAAGCCAAAGAATGCGTGAGGTAATTTCTCCAGCACTCAGGCAGACAAGAGGCAGTGTATGGAAGCTTGAAATATTGCTGCCTATTCTGTCCTTGAGTAATTTGAGAAAGAAGAATTCTCAGTTTCCACCTTATGGGCAATCTTCAGTGAGTTCCATACAGGGGGACCCCTTGGCCTGTCCAGAATCCTACACACTTCCGTAGAGGATACAGACATGCAAAGATCATTTCAGGATCGGGACCTTTGACAACGATCCACTGCCAATGATCCATCTAATCACTATTTCAAAGCATGAGGAAGTAGGATTAAAATACTAAAATGCTCTTTTTCAAAATTATCCTCAAATGAATTTTGTCCAAACTGCTGTTTAATAAACTCAGCAACGTGTTTAGAGATTATGTTGTTCTACCTTCACCAGAAGATGCAACAGCATAACATTTAACATCAGCCATTAAAAGTGCAACAGATTGCTCCAAAGTGCTATAACAAAGATTATGGAAGCATACATCTTGCTCGGGAAACATACACACAGAACACATTCATCAATAGCAAAACATCAGTCTTCAATCTGAAAATGAATTCCCAACTGTCAAAATGTCCTTAAGGTAAATCATTACTCCTTACAAAGGGCAAAAAAGGAAATGTATTTATGTCAGCAGGTAACAGTACCAAATCACACATCAAACAGCTCTCATTAAACATATATCCACAAAGTGGACAGTAACACAGTCTGAAAATTGAAGAATATTTGAAGAATATTTCTCTCAGAAAATCCTAAAAAATACTTTCCTCTTCTGAGAGCCCTAATGAAGCACTCTCACCCACCTCTCACTATCTACAAGGGAGGAAGGGGAGATAGAAATGTAAAGATGTTACTGACATCCAATCGGCAAAGTACTAAAAATGTTTTGATATGCATAACTTTTTTCCCTATTAAAAGAGTATGTTATCTTCTTAAATATGACCATTAAGGAGAATTTATAGCCCTCTACAAAATAGAAAGTGTCGATATAAATTAATCCACTTCAGTTTCCACTGCAGTGTATAATCCACAGTTGCTTTTTAAAAAGCACACAAGTCGCCACTTAAAGTGACAAAATATTAAATTAAACATTTCATATCAGCAGTGATCCCCATTGTACAGTCAAAGATGGGATTCCAAATCATAGCTCAAACTCTTAGTCAAATCAAAAATTAGAATGCAAAATATTCAGTCTTCCTGGTTTCTCATGTGTTGGTTTTGGAAGCAAGCTCCTTGCCTCTCTTTTGTGTATTTTATACAATTTTTTAAAGAAAGAGGGAAAAAAGGTCAGGGGAAAATTCTCCTAATTTTCTTTTCTAAAATGAACAATAATTGAGGTCTTCTCCTCAGCACTATTCTTGTGGCTCACCACATTTAATTCACTTTGAGAGCAAATTATTTCACAGCACTGGAAAGGTGCCTAATCAGTATGTTATATTTAATTGGCCCACAGAACAGTACTCAAAAAGTGATTGCTCCCTATTCCTAAATAGTTCAATTTTAGAATAAAAAAACACAGTATAAACATTTTTAAATGGTTCAAACCCAGGAACCGGACTTTTTATTAGGATCTGTGTGCCACTAACAAGAAACATTTAACACTAGCAACAGTCTCTATAGATTATTGCTGTCCAGGGGTATATCCAGCAGAGCTTGTTAATGTACATACTTTTAACCATGGAAGAGTGACACTTGACCCCTTGCTTCCTTGTCTGAGCCAGGCTCACAAGTACAGCAAGAACTTAACTGAACTAGCTTGCATACCTCCTGCAACTGCACAGACATATGTCCTAGTTGGTCCTGGCGTCTTTCTACCACCTGCCTTTCGGTGCGCATTTCTTGTTCTATCTCTTGAAGTCTTCTCTCTACCCGCTCTGACACCTTTAAAAAAAAAAAAGAAAAAAAAAAAAGATTACCATTAGAAATTTTTTCCACATAGCAAAAACACATTTTTTTTTTTTAGAGTGGAGTGGTGTAGGAAAAGAAAAGGAAGACAGTTTATAAAATAGGATTTGAAAGTTGATGGAAAATAACTGCTTTGGGGAACATTCTTACTCAAAATCACAAAGATTCAAAATGGAATAAGACCTGTTATCTTGCCAGTCTACCCTACTCTGATCACTGCAGAATTTGTCTCTATAGTATATGTACCGATTGCTTTGACCAGTCAAGTGTTAAATATCTCTAGTGATGGGGCTTCCACCTTTTTCAGCATGGTACAGAAGACAGGGCACTGGACTGGGATGCAGGAGCCCTGAGTTCTATTCCCAGCTCTGTCACTAGCCCGATTAAACTTGTGCAAGTCACCTAACCTCTGTGCCTCAATTTCCTCACCTGTAAAATGTCAATAATGATACTAATCTCATTTGTTAAGTGCTTTGAGATCTCTATAGAAGAGGTAGGTATCATCATCACTGAATATCACAGTTTATTAAACCATCACTGAATATCACAGTTTATTAAACCTCACTATTAAGAAGGTTTTCCTAATATTCTGTTGAATCCAAGGTCAGCACTAATATGAATACACAAATCATTTGCTACAACAACTGACTTCCCTCTCAGATTACAGGTACAGTAACTGGAACTGGAACTAAAATAGAATAATTCTATGGTATCTTCAATTGAATCCATTAGCAGAGAGCGCCCTCTAGTGAGCTATGTGAATTGAATCTGCAATGAAATTTGATGTCCTGACTATATAGTTTATTTTTTACTGTTCTCTATAATTGTAGTGAATACAGAACATAAGACAGGCTTAAAAATGTGTTTTACAAGCACCAGATTATTAAAATACTATTCTGTAACTATCAATTTCCTGTTAACTGATCAGCTAAAGGTTAGACAAGGTGGGTAAGGTAATATCTTTTATTGGACCAACTTCTATTGGTGAGAGAATGGTGTTGGTTCAATAAAAGATGTTACCTCACCCACCTTTTCTCTCCAATATCCTGGAACCGACATGGCTAAAACTATATGGCATACAGCTAAAAGTTAATCAGCTAAAAATAAAGCTAATGTAAGAAAAGGTACATCTTTTAAATAACTTTGTTGCAGTGACACAAATGCTGAGATTGATAGAATACTCTCCATCAGTATCGGAGAGAAAATGATAGTTTTAGAAAACTAGGGAAGCAGTAACATTCACCCTCACCAAAAAAAATATAAGATTAAAGTAACTCTTGAAAGCTCTGAGGACTCCAAATGACATATACAGTAACACTACATGTTAAGGTTTCATTCATTAACTGGCACTATGTACTCTCAAAATGAACTCTGAAAATGTCTTCTTTTTTTTTAAGTAAAGATGTCACAGATTAACTATTTTATTAACAGAATATTTTCCATTTGAGGGCTTTATTGGTTCTGGTTTAAGACTTCTAATTTTGTTTTCGGAGACGCATGTCTTGTAGAATTACGAGCTGACTCCAATATTTAAATAATACAGGTCCTAGGGTTTACTGTTGTCTAATGCATAGAAGTTGCAGAGAATACATTCACTAATTTTCATTTGTTCTCCCTCTGATATGCTATATAGCTAACAAAAGTGCCTCTGCTATTAGATTATTTGCAGGCTCCTGGGTCAGAAGACTTAGATGAACTGACCTGGTCATATTCTGCCAGAGAAGATTCCAGCGTGCTCTGTCTTCAAAATTTACTTTGCAGTGTTACCATTAGTAAATGGAGCTGGCTAGCTAGCTGCTGCCTTTTTTTGGCACGCTAAACTTCTGCTACAAATAATTTTTTGCAAGTAGGAAAATCCAGATGTAGGAATGTAGTTATAATATTTGCATGTCTCTTGCTCAAAGTCTACTCCTTGAAATATCTCTGAATTGTCCCCCAGTTTTTCCCCCTCAGGCAGAGCTGATGAGAGGGAAAAAGACGTGTCCAATATCACAATATCAAACAGCAAGTCTGTGACACATCCAGGAAAATAACCAAGGTTTGATTCCCAGTCCTTTAACCACTAAATCAGTGTTACCTCCCATGTGTTGAATGTTATACAATACATATACATGAAAATATTTTATTAGTAATTAGATAGATTAGATAGCTAGGCATTCTGATAAAAGGTATGACTATAGGATTTATTTATATTCTTGGTCAGCAGAATTCTGTAGTATTTTAAAGGTCCGTTCTAGTGAAATGCCCTATTGAATTCTGTAACAGGAAATGTGACTTCTACAGTATGTTTTTGTTTTGGGTTTATAATGATGAAATTAACAGAGCCTGGATATGTTCTTAAAAAAAAAAATACTATCAGTGAACGCAAGGTAAAGCATAATACACAGAGCCAAATTCTGTCCTCTGGTACATATGTATACAATACCCATAGACTTAACCAAGAATGATTAATTACTACAAATTAGCAAGTAAAAACAAAAGTTAAAAGAACCATGTGTCACACAACGTTTCAGTTTTTATTTTGACAACTGCAGCTTAGTTTTAATTATTATATTTATAATACTACACAATATGTTAATAAATATTATGTAGTATAGTTTGCAAAAATAATGAAGGCTTACAGTATTTATGAGACACCTCAGTTCAGCACTATCCTTGCTGGGAACTGGGGAATGAATGCTCTAACTTTTTTAGAATGGTTTATAAAGTATGCAAATTAACAAGGTTGTGACACTGCACCCCATATTCTTTATAGTGATTTATTATTACACCATTATTACCTAATTATGATGTATTTTATTCATAGGGTTGTCAACCCTCCAGGTTTGCCGCAAGTCTCCTAGAATCAAGCTCTATCTCCTGGAGGCTACTGAAGCCAAACCAGAAGATTTTAGGCCTCAAAGTCCAGTGGCGCAGCGCTGCCCTGGCCCCATGCCGCTCCCGGAAACGGCCGACTTGTCCCTGCGGCCCCTGGGGGGAGGGGGGAGGGGTCTCCGCGCGCTGCCTGCGCCCCAATCGCCAAGTCCGCAGCTCCCATTGGCAAGGAACTACGGCCAATGGGAGCTGCGGGGGCGGTGCCTGCAGGCATGGGCAGCACATGGAGCCCCCTAACTCTCCCCAGGAGCCGCAGGGACATGCGGGCCACTTCCGGGAGCAGCACGGGGCCAGGGCAGGCAGGGATCCTGCCTTAGCCCTGCTGCACCGCCAAGCAGGAGCCATCCGAGGTAAGCATCACCCAGCCAGAGCCCGTACCCCTCACCCCCTCCCGCACCCCAACCCCCTACCCCAGCCCGGAGCTCTCTCCTGCACCCAACCTCCCTCCCAGAGCCTGCACCCCGCACCCCCTCCTGCACCCCAATCCCCTGCCTCAGGCTCAGTCTGCAGCCCTCTCCTATACTCTGAACATCTCGGTTCCAGCCCAGAGCCTGCACCCCCTCCCAGACCCCAACCCCCTGCCCCAACCCGGTGAAAATGAGTAGGTGGGGAAGAACAAGCGATGGAGGGAGTGGGGATGGAGTGAGCAGGGCAGGGCCTCAGAGAAGGGGCGGGGTAGGGGGTGGGGCAAGGGTATTTGGGTTTGTCTCATTAGATAGTTGGCAACCCTATTTATGCAAGATAAATCATGTGAGGTATCATTGGAAAAGTTATGATTTGCTGAATATGATTATCCTATTTTATGCATGTATCATTTTTGTATCTGAAGTTATGAATATTGACTATGTAACTGTATTTCAAATGTACTTACACCTGGGTAACGCCCACTAGACAAGATGCTTTCAGTCTAGATAGTAGATGGGGAAGGGCCTATTCATGGCAATGGGCCATTAGGAAAAAAACAATAGGCCTTAGGAGAAGCTTATCTCCCACCTGGGGAGCCTTCCTGAAAACGCTACAGACAGCCTCTAAGTAATGGCTGCTATGACTCTACAAGGACATGTGATGAGACCACTTGTCTCTAGACTCCATCTTGGGATGTCAGTATTTTTCCACAGACCGGTCTGGGAACCAAGCTTTGGGAACAAGCTTTTGAGCCATATGCAAAAGCTATATAAGTCATTGAGTGATTTCATCTGGTGTTCTTCATTCCCCACACAAGACGACTCCTGAAAACACCTGAGGAACAAAGACTGAACTGGGGGAAGTGCTGGACCAAGGCTAGAGGGATTTCTAGCCTGTGAATTAAACACCTGGGGATTCCAAGCTGTAAAGCAAGTGCAGCTTGCCCCTTAAGAATCTGCAGCCTGCTTGTATCATCTCTTAGGGTGAGAATCTGCTATTCATAGCCAATCTATTTAGTCTATTAAGCTTAGTTTGCATTTTTTGTTTATTTGCTAGGTAATCTGCTTTGATCGGTTTTCTATGACTTATAACCACTTAATATCTATCTTTTGTACTTTATAAACTTCTTTTTTCTTTATCTAAACCAGTGAGTTGTAGTGAAGTGTGTGGAAATCATAACTCGGGGCAAAGACTGTTGCATATTCCTCTCCACATTGAAGGAGGGGGCAAATTTTATGAGCTTATGCTGTACAGTTCCCTGTGTAGCGCAAGATGGTATAGTTTTGGGTGTATACTTCAGAGGGGTACATGCCTGGGGAGCTGGGAGTTGCCTTAAGTGTAGCCTTCCTATGCAGGGGCTGGTCAGAAAGCCTGCATGTAACTGCAGATAGGTATGCCCCTACCTGTATGTGTGCTGGTGAGAGTGCATGCCAGAGGGCTTTGCAGCTTGTCACAGCAGTACAGTGTGAGAGGGAGCCCAGGCTGGTGGATCAGGGGGCTCAGTGGTATCCCAGTTCCATGTGGCACCCCGGGGGGAACCCATCACAGAGGTAAGAAGCTTGTTTTAATATTTAAAAAAAAATAAAAACAAAGTTAAAAAATTAGCTTGTGGATCCCGTCTAAAGCAGGAAGCACCTTTTTGAAGCTGCCACCCCATCTCTTCTCTGTATTATACCTTGCAAGAGAACTAAGTTTATAGGGGGAAAAAACACAGGGTTTGGGGTGAGTGAGAGGCTCCCCTGTATTAGCACCTTTGAATAAAATAGCGTTCAACTCTCAGATAACTAAAAAATTAAAGGTGGTTTGAGGATTTATGCACTGGAATGAGACTCAAGAGACCAATTCTTAGATTTGCCACCTACTTCCTGCGAGACCTTGGGCAAAATCATTCAATCTCCATCTGCCTCAAATCCCTATCTGTAATATGGGAATAATATTACTTCTCTACATCCCAGGGTATTGAAGGATAAACTCATTAATGTTTGTCAGAGGCTCAGATACCAAGAAGACGGAGGCCATAAGTACAATCGGAAAATCTATCTGTTATCCTCACACCATTAAAGAGCTGCTTTCACCTCATGGAACACTTTGAAAAACATTCCATCAGAAAACTCAATTCATGTATCTCAGTTCATTCACAGTCTCTGCACTTCTCTTGCCTTTTGCTTTATCTTTAAGGAGATTTTCATGGAATGGAGTTTGCTATTTTGAAGATTTCATTCACTCCTATTTATTCCCTATTACAGTTGAAACCCTGTCCTCATTAAATGAGTTGCATGCTGAGTATAAGAGTGAGAACAACAAACTGATAACTCCACATAAGGATGAAACAGCAAAAGCAGGGGGAATTTGAAAAAATGAAAGCTTGTTTTCATGCAAATATTTCTTAATAAAAAAATATAAAGTGAGAAAAGAAAGCTTTGGACTAGAACAGGGATGGCCAACCTGTGGCTCCAGAGCCACATGCGGCCCCCTTCAGAAGTTAATATGCGGCTCCTTGTATAGGCACCGACTCCGGGACTGAAGCTACAGGCGCCAACTTTCCAATGTGCCCGGGGGTGCTCACTGCCCAACCCCTGGCTCTGCCACAGGCCCTGCCCCCACTCCACCCCTTCCCATCCCCTCCCCTGAGTTTGCGGTGCCCTCGCTCCTCCCCCCGACCCCCCTGCATGCCACGAAACAGCTGATTGGGAAGTGGGGGAGGGAGAGGGAGGCACTGATCAGCGGGGCTGTTGGTAGGTGGGAGGCGCTGAGAGCGGCGGGCAGGAACTAATGGGGAGCTGCTGACGTATTACTGTGGCTCTTTGGCAATGTACATTGGTAAATTCTGGCTCCTTCTCAGGCTCAGGTTGGCCACCCCTGGACTAGAAGCATAAAAGGTTTCAAAACAAGATATTTTCCATTTAAGTGTAAGCTCCTCTTTAAAGGAAAAATTTACTGTATGCAATAGTAGAAATTTGAGGTGTTTTTTAACAGGTATGTTGAAATAAATATTTAAAGATCCACTGAAGCAAGACATTAAATTATGAGAACAAAGAAAACCTGTATATTAAACAAAGGGATCTAGGAGTTGTATTTTGATGACCCATTAATGATAAAAGAAATGTAGTCTTCCACTGGTCAAAAGGTTGGTCTGATGGCTTTCCAGCCCTTTGAACATGATGTCACTAGGGAGAATATACATCACTTCTAACCCCATATAAGTTTTCATAATGTCAACCATTATTGTGGCATCCTAGCACTTTCCACAAGTAGTAAACATCAAATTCTCTATTCCAAACCTGCCAGAGGGAAAAAGCTTCAAGTTGTTAGACTATTTAAAAAAAAAATGAAGTGTGAGTATTCTAATTTATCATTAGTTATTGCTGAGGGTTACTGCAGGAAAACCACCTCACGTCAAAGGGCAGGTTTTGCGTTTAGCTCTGAATGCGGTGAGGTTAGTGGTTATTCTTATTTCATTTAGTAGCAAATTTCATGGTCCCACTCCAATTCCTGTGGGAAAAAAAACAGTCACTTACCCAGATAGTAACTGTTGATCTATGAGATGTATTATGCACATATATGTTCCACTGCAAGTGTATATGAGTCCAAATGCACTCAAGAGTAAGACTTTTGCCAGCATGCAGCCCTGCTCTCCTTGTGCTCTTGGGTGAGAGCATAGAAGGGTCACATCCACCACTTCTCTCTCCATTCCTTCGCACTGCTGTATGTAACGTCCAAAGTAGAAGGGAAGGTGAGTAGGTCGTGGAATGTATATGTGTACAACACATCTCAAAGAACCACAGTTACAGTGCAGGTAAGGAACCGTTTTTTCTCTCCCATTGATTGTGCACATATTCATGCCATTGCAGGTGACTCATCTGAAGTCCCTCCACTTGAAGGGAACTGCTAATCATCTGAACAGAGATTGTAACACCATCTTGTTGACTTGGGCAAGGATCTAGAGGCTTGAGTGATGGCAAAATGTCTGGAAAAGTTACATACAGATGACCACGTTGCTGATTTGGAGATATCCACTACATGAATGTTGCAGGCCTTGTCTACACTAAAGGGAAAAGTCGATCTAAGCTATGTAATTTGAGTTATGTGAATAGCATAACTCAAATCGACGTAGCTTAGATCTACTTAGGGTCCACACTATACGACGTCGATGGGAGACGCTCTCCCGTCGACTCCCCTTACTCTTCTCGATCAGGTGGAGTACAGGAGTCGATGGGAGAGCGATCGGCAGTCAATTTAGCGGGTCTTCAATAGACCCACTAAATCGACCGCCAATGCATCGATCACTGCAGTGTCGATCCTCCGGTAAGTGTAGACAAGCCCTCAGAAAACCTGATGAAGTACTCTGAGCTCTGGTAGAGTGAGTTGCTATCCTTGGTGGAGGAGAGACTTTATCATAACACAGCTTAATGTAGTCAGTAATCCAGTGAGAAATATACTGAGCTGTTACCACTTGATCGCTAACTCTTTCAGTGTAGGCAACAAAAAGCCTGGGAGAGGCTCTAAAGGACTTAGTGTGATCCAAATAGAATGCCAAAGCCCTGTGAATGTTTAAAGTGCAGAGCTTGTCTTCAGCTTTTTATATGAATAGTGAGAGTCAGGTGGAAAGCTGATCTTATCTTAGACATAAACTTTGGCTTTGGCCAAAGAGAAATTGTGTCTTTTTGAAAGACTGTGAAAGGAGGATCCACTAAAAAAAACCAAAGTTCCAAAACTCTCCTTGCAAAAGAGATTGCCACCAGAAACACCATTTTCATAGACAATAAAGACAGTGGCATTCTCACCACAGCTTCAAAGGGAGAACCCATTAACCTAGAGAGGACTAGGTTGAGATCCCATAACAGTACTGGATCATAAGAACATAAGAAGGGCCATGCTGGGTCTGACCAAAGGTCCATCTAGCTCAGTATCTTGTCTTCCGACAGTGGCCAATGCCAGATGCGTCAGAGGCAATGAACAGAACAGGGAAGTTATACAGTTCTTTTTTAAATCCTCTTATAGTCTTGGCCTTCACAACATCCTCTGGCAAAGAGTTCCACAGATTGACTGTGCGTTGTGTGAAGAAATACTTCCTTTTGTTTGTTTTAAACCTGCTGCCTCTTAATTTCATTTCATGATCCCTAGTTCTTGTGTTATGAGAAGTATATAACACTTCCTTATTTACTTGCTCCACGCTAATCATGATTTCATAGACCTTTACATATCCCTCCTTAGTCATCTTTTTTCTAACCTGAAAAGGCCCAGTCTTATTAATATCTCCTCATATGGAAGCTGTTCCATACCCCTAATCATTTTTGTTGCCCTTTTCTGTACCTTTTCCAATTCCAATATATCTTTTTTGAGATGGGGCAAACACATCTGCATGCAGTATTCAAATGTGGACGTACCATGGACTTATAAAGAGGCAATATGATATTTTCTGTCTTATTATCTATCCCTTTCTTAATGATTCCCAACATTGTTCACTTTTTTGATCGCCACTCTACATTGAGTGGATGTTTTCAGAGAACTATCCACAATGACTCCTAGATCTCTTTCTTGAGTGGTAACAGCTAATTTAGACCCCATCATTTTCTATGTATAGTTGGGATTATGTTTTCCAATGTGCATTACTTTGCATTTATCAAAATTGAATTTCATCTGCCATTTTGTTGCTCAGTCACCTAGTTTTGTGAGATCCTTTGTAACTCTTCGCAGTCTGCTTTGGACTTAACTATCTTGAGTAGTTTTGTATCATCTGCAAATCAGACACAGATGGGTAGATGTAGCATCTGTAAATAATCTGTAGATGTTGATTAGACCCTTCAGAAATTTGGAAACCAGAGGGTGAGATAAAATGGAAAATCCATCCACTGGCAGATGAAGAGCAGATATGGAAGCCAGGTGGGCTCATCTGAAAGGCTGGATGATTTTAGGTGCAACAAATAGACCAGTATGGGTCTAACCTTTGTGTGGTGGGGAGATGGCTGTGATGGGGCGCCTGCCTCACATTGGCCGGTGAGGGGTAAATACAGCCCTGGCGCAGCTGTGTGAAAAGCAGCCAATAGGAAAGACTCTGCGAGGAACACCCAATCAGGGCTGGGCAGGCCCATATAAGAAGAGCTGCAGTGCAGAGTAAATTCAGTAGCTGCCTGGAGCTCAATGAGGGAGGACCAGGCTCCGAGCAGCAGGAAGAAGTGCCAGCACCCTGGTCAGAGCAGTGCTGCCTGCAGGGATTGAGGAAGCTGGAGAGAGCTCCTGGCTAGCTGCTAAGACTGGCAGGCTGAAGTCCTGAGGTAAGGCGAAGAAGGTGCTGGGGGCCGCAGGGAAGTGGCCCAGAGAAATGAACTGAGGAGTCGGAGAGGATGCAGCAAGTGGCGGCCATCTACAGGGTCTCTGGGCCAGGGCCCAGAGTAGTGGGGGGGCCCAGGTCTCCCCCGCCCCCATTCACCACTGAGGAAGTGGCTGGACTGAGGGACTGTGATACTGTCCCCCAGAAGGGAGCGCACAGAGTGCAGGACTGCCGGAGGCCTGTGTCCTGAAGAAGATGTCACAGTCTTTGGAGTGAAACGGGTCCAGGAGCAGAAGTGACAGCAGTGAGACACCACCAGAAGAGGGGGGTGCACTGGCTAGCAGCGCTAATCCCTGGGACAGCCAGCAGGAGGCGCCGCAGTGATGAGTGCACCCCATCACATATGGTGGAGAAAACGGGTATTTGGTTGCCCCTGAGGGAAGGGGACTGAGTGAGGGACTCAGAGACTCTTTGACCGCTACCCCTGATACAAGGGGAATTTGAAAGACTATCTGAGAGACAGTAAAGGTGGAGAGACAATGGAGCCACACTAGGCATGTTTTGCCAAGGGCTCATACACCCAGCCGGACTGGAGTCGGTGACCCTGTGAAAAGGGGCTAACAAGCAGCAAGGGCAGCTTCAGGCCCTGCTGCTGCAGGTTCTCCAGATGCAACAGAGACAGTGGGAGACACAGGAGTGCTTGCAGGCCTACATGATCCAGCTAGCTGAGCAGCAGATCTATATACTTAAGCTTCTGTGGGAGCGGGTCCACAGAGGCCGCAGAGAACAAAAGGGGAAGCAACACACCAGGGCCAGGAGGCCTGTGGCTGAGCCAAATGAATGTTATGCCTATAGGCAGCAAGGACACCGGAAGGGAGAATGCCCCTACCAGGATGGGAGAAAGAAGCCTCTCCCAGAGAGTGGGAAGAAGCAAGAGCCCAAGAAAGTCCCACCTGTGAGGAAAACAGGAAGTGGATGGGCATGTTGGACCTGTTGGCAGCAAGGGCACCTGCAGAGGGAGTGCCCGGACCATAGGTACAGGATCAAAGCCAGGAAAAGGGGCTGAGCAAGAGAGAGACAATGGGAGGCTCCTGGCCAAGGGGAGGCAAAGAGGACTGAGGGGCTATCTGCTGCAGTCCTTAGAGCGACACGGATCCAGGAGCAGAAGTGAAGTTGACAAGACACCACCAGAAGAGGGGGGTGCACTGGCTAGCAGAGCTAATCCCCGGGACAGTTAGCAGGAGGCACTGCAATGGTGAATGAACCCCATCACATAGGTGGTGAGACTGTGCCCAAATTGAAAAATTTTACTTTGTTATATATCTGGCTCTAGTGAATTCTTTCCTGCCACTCACCAAAATGGCTTACACACCTTGAGAGGAGAAGCTCTTGTGAGTATTCAAAGAGCAATCATTCACGCTGTGAGGTAGAGAGACTGGAGGTTGGAATGCAAGGACCTGTCCTGGTTCTGAGACAGGAGATCCCCAATTAGGGGCAAAAGTTATTAGTGACCTGATAGGAAGGCAATGTAGATCTGTAAACCAAATATTGCTTTGGCCAGACCAGTGCCACTAGGATTAACATTGCTTCATCTCTTTTCAGTTTCCTGAGTATCCTTGGAATGAGAGACACTGGAGGGAATGCATATAGGAAATGATTGGACATGGGGAGAAAAAAAGCATCCATGATGGAACCCAGGCTGTGGCCTCCCCTGGAACAAAATCTACTTGTTGTTCAGGTTGGTAGTGAACAAGTCCATTACTGCATGCCCCCACCAGTAAGAGATTTGGAGGAACTGTCCTTTCTGATTGATCACATTGGTCTAGGAAATCTCTGCTGAGGGAATCTATAATTATGTTCCTCACTCTGGGAAGGTGGAACACCTTTTGGAAGTGTGATGCTCCGTACCTCGGGGGAACACCCTACACCCCCATGTTCATCTTTATAAGATGATTGTGTGGTATCCAATGCAAAGTTTGTCATATTGGGTGGCTTCGGAAGGTTCATGATGCACTGAGCATGGTTGTTATAGTGATGTTATAGTAATCGTTTCAGTAATGTTATAGTAATGTTATAGGTTATAATTTCATGTATATAGTTACGAGGCTGAAAATGTATCCTCATGACTTAAAGCAAGCCCATGCAAAAACTCTCCAAGAACAGAGAGGCAGTTCACACCTCATCACGGCATGGATGGGACAAACCCAGCCCAGCCTCACAGGAACAATGGACAGTGGCTTAGGCAGCAACAAAAAAAATCTGTTAGACGCTCGAGGGAGTCACCCCTTTCCTTTGGGCAGTTTGGGACTGCGATGAAGTAATGCTCACCTGACTCTGAGGGGAGGGGGGGCAAAGCCAAGAGGAGAGAAAGGACATGATAAAAGGGAGAGACATTTTGCCATGCTCCCTCTCTCTTCCACCTACATCTACAGACACCACCACCACCACGCGACAAACGCTGATCAAAAGGCGAGAGCCTGACTGAAGAGTAACCAGCCAGCTTGTGGTGAGAAGCATCTATGTTTTTAAGGACATTGAAAGTGTTAAGATCAGCTTAGAATGTGTTTTGCTTTTATTTCATTTGACCAAATCTGACTTGTTATGCTTTGACTTATAATCACTTAAAATCTATCTTTATAGTTAATAAATCTGTTTGTTTATTCTACCTGAAGCAGTACGTTTGGTTTGAAATGTGTCAGAGGCTCCCCTTGGGATAACAAGCCTGGTACATATCAATTTCTTTGTTAAACAGATCAACTTACATAAGCTTGCAGCATCCAGTAGGCATAACTAGACACTGCAAGACGGAGGTTCTTACGGTTGTTTCTGGGACTGGAGATATTGGCTAGTGTCATTCGCTTGCAAGTAGCTGGGAGCAGCTTACATGCCAGAGGCTGTGCATGAACAGCACAGGAGTGGGGGGGGGGGCAGGGGGGCGCGGCCTGGGCCCCCCCCCGGTCCCGGGGGGGAGTGGGGGGGGGGGGAGGGGTGCGCGGCCTGGGACCCCCACTGATGCTGAGGGGGAGGGGGTTAGCGAGGCCACGAAGGTTCCCTGCCTCCTCCTCCCCCTCAGCATTAGCAGNCGGGGGGGAGGGGTGCGCGGCCTGGGACCCCCACTGATGCTGAGCGGGAGGGGGTTAGCGAGGCCACGAAGGTTCCCTGCCTCCTCCTCCCCCTCAGCATTAGCAGAGTTTGGGAGTGGGAGGAGGCAGGGGGTTGGGGCACGGGACGGGGTGAGGTGGGCTCTGGGCGGAACTTACCTGGGGAGCTCCCCGGAAGCGGCGACATGCCCCTTGCTCAGTTCCTAGGCAGAGGCGTGGCGAGGCAGCTCTGCGTGCTGCCTCCGCCCAGAGCGTCAGCTTCACAGCTCCCATTGGCCGGGAACCACAGCCAATGGGAGCTGCAGGGGTGGTGCCTGCAGGCGGAGGCAGTGTGCAGAGCTGCCTGGCCCCCCTGCCTAGGAGCTGAGCAAGGGGGATGTTGCCGCTTCCGGGGAGCCTCCCAGGTAAGTGCCGCCCAGAGCCCAGAGACTGCCCCAGCAACATCCGGTGCGACTGGCACAAGGGCTGCCTGAGCTGCCCCTGAGCCAGGCGCACCGGCCGCTGCAGAAATCACAGAGGTCACGGAAAGTCACGGACAAACTCGCAGCCTTACTAATGACTGACCCTTCCACAAACCAGATGTTATTTTTGCATCTTTTATTTAGGTTGTGATCCTTCTGAAATAAGCTAAAAAAATTAATTCTCTCCCCTCATAATAATCAAGTTTAATATGCTTTTGTATCACACTCAGTTGGACAGTATCAAGGCAGCTAATGATCTCAAAGTCTCCCTGTGATGTTATAACTTTGCAATATTGATTATTTATTACCACATACTGTAAGACATAAAATCCTTATAACAGCAACATCCCAAGCATATTAAATGATTATTTTGAAAGGACAGCTCAGTTAAAAAGGGTAACTGACATACAAGTTGACTCTGGAGAAAGGAAAATGCACTTTTAATTACAACAAATTATTTTTAGAGCTTTAGAAGGATATTTTGTTTGCTCAAAAAATCTCCAAGTAATGCTCAGCACTTAAACTACAGCACTGCCAGCTTTCTCCATGATAATGTATTGTGAATGAACAGAAAAAATACCCCAAACAATAAAATGCCCCCATTTAGTTCAACTAGCAAGGATCTGAGGGATGAAACACATTACATTTTTGCTACACAGTGAAAGCACCCAAGCCCACTGACCCAGACTTCACTACGTTTTAAGGACACATTAACATGTTGGTGTTAAGTTGATTGGCAAGATGCATGTTGAACTAGCAACTAGCTACATAACACACCTGTTCTTTCTCCCCAACCCAGTTAGCTACGCTGAAAACACACTCACAGTTTCTTGTCTTTGGGATTCAGTGAGCTTTTCAGACAAGTCTGCCAAGATCTTTTTGGTTTCTGCATCAGTCCTTAGAAGGAAAAAAATGCAAAGATTAATTTTAAATTGTAATAGTATGGGTTAATTTAAGCTGAGCATCAATTGTATGCCTTTAATCAGCATTTATTTATTTGGGGGTTTTAAGCTTTTGCAATGCCTGCATGTTAGGGCAGTTTTAAAAACAGATCTTTTCTGTCTGTAAACTCCTAGACAAAGCAGCGGTCAGACTCAGGTGGCAAAACCACATATTAAAATGTATCCACACTTTGAGGGCAGATAATGGGAAGCTAATTTGGGGGACATGCCACCACTCTTAAACTATGAAATGTATGACATGTAAAAAAATCAGCAAGAGCAGAATCCAGAATGCAAATCATTGCTCAAGTTACTTTCATCAATAATTTTGTTCTAGGATTCAGATTTTAATGAGGACACAGCCATTACATAGTAGCTATTCTATGTAGTGAGAGTCATATTCCTGAGTTTTAGCTGCCCAATCACTTGCAATAAGATAGTGCTAATATTTGCTTTGTCATTCATTTAGAGATCTGACAGCACTTTGCAAACAATTAACTTAATCCTTGCTACACATTTTGCAGATTATGCCCATTTCACAGAACAATAAACTGAGGCACAGAAAACGTAAGTGACCTGCTCAAGGTCCATCTGTTTTTTTGGATACTACAGAAAACCTTAAAGGCCTCAATCAAAGCTCATGGAAGTCAATGGTAGTCTTTCCATTGACTTCAGGGGGCTACTGATCAGGTCCTAAGCACAATCTACCAGTGGAAGAGTTGAGAATAGTACAAATGATTCCCATCCGCTAACCCACTGGATTAGCCAATGAAAAACGCTACCTTTGAGAAGGATTGTGTTTATTATATACTGAATATGAAGATGATGTGACAGATAATTTATCATCATGCAGGTTTTCCTTCCCCCACATTTTGGAAGGAAGTTCTAAAACTCTCCTCCTTTTAAAATTATAATAGGAAGCATATTGTCCATTTTGTACTCCTGTGATTGCTTTTTTTATATTTTGTTCCATTAATAAACATGGTTGAACCAACAAAAGTTAATTTCTATATTTATAAACAGCTCTTAAACTACATTTCCTAATTTATTCTTTAAACAGCTCATCTTTTCTGCCTGATGTGGAAATGGATACTACTTATACCGGTATCTTCTTGAAAGCTCCCTGCTGATATCATCTCCTAGGCGAACCTGTTCACTGCTAAGGTCTCGAAGGGAGTGGTGTAAGGAATGTAGCTGCAAATGAGAACACACAAATTAAGCTGAAAAAGTTTGAAATGTCTTTCTTCAGTGTCATTTCAAAAGGAAAAACGTATTTTAAAACGTTTTAAAGAAACATTTAAACAAAACATATAGGTTAAAGATGACGAAGGTGTCAGGACCCTCAGGTCTGGAATTGTTTATGGTCTGCTTATGGTTCTAAATCAGGGTAGGCAACCTATGGCATGTGTGCCGAAGGCGGCACTTGAGCTGATTTTCAGTGGCACTCACACTGCCCGGGTCCTGCCCACCAGTCCGGGGGGCTCTGCATTTTAATTTAATTTTAAATGAAGCTTCTTAAACATTTTTAAAACCTTATTTACTTTACATACAACAATAGTTTGGTTATATATTATAGACTTATGGAAAGAGACCTTCTAAAAACGTTAAAATGTATTACTGGCATGCGAAATCTTAAATTAGAGTGAATAAATGAAGACTCGGCACACCACTTCTGAAAGGTTGCTGACCCCTGTTCTAAATACTACAACTATATTATTTCATATGTAATTTAACATTTATTCATAGTACAGGGCTGGATTAGGCAGGTGTGCTAGTATAGCACTAAAGCTTTTCTCCCAGCAACCATATCACACCACCACACTTCTCAGCTGTGCAACAGAAAATGAAGTAACATGGTTCTAAACTGAGGTTGTTCAAGTGCTTTAGAGCGTATTGATTTCAGTTACCTGTCCCTTTCACAATCCAATCCTGGTCTCCCTGCTCCAAATCAATCAGCAGATCTGGGCAAGTGGAGAAATTAAACTCTCTGAACCATTTGTATTACCTTTCTAAGGCAATCTTGTAAATTTCACTTTGATTCTCCACTCTGAGCAAGCGGAGCAGTATAGTTACAGTGTAGAGCAGCATGGTGGAGTAGGAAATTGCTAGGGGCTGGGGGAGAGGAAGTAAATCTACTGAGAAAATACCATTTATAAATGAGTCTAGACTTATATGGATTTAAATGATTGTGGAATTATCAATACACTTCATCACTTGTCATATCTAACAAAAATATGGGAAGACCTGGTAAAGTAAACATAGGGAATGTGAATGCTGAGATTGTGAACGTGGCAAGGGGGGAATACCAGGATTCAAGATGTGGTAAGTGAGATTTGAGCATCACCTCCATCCCATAAATCAAATTCAGTCTATGGCCATAGTCAATAAAAATCATCCCAGAGAACAACTATGTTCTTACTGAAATAAAATGATATAGTTAATATTTAAGTAGTTTTATAAAAATAAGCAAAGCAGTACTTATATTGGCATATAAGGTCTCATTCTCTCTCTCTCTCTCTCTGTATATGTATATATATACACACCATCAAAATAAACAAAAAAATGTTCAGAAAGATATTTAACTATATATGCAAAAATCTTATATGTATTCTGGGAACCACCATAAAGCACAAAGTACTGTCTACACACACAACAAAAACAGTGTTTTTCCAAAGAGCTTATTATAACAGATATTTTATTGTTGAAAAGGTTAACTAACTCCTCTTTTAGGGGAAAGGTCATTACAAAGATGATGGTGGAACAACTCTGGTAATTTCTGGGGTCCTCAGACTTCCTTAACCCTGTGTAATAAAGATTTAGATTGAATTACAGTACAAAAGTTGCATTTTTACATCAGCTGATCGTCTAGCAATTAATGAAGATAAAGAGCTCATGCTGATTTATTAGATCTTTCGGCTGTCTTTAATACTAATTATGGTGAGGTTCTGTTGGCATAACTGTGGTTTATTGCAGAGGTAGAGGGACTCGCTCAAGTAGCTCCATTCATATCTACCTGGGGGAGCCCAAAGAGTAGTTTGGGGTAAATGCTCATATGCGCTGAAGCCTCTCACATAGGAGGTACAATAGGAATCCATCCTATTATCCTACCCATTCAAAGTATATATCAGGCTGTTTGGAGAGTTAACGAGTAGACATGGGCTGAGGTGTCTGCAAAGGACCAACTGACACCCAAATCTTCATCTCCATCTCATTTCACCTGCCTGGTGCAATGGGACAAATAACTCAATGTCTACATGTAATAGGGTGAAAATAAGGGAGAGCTGGCTGAAATTAATACAAACAAGATTGAAGACACTGATATCACTATACACCATGCCTTTGTCACCATGGGTTTGGATTGCCATAATGCACTATACATAAAGCTACATATATGAAACCATATGAAAATTGTGGCCAATCATTTAATGAGTGGTGTATCACACAGGAAGCAGATTCTCCCCCTGGGCTATCAACTACAGTTGTAGTCATTAAACAAGCTCAAGATGAGCTCCCTTAATTTAAAAGAGATGGGGCTGGTCCCAGGGCATCCCATAGAAGAGCTCTTGAATACAAAGCTTGCTCTCCTCATAGGCCTGTGAAAGTTAAAAACTGTTAACTACAAGACCTGCCTTAAGCATACATTTGGGGCTAAGATGAATGATGGACTGAGAACTGGAAGTCCCAGCATGTTTGAGATAAGCATAGGTGAATTAAGGATGGGACAAGACTAGTGTTTTAATTCTGTGTTGATGTTTATTTAAATAATTGTAAAGCACTAAGAGTTGTAGTCTTTAGATCTTTTTCTCATGATTACAAGGGCTAATTTATTACATGTCAATCCTATATCAAGAGATTTTCAAATAGTACCTTTTAGGATATATAGAGCATGTCACAGCCTCTGTCACTCTTTATATAAATAAACGATCAAGTTTCAGAAGGAGCAATGACCAGCCCACCTCAGCCAGGAGGACAGTTCACACATGGTTAGTATTTTGAGTCTGAAAGGTGAGAGTGAACGAGCTACAGCAAGGGGGATCTTAGAGGACCTTCCTCAAAAACATGCGCAATATGCTGTGCTCACAAGTGACATGAATGCACTATGCATATAGAATACTTAGAGAAACTCTAGAAAGGACTTTCATGTCAGCAGCCAAAATACAAGTCCATCTGCTCTGAATTTCACATAATTTTTTTTTTTTTTTTTTTAATAACTGAAAGGGACGTTTGAGAACAGATCTCCTACTAGTATTGTGTACCTGGTCCAAATTATTGGCCTCATCGACAAACCGGACATTAGCAGACCTAGACCTCCGACGTCTAGTGCTCTGTGAGTCTCCATAATCCCTGAGAGGTGAGGTAGGCTGGAAATGGCGGCTCCCTTTACAAGATAAGAGGTAAAAAAATTAATGGAAAGAGAAAACTGAAGAAAGGGAACATTTTTAAAAAAGATTCTCACACACACATATAGGCATATAAGAAATCAAAGACACAATGTGATAAATTTCACAGACAACCAATAAATACATTTCTTGTGTGCTTGTGCATTTCATCACTCAACTTTCCCCCCCAAATACCTGCCATCTGCCCACTAACCCACCTTCCCAGGATTTAGTCTAACATTTCAAACAGTTTTGTCTCTTTAAATCAACCTCCTAAAGAAATATTTCCTTCTCCCAAAAGTGAAGAATTTGTCCCCAAAATTACACCTGCCCAAGGCCTAGTAAGGAAAAAATTCAATACTGGGCCAATGTCAGCTTTTTCTATAAATAAAAATATCACAATTTTAAGCTCAGTATTTCAAAGCTCTCTCAGGCTAGAAAGAGGAGATTTATATTAAAGGAAAAGGAAGATTCCCAGTTTCCCAATGAGACACGTAGCTCATACTACCAGTCCTAAATAGGCCCAAAATGTTGGACTTTTAAAATCATTACTTTTCTTTAAAGAAAAACAAACATGATTCTACTCCATTTAATGTAAATTCACTCTCTAGCCTTAAAAGGATGTTACAATGCAGTGACATACTAGAGCTTCTTAACATTTACCTGTGGCTGCTTCACCGTCCAGGTCACTTGTGTATAAACTTGAAAGAGAAGCACTTCTCATTCCAGAATTTCTGGACAATCGTTGGCTCCTTAATTGGCCTATAGATTGTTCCAGTGTCTCTTTTAACTGCAGTAAAATGACAAATTGTTAAAAGGTGTGTATACAGACATGCAAGAAAGTATGAATGTAAAAAGTGTGTGCGTGTGCACACACGCATGAGCATATATATAAATAAATAAAATTGTTTTGCTTTGAAAACCAAACAAAAATCTGGAAAATTGACTTAAAAAAGCAAATAGCGTTGCAGTCTAGGAACACCAGATTTTGCAGTTTGAGTTGAAGAGTAATTTCGTTGTGGCACGAGAAAACATGTCGCAATACAGTGTCTATGCAACAAAGAGGCATCACATTTTGATGTCTCCACATCATAATAAACCTCTCATCACATTTGCTGAAGTGAAAGTTTTGGAGGCAGGTCAATAGTCCTCCAACCCTGCTGGCAAGAGGTAGAACTGGTCTGAAGAAGACAGGAGTGGTAGCCTTGTAACATTTTAAGTACAGTATCTTTAAAATAAAAGGACGCACAAAAAAGTGCAGTGCAGCAGGACCACAAAGGACTGTCCTGCACCACAACCTAATCAGACAATGGAGCAAGTCTCAGCAAGACCAAAGAACTCTCACCGATTTGAAATGAATTGAGAAGGAAATGAGAAACATCAATTATTTCAAATTTAATAGAATTTAAGTCCAGACTGGACCATTATGCTCAGTTAGTCTGAACTCCTGTATAACACAGGCCATAGAATTTCACCATGTGATTCCTGCATCAAACCCATATGTTCTGGTTGAGTTAGAGCAGGGGTCTCAAACTCAAATGACCACGAGGGCCACATGAGGACTAGTACATTGGGCCGAGGGCCGCATTTACTGACATCTCCCCCCCGCTGCCCTCGTCCCCGCCCCCACTCCACCC
>QXTE01000021.1:631330-801122 GCA_003942145.1 Platysternon megacephalum | reverse complement strand
GCACCGCCACCAGCAGCTCCCATTGGCCACAGTTCCCCATTCCCGGCCAATGGGAACTGCTGGGGGCGGTGCCTGAAGCAACAGCCACACACACCCCTGCGCCCCTCCTTCCCCAGGTTCCAGCCGCTTCCCGGCGCGGGGGCAGGGCAGGCAGGCAGCCGCTCTAGGTAAACGTTGGGGGAGGGCGGGGTGGCCGTGAGGAGCTCGCGGGTCGCATGCAATAACCCTGCGGGCCGCGTGTTTGAGACCCCTGAGTTAGAGTATATCCTTTAGAAAGACATCCAATTTTGATTTAAAGAGTACAAGTGATGGCAAATTCATTGAATACCTAAGTAAGTTGTTCCAATGGTTTATTAGTCTCACTGTTAAAACGTTCACCTTATTTTAAGATGAATTTATCTAACTTCAGCTTCCAGCCATTGGATCCTGTTATGCTAGATTAAAGAGCTTCTGTTAAAACGAAGTCTCTCCCAATGTAGGTAGACACTGATCAAATGACAGTGAATCAAGACAGTTAAATACAAAGCTGACTGTGAAGAGTTACAAAGGGATCTCGCAAAACTAGCTGACTGGCAACAAAATGGCAGATGGAATATAATGTTATAAGATCAAAGTAAAGCACTCTGGAAAACATGAATCTCAACTATACATACAAAATGATGGTGTCTAAGTTAGCAGTTACCACTCAAGACAGAGATCTTGGAGTTATCATGGATAGTTCTCTGAAAACATCTGCTCAACATGCAGCAGCAGTTATAAAAGCTAACAGAACATTAGGAACCATTAGGAAACGGATAGATAAGACGACAGAAAATATCATACTACTACTATATAAATCCATAGTACACCCACACCTTGAATACTCCATGCAGTTCTGGTCACCCCATCTCAAAACACCTTTTACTTATCACAAGAATCAGAGGTCACCCAATGAAATTAATAAGCAGCAAACACAAGGAAATACTTAAACCAGTGGTTTTCAAACTGCGGGTCCCGATCCAGTACTGGGTCACGGAATGTAAGGCACTGGGTCGTGGCGGCTCTGGTCCGCACCACTGACCGGGCCGTTAAAAGTCCCGTCGGCAGTGCTGCCCGGCTAAGGCAGGCTAGTTCCTACCTGTCCTGACACCACGCTGCGCCCCAGAAACGGCCAGCAGCAGGTCCGGCTCCTAGGTGGGGGGGGAGGAGGGGGCACAGGGCTCCGTGCGCTGCCCCCGCCCCGAGCACTGGCTCCACACTCCCATAGGCCGGGAACAAGCCTATGGGAGGGGGGGCAGTCAGTGTCTGTGCGTGAGAGCCACATGGAACCGCTTGTGAGCCTCCGCCTAAGAGCCGGACCTGCTGCTGGCCGCTTCTGGGGTGCAGTGCAGTCCGCGGTGCCAGGACAGGCAGGAAGCCTGCCTTAGCACACCTGCTGCGCTGCTGATTGGGAGCCGCCTGAGATAAGCCTGCGCCCCAACCCCGCGCCCCAGCCCTGTGTCCCCCGCCCAAACCCAGAGCCCTTTCCTGCACCCCAAACCCCTCATCCCTGGCCCCACCCCAGAGCCTGCACCCTCCGGCCAGAGCCCCCTCCAACGCCCTGAACCACTCATTCCCGGCCCCACCCCACAGCCCTCACCCCCGCATCCCAACCGTCTTCCCCAGCCCTCAGCCCCTCCCACACTCCAAACCCCTCATCCCCAGCTCTGTTGGGTCGCAGGCATTAACAATTTTCTTCAACTGGGTCGCCAGAAAAAAAGTTTGAAAACCACTGACTTAAACAACTCACAGTCAACCTGTGGTATTTATTGCCAGGGTATGCTGTGAAGGCCAAAAGTATAACTGGGTTCAAAAAATAATTACATAAGTTCCTGGAGGATAGGTCCATCAATGGCTATTAGCCAAGATGGTCAGGGATGCAATCTCATGCTGTGGCTATCCCTAAACCTCTGACTGCTGGAAGCTGGGACTGGATGGAGTGATCATCAACCAATATATTTCAAATATGAATAGAGTTGCATACCACGCAAGAAGTAACTCAGCAAACTGAATTAATAAAAAAAACAGGCACGTACAGGAGACTATGCCAATGGGATGAAATAGTGTGGTGCACCTGGCTTCAGTGCTCCTGCTCTGGTCCCACAAAGTCAAAGATCCCAAGTCAAAGTAAGGCATGAGTCTAGAATACCTTTAAAAAGAACTCCCTCACCCAATTAAAATTAATTTTACTGTTTCTATAGAGAAATTGAGGTGGTAATATAAGTACTCAAGGGACAATATCACAGCAACAAGAAGCAAAATCCCTTTAAAAATAACTACAGAAAGACTTAGAGAGAGATTCCTAAAAACGTTCTGTTTAACATCAACTTAGTCTACGTGAAATGCTGAAAGAAACCAGATGTCGTAAGAGGCATGAAGATAATCACACATTAGTAAGTTACACACACATTATTGAACAAGGTGTAGAACACAAGTGGTAGTTCATCCAGTCACTCATTTATTAAGCTAATAGCTAATATCAGTTCATGCTCTTAATCAATTGTCTCACTTTAGCAGATAAAATGGCTGTTTTTGCAAGACAAGGGTAAAGACAACACTATTTGTATTCTGGTGATTTGTTAGATGAAGACCTGGGTACTTGTCATAGAACAACTGGACATCCAAATAAGATATGGATAAAAAAAAAATTATGTTGTAAGTTGCATGTGTCAGATTGAAAAATCTTGATTCTGTAGGACTTCATTAAAGTACAGTGTACTACGGAAAGAAGGATTACAACTGTATAGTGGCAACCAAAACTTTTACTTACTTTTTTTTTTTTTTTTTTTAAAAGGACACCACAATAAAAGGATATTTGAAATATAGGCACTCAGTTTTGAGACCAGCTATTATTTAAAAAAGTAACAGAGATGGATATATATGGTCTACGTTCTTAAAGTGATAGTAGTAGCAGGAACAAAAACCTTTAAACATATCTTTACAAGAAAAGCAAACTTATTTTAAGACTGTCCTGAGACAAAAACATTGGTTCTCACATGAGATTCAAAGCAGGAGTGATTGTTTAAGTTACTAACATCTGAATTCTACACAGGCGAAAGAGAAAGGCAAGAATTGGAACCTGATAGCTAAGAAAAGACAAAGGCAGACTTTCACATAAGAATAATGAAAACTCCAGCGGCTATTAGACACATAAGGGTAAGCAAACCCATCCCTGATCTAGCTAGAGGCCACACAGCAAGTAGGATTAGAACCAGGAATGAAACTCAAGTCTCCTACCTGCCAGTGAACCACACTGTCTCTTATGTGACAATAGTGACATCAGGTCTAATGTTTTCACTAGCTAGAAGGAACCAGATTCAATCATGCTGAGGAAACTAGAGACAGGAAAGAACTAGGGTTTTTACAGAGTCTCACTTTTCCCCCATTTAATTGTTCCTGGTTAGCTTTGTCTTTGCTATAGGTGTCTTGCATCCAGAACTGGCTGCAATAATTCCTGGCTATCTTCTTCACTACAGCTACAAAAGAAGCATCTTGGGGAGCCATTAACATGCATTTTCATAGTCAAGTTGAGCATCATGAGCTGACAGAGAAATCCAGTGTCTGAAATATATTTAGGACAATCATCTAGGTAGTGCACTGTGGCTTCCTTTTGCCACCATTCCTCTCAGTCACTGACAAGCATATGGAGTTCTTTCCAAATAGACTGCAAAATGTTGAGTTTCAAGAGATGGGCATGGAAGACAGTCAGTTGTTCAGGAAGAACTCTGGACTGACCTTGTTAAAAACTAAACAAAACCAATGAGCTGTAAATAAGGTTTACATAATGAAACTATATTTGGTGGATACTGCAGAACACTGCAAAAAACAAATCTTTCATAACATATAGGATTTGCTGCACTGGATCCCTGTGCCATCAAGCCTACTACCCTGCAGCAAAGAGTAGCCAACACTTAATACTTCATAGGAAGGAAAATACATCATTTCCCCCTTCATTCACCCACCCAAATGTTTTATACATAGGGATGAGAATGAAGAGGAAGAAACAAAGATTCCTTTTGAAGTAAAGTGTAAACGAGGATTAAAATTCATTCATTGTAGGACAAGCTCACAATCAAGACATGCCTATATTATGACTGAGCTAATTGTTGATAATCAAACTTCCCCTGAGCAACTGAAGACAGGCAAAATAGAAGGATGCCAACTACAGTATCTTTATGCAAAGCAGGATGCTGTAATAATCTTCTTCTAATTTCTCCCTGTCAGGAATTGGGGCCTGCAGCAGAGCTAGTTTCCAGGCAGCCTCATCAGTACATCTGGCCTGCAGCCTGATTAGCCATCCAACCTGATTGGCTGCAGAGGCCAGCAGGCTGGCTCTTAAGCCAGCAGCTGCAGCTCGCTGGCTTCTCAACACTCATCCCCATGACTGTGGCCTGCTCCTGCATTACCTTGTTCATGCTGCTCCTGCTTGCATCGAGCCTTGCCTCTGACCTTCCCCCTACCTTGAACCCCTCCTTGCCTGCTACCCTGCTTGCTCCAGTTCCTGACCTCCAGTTTGACCCTTGACTCCAGCTCCTGGCTAAGGACTCTGGCTCGACCCCCTGGCTCTGGTATCCTGATCCTGACCTCCGGTTTTGACCGTTGGTTTTGGCTCCTAATGACTGATTTATGGCTCTGAACCCGGCCACAAGGCCTGCTGCATGCTCCGGCCAAAAGGCTACACCAGGGGTCGGCAACCTTTCAGAAGTGGTGTGCCAAGTCTTCATTTATTCACTCTAATTTAAGGTTTCGCGTGCCAGTAATACATTTTAACCTTTTTAGAAGGTCTCTTTCTATAAGTCTATAATATATAACTAAACTATTGTTGTATGTAAAGAAAATAAGGTTTCAAAATGTTTAAGAAGCTTCATTTAAAATTAAATGAAAATGCAGAGCCCCCCAGACCGGTGGCCAGGACTCAGGCAGTGTGAGTGCCACTGAAAATCAGCTTGCGTGCCACCTTCGGCACACGTGCCATAGGTTGCCTACCCCTGGGCTACACTGTCCTCATCCCAGTGGACTGACCTCCCTCATAGAAGCATCCACGAATGGAGAGAACTGTTTAAACCATTTTTTTACTCTTTGCTCAAGTTTCAACAAGAGATGGCAGAATCCTAGATCAGCTTAGATATTTTGAAAACTTGATCATACCCTGGAGGTAACATGTAATTGTGGGGTTAGAAGGTAGATTTCTGGCTGCTAGAATTCAGAGCAGGACTCTTGTGAGGACACAGTCTCAACACAATACACCTATTTTTAATTCCCTTGTATGGCCTACCATCACCCACCAAAAACTTCCTCACTGTTCCAGCAGGCTTGGAACCAGTATAAGAGGGGCCAGTTGTATCAAGAATTCAGGCAGTCAGGGATGAGAAATAAATGGTAGCAAATCAGAAGCATGTCAAAATAAGCAAGTGAGACTGCTAGCAGGCAGGAAGAAAGCATCAGACCATTGGTACACAGGAAGTATAATATGGATGTGAAGGTGATAGAAGATGACTTTTTTATGTTTAGGGAAGTGAACAGGAACTGTTTAGAAGATGAAGTTTTTTACTAATAGAGGGTGGAGACTATACTTTAGTATTCTAAGTCTCCAACAGGAGATGTCCCAAAACTTTATTGCCCAACTTGAAGAGAAATCAAGTCAGAAAGATATCAGTCATCCAAATGCTAAAAAAGAAGGTCCTGAATCAAAATAAAATTCTGACATGGCCATGCTCAGCCAAAACCCAGTTCAACTTCTAGCTGTCTGAAAAGAACACCTACCAGTATGTTGAGAGTAAATAAGCCTATCATGTTTTTCTATACTCTGAAAAGTTAGTGTGTCTTTAAAAAAAAAACGGAATAAATTTCATTATTAGTAAAATAGTGAAAACTAATAAAACCCAATGGTGAACCTACATTTATGTCTCCCATGTCCAAGAGAAATTTTAAGAGTAAAAATCAGCAATTAAATTATATATATCTATCTGCAAAGGCACAAGTACTCAAGTTTATCTTCTAAATCAGAGTATTAGTATTGACGACATCTACGCTTCCCAACTGAGAGAGTTATATTCCCAATTACTAGGATAGAATAAAATTTTCCTACTGCTTTTTCAGAAGAAAAATAGCAGGTAATTCTACATTACAATGTATAAGTATGGAAATTCACATAATTTAAATATTTAAGTTTAATTTCTTTAAATATTCTACTTATCTGTATTGTGCAGTTTTATTTGGTATAGTACAACTGAGCACTGAAGGACATATTTCACTAGAATTTACACAAATTACAGAAGTTGTATTATTGAACTCAATGAATATACACCCCAGAGTACTCAAATATTAGGCCAATTTTCAAGCAAAACAGTACATTTTCCACATTTCCTTTCATACCACAGGATTCAGTTTCAATAAATCTCTGACTTTAACAACTCAAACTTGATAGCTCCCAGAGTACCAACCAATTTGTTCATCCTTAACACTATCCATCTCCTGTTTTACTCTACAATTAAATATCATCCCATTCATTTCTGATTAAGTTCAACCTGGGGCAAAGGCTTGCAAAATGCCCTGTGTACCACATTTAAGCACCATTCCATGTCAGGGGCTTAAGTCGTGTATAGGGCCTTGTGTGGGCCCTCTGAACCGTGGTGAATTTCGCCCTTCAGCCATTTCCTAAAGGGACCACAAAGAAGACTGGGCCAACCAGTACTAAAAGTGTTCTAATCTTATTCATGGTGTCAAGTATCGGGGGTAGCCGTGTTAGTCTGTATCCACAAAAACAACAAGGAGTCAATTGGCACCTTACAGACTAACAGATTTATTTGGGCATAAGCTTTCGTGGGTACAAAACCTCACTTCTTCAGATTCCATGCATCTGAAGAAGTGAGGTTTTTTACCCACAAAAGCTTATGCCGAAATAAATCTGTTAGTCTTTAAGGTGCCACCGGACTCCTTGTTGCTAATCTCATTCAGAAACTCTATCAATTTCAAAAGGTGGTAGTACAGAAGACTATTAAAGACTGATTTATACTGTTTAAATCTCTCTCTAGCTTGCCCATTGTTAGACACCAATTTTCAACTGGTTATATAATAATACAGGAGGAAGAGGCTTAAGGTTACATTGAAAGTTGCTCACAGTTGCTATAGCTTCAGTCTGTTCATTGTTGTACTCTCTGTACTGTCCTAGCATCTGGTCAACGTGTCTCAGGTTTCGGTTGGTATCCTTAAAACAAAATTGAGGAAAAATAATGTTAAATTAGAAATCGTCTCTCCAAAGAAATAAAAATGCATTACTTTGTTAGCTTTACCATTAATAATACTTTGCCTCAGATTAGGCATCTAAATAAGTGATCTGATTTTTAATGTGGCTGAGCACCCACAACTCCCACGGAAGTCTGTAAGAGCTGGAGACGACGAGCACCTATGAAAACAAATCAGACCAATCATTTTCAATAGATGCCTAAGTTTAAGCAGCCAAATTTTGCCTATACTGTATCAAAACCTTTCAGCCAAGGACCTTAAAGCAATCATTTAGCCTCATATTATGGCAATCACATTGAAATTCCAAAGTATCATTATTAAGGCAACATTGTAGTCACGGGTATTTTTAGTAAAAGTCATGGACAGGTCACAGGCAGTAAACAAAAATTCACAGCCCGTGACCTGTCCATGACTTGTACTATATACCCCTTACTAAAATTTGGGCCAGAGGGCTGCGGGTGCTCTGGAGCAGCAGTCTGGGGGTGCTGCGGGTGGTGGTCCCAGACCCCCGCTGGTGCTGGGGGGAGGCAGGCAGCAGCACACGGCCCGGGACCCCCACTGGTGCTGGGGGGGGGGAAGGGGGGGAGTTGGCGGGGATGGCAGGCTCCCTACCCGGCTCCGCCCAGCTCCTCGGAAGCGGCTGGCATATCCCTGCAGCTACTAAGGGGAGGGAAGGCCGGGGGGCTCCATGCGCGGCCCCTGCCACGAGCGCTGGCTCTGCAACTCCCACTGACCAGGAACTGCAGCCAATAGAAGCTGCAAGGGCCATGCCTGCAGGCAGGCACAGTACGCAGAGCCTCCTGGCCCCTCCACCTAGGAGCTGCAGGGACATGCCGGCTGTTCCAGGGAGGCCCCACTAAGTAAGCGCCGACCCGCACCCCAACCTCCTGCCCCAGCCCTGAGTCCCCTCCCACACCCGAACTGCTGCTGCTGGGGGGAGGGGAGTGCAGTGGCCCAAGACTGCCCCAACAGCGGTCAGTGCGGCAGCCGCAGGGCTGCAGAAGTCACGGAGGTCATCAGCTGCTGCAGAAGTCAGGGAGGTCATGGAAAGTCACAGAATCCATGACTTCAGTTACCTCCGTGACACACACGCAGCTTTAATCATTATCTGTATTTTACACATGGGTAAGCTGAGGCAAAGAGCTTAAGCTACCTGTCAAGCTCACCAAATAAGTAAGAGAGAGCTTGAAGCTATGGGCAGGCACTCTGAATAAACTGAAAATATATACTGGTATTTTTGTTATATTGTCTGGCTCAGCAGCTACATAAAAATATAAGACACTGTCAAGTAAAAAGGAAGTGTGATCTTCTAGTTATGGCATAAGACTGGAGTCAAGAGATCTGGATTCTATTCAGTGCTGGAATTCACTTCACTCTCAATGCCTCAGTTCCCACATCTGCAAAATGAGGACAATGCATACTTCACACCAAAATATTAAGTCTTAATTCATTAATCAAAATGAACACAGTGCATCTAAATCAGGATCTTTCTTCAGCTCAGAATTAAAACTGCAGTGTTGTATCTCACTTATTCCAGCTCAAGTTTACTCTGTGTTCAAGTTAACATTTTTCTTTTCTAAGTTACAACTCAGCAGACTCACTGTGGGTTCTTTCCTTCTCAGCATCACCAGTAGCAAAGATACTGCATGGCAGGCCAACTCGCACCCTCATTTTTATTGCTGGTGATGGATGCATTAAGAAGGAAAGAACCCAGCTTGACTCAGAGCTCAAGGTGAGTCTGCAGGACTGTCAGCTAGAAAGCAGTCTTAACTTGCAAACTGAGCAAGTTTGAGCTGGAGTCAGGGATACATAAAACATGGAACCCCACAATGCCAATTGTACAGAATTACTTTTGCCCACAGAGAAGCCACTGCCCCAAAAAGTCATCCAAACAAGTGACATGCACTCTCTTTTGCATTCTAGCCTGTCCATGATCCATCGTCTGAACATTATCTATTCAGATTATCAGATCTGTGGGGAAGGGATCTTTGTCTTCACACTGTCTGTAATTGTTTTTTTTTATTTATATTGTGATAACACCTAGGACTCCCAGGACCCCATTGTGCTAGGCACAAACACAGAACAAAATGACAGTCGCTGCCCCAAAGAGCTAGTGCATCCTGTTGGAATTCTGCAATTAAAAAAAAAAAAAAAAGATTATTCTGTTCGCAAGCATTTTGCCAACTTCGTAACTGAATGAGACATTATCAGACCTTTCAATGGTTTAAATGAGTCATTTCTAACAATATTTTATCAAGCTTCCATGTTGCTGTCAGAAATAGCAGTAAAATACTCACTGTAAATGCAGACATGTCATGCTTTATTTCCCAAATACTTTTTACAGTTGGTAAATGGCAAGTAATGTTTCCCATTACCACAGCACTTTAGACCACCTCATTCAGAAAAATTGGGCACTTTCTTTTACACAAACATAAGTTATCCTGTTTGCACAGCATCTGATCATTTTCTAACAACCTGTAAAGTGCTTGCTAAGGTATGGATCTTCTCTGTAACATCTCCAGCCCCATGGTTTCGGGCTCTGCTGTGGGTGGCTCTTAGAGGGCCCCGCCTTCCTACACGACCACGAAGAAAGTTGTCTGAATCACTGGATGAATCTGCCATTGATGTATTGAAATCTGGGGAACAGGGGGAAAGGACAGATCTGAATGTAACCACACTTATATTATAAAATCCAGTCATTGAAATATGAACAAACTTGAACATCTCTAATTGCCCAAAAATATATATTTGTCAGAGTGGTGATTAAGAAGTGTGCAAACTATGATGAATCAGGGTTTTTGATTGCAATAATAATGTGAAGGAAAGATGACTATTACAGCGAATGCTGACAACTCTGGAAGCATAAACCAGCGGAAACAATTAAAGAAAAAACAGGCGCATGAAAATAGTTAGTTCCTCTTTAAGATGCAACACAGTATACATTTCTCTGCTCTATGGGTATATGCAAGAACTTTAAAGAAGCAACTGATGCCTCATGAAAAACATCCTATATAGAAATAGTTTTGCCTCTATTTTCTCTCTTTATAGGAAGAGGTGGACAGATGTAGTGGGAAGGAGATTCCTGTTTTCTATTAAATATAGAAGTTGACATAAAATCCAAGATCTGTGTTTCTTACAAGATCACCTGCTTCAGGTTAACAATGTGAAATCATAATCCCATTTGTAACAACATAATTGTCATTACAGCAACAAAATGATCACCACAAAGAAGGAATTAGGAGTTCATGTGATCATAGGCAGAGAGAAAAACTCAAAACAAATATAGTTTTAAATGCAGCTATCACTAGAAAGAATTTTTAAGAAGGGGGGGGCAGAAAAAAAATATAGGAAAAAGTAGCATTTCTTAGGCACAACAGCCTTTAAATAGATTTCAAAAGTTTTCAATGAGGCATAAACTCATATTTTGTATTTACTGTTTAATCTAGAGAAGTGTTAACTTCCAGTAGTTGAAGCAGATTACTGGAGTCAGGACATCTCTGTTCTCTTCCCATCTTTCCACAGACTTTGGACAAGTCACTTAGACAAGTCCTGTGCCTCATTTTTCAGTCTGATCTGTCAAGCAGTGTTTTGCAAGTTTTAATAAGTCCTGGTAAAGTACATTGAGACCTTCAGATGAAAGATGCTTTAGAGCTATTTTAGTAATTTTGCTTTATTTAATTTTCATTAGGCATATCTCTTCAGACTCCGCACATCAAGTATTCAACATAGTTTTTTTAGTTTTTCTATTCAGACATCATCTTCATGATAAATTCTCAATGTTGTACATGCAATTTCTACTATATCAAATGTCTTTTAAAACCGTTTGTGTCATCAACCCATCCATCCCTTTTATCCTCCAGCTTTGACAACCTCTTTGTCCACTTCTTCAATGAAGACCTCATCTTTTTTCCAGGCTGCCTCCTACTCTCTCTTTCCTTTATATTAATTTAACTAAAATTAATCATCTCTTCCTTGATGCTTATGGCTAATGATTAAATTATATTCACATTTCTCCTTCCCTATGTATTTTTATTGAACTACTAAGATATGCATATACTTAAACTGAGTACCAGCACTACCACTACCTTATGCCGCTTTATGGTTTGTCACATCTTAAATTCATATTACACACTCTTTTGGGCAGGAAGCGTGTCTTTCCACGTTTTCTGTGAAGCACCTAGCATAGTTTTGGGTTATAACACAGTGTTTATAAAGATAACACTATGTTGTTGAAGAATTGTGTACATTTTAGCAGTCAATCATGTAATCTACATTGTTTTAGAAGACAAGGAACTGATATAGCAAGGTTTTGGAATAATGTGATAACTACTGGATACATTAATGCAAGTAAACTCCCTGACTTTTCAAAAGGTCTTCTTTTTAACTCCATGATTGCAATACATTAGCAGCCTAAGAGCTTTACTTAAACCAATGATAATATTTTGCATTTATACAGCAGCTTTAATCCAAGGGTTTCTTAGACAGCCATAAATCACTATCCCCATTTCATACATGCAGAAACTGAGAAGGCAGGAATGAAATCTAGAATTTGCAAAATGTCACAATGAATCTGAGGCAGAACTGGGAGTATAACTCAGGTCTCCTGACTCTCAGTCTGTAGCTCTAAATACTAAACAACACTGCTTCCATAAATGCACCGAATCTTTCTAATTTCTTTCTGATTTCTACCTGGGTTCTCTGCAAAGATTTTTGATTTATAGAAGATGAATGTTTATATTATGTTGTCTTATTAGACGATCCAGCCCCAAACCAGATTCCCAGATCCAAGCTTTGGGAATGTTCAGGTACAAAAAAAGCTTTCAACTCAGACCCACCTTTATTTAATGTTTAAAAAATAAAATAATTACAATATATGGTAATACTTAAAATCTTATAAATTTATATACCATTATAAATTAAATAGCATACAAGTCAATTTAATACACGAGGTCCATCTCTTCTCCCATCCTGAGAGGCAAAATTCAGCACATCAATATACTTTAAATAGGCTGGGTAGGGGGAAGAGGTGTGTCATTGAAATGCAAAGAAAATGGTCAGTGGTAACAAAATAAGAACCTAATCCTGGGAGACACTGAACACTCATTTCTTACCAACTTCCCAGGCCTAAATTTTTGAGACTATTATTGAAAGTGTTTTTGATAACTGAGGGTTAAGAACATAAGAACAGCCATACTGGGTCAGACCAAAGGTCCATCTAGCCCAGTATCCTGGCTTCCAACAGTGGCCAATGCCAGGTGTCCCAGAGGGAATGAACAGAACAGGTAATCATCAAGTGATCCATCCCCTGCCGCTCATTCCCAGATTCTGGCAAACAGAGGCTAGGGACACCATTCCTACCCATCCTGGCTAAAAGCCATTGATGGACCTATCCTCCAGGAATGTATCTAGTTCTTATTTGAACCCTGTTAGTGTCAACCTCTGGCAAAGAGCTCCACAGGTTGACTGTGTATTGTGTGAAGAAATACTTCCTTTTGTTTGTTTTAAACCTGATGCCTATTAATTTCATTTGGTGACCCCTTGTTCTTGTATTATGAAAAGGAGTAAATAACACTTCCTTATTTTACTTTCTCCACACAGTCATGATTTTTAGACCTCTTTAGTCGTCTCTTTTCCAAGCTGAAAAGTCCCAGTTTTATTAATCTCTCCTCATACGGAAGCCGTTCCATACCCCTAATCATTTTTGTTGCCCTTTTCTGAACCTTTTCCAATTCCAATATATCTTTTTTGAGATGGAGCGACAACATCTGCACGCAGTCTTCAAGATGTGGGCATACCATGGATTTATATAGAGGCAATATGATATTTTTTGTCTTATTATCTATCCCTTTCTTAATGATTCCCAACATTGTTCGTTTTGACTGCTACTACACATTGAATGGATATTTTCTGAGAACTATCCACAATGACTCCAAGATCTCTATCTTGAGTACTAACAGCTAATTTAGACCCCATCATTTTATATGTATAGTTGGGATTATGTTTTCCAATGTGCATTACTTTGCATTTGTCAACACTGAACTTCATCTGCCATTTTGTTGCCCAGTCACTCAGTTTTGCAAGATCCTTTTGTAGCTCAATGCAGTCTGCCTGTCAGGGCCGGCGCTCCCATTAGGCGACCTAGGCGGTCGCCTAGGGCGCTGCTCTTTTGGGGGCGCCGGCGCCCCCGCCGCCCGTAGAAATTTGGGGGCGGGGCCTTCCGCCGCCGCTGTTGGGGGCGGGATTTCGGGGGCGGGACCTGCCGCCGCCTAGGGCGCCGGCGAAGCTGGCGCCGCTACTGCTGCCTGTATCATCTGCAAATTTTGCCACCTCACTGTTTACTGTTGAATAGGACTGGTCCCAGTACACACCCTTGGGGGACACCACTATTTATCTTTCTCCATTCTGGAAACTGATCATTTATTCCTACCCTTTGAATCCTATCTTTTAACTAATTACCGATCCATGAGAGGAACTTCCCTCTTATCCCATGACAGCTTACTTTGCTTAGAGCCTTCGGTGAGGGACCTTGTCAAAGGCTTTCTGAAAATCTAAGTACGCTATATCCACTGGATCCCCCTTGTCCACATGCTTGTAGAACCCCTCAAAGAATTCTAGTAGATTGGGGAGGCATGATTTCCTTTTACAAAAAACATGTTGACTCTTCCCCAACAAATTATGTTCATCTATGTGTCTGACAATTTTGTTCTTTACTATAGTTTCAACCATTTTGGCCGGTACTGAAGTCAGGCTTACCGGCCTGTAATTGCCGGGATCACCTCTGGAGCCCTTTTTAAACATTGGCATCACATTAGCTATCCTCCAGTCATTTGATACAGAAGCTGATTTAAATGATAGGTTACAGACTACCTACCTACTACTAGTTAGTAGTTCTGCAATTTCACATTTGAGTTCCTTCAGAACTCTTCGATGAATACCATCTGGTTCTGGTGACTTATTACTGTTTAGTTTATCATTTTATTCCAAACCTGCTCTAATGACAACTCAATACAGGACAGTTCCTCAGATTTGTCACCTAAAAAGAATGGCTCAGGTTTGGGAATCTCCCTCACATCCTCAGCCATGAAGACTGATGCAAAGAATTCATTTAGTTTCTCCGCAATGGCCTTGTCGTCCTTGAGTGCTCCTTTAGCATCTCGATCGTCCAGTGATCCCACTGGTTATTTAGCAGGCTTCCTGCTTCTGATGTACTTAAAAAAATTGCTATTACTTTTGAGTCTTTGGCTAGCTGTTCTTCAAATTCTTTTTTGGCCTTCCTAATTATATGTTTACAGTCTTCATTTGCCAGAGTTTATGCTTCTTTTTATTTTCCTCACTAGGATTTAACGACCACTTTTTAAAGGATTCCTTTTTGCCTCTCACTGCTTCTTTTACTTTGTTGTTTAGTCACGGTGGCACTTTTTTGGTTCTCTTACTATGTTTTTTAATTTGGGGTATAAATTTAAGTTGAGCCTCTATTATGGTATCTTTAAAAAGTTTCCATTCAGCTTGCAGGGATTTCACTTTTGGTACTGTACCTTTTAATTTATGTTTCACTAACTTCCTCATTTTAGTGTAGTTCCCCCTTTCTGAAATTAAATGCTACGGTGTTGGACTGCTGTGGTGTTTTCCCCGCCGCAGTGATGTCAAATTTAATTATATTATGGTCACTATTATCAAGCGGCCCAGCTATATTCACCTCTTAGACCAGATCCTGTGCTCCACTTAGGACTAAATCAAGAATTGCCTGTCCTCTTGTGGGTCCAGGACTAGCTGCTCCAAGAAGCAGCCATTTAAGGTGTCAAGAAACTTTATCTCTGCATCCCATCCTGAGGTGACATGTACCCAAACAATATGGGGACAGTTGAAATCCCCCATTATTATTTAGTATTTTATTTTTATAGCCTCTCTAATCTCCCTGAGTATTTCACAATCACTATCGCCATCCTGGTCAGGTGGTTGGTAATGTATCCCTACTGTTATACTCTTGTTATTAGAGCATGGAATTACTATCCATAGAGATTCTAGGGTACAGTTTGGTTCATTTAAGATTTTTACTTCATTAGACAATACGCTTTCTTTCACATATAGTACCACTCCCCCATCAACACGACCTGTTCTGCCCTTCAAATATATTTTGTACCCTGGTATTACATGATCCTCTGCACCTGTCGGCTTTCCCCCAGCCCTTAGTTTAAAAGCTGCTCTCTGACCTTTTTTAATTTTAAGTGCCTGCAATCTGGTTCCATTTTAGTTTAAGTGGAGCCCATCCTTCCTGTATAGGCTCCATGCTGGATAAAAATCAATTATTTTTTTTTAAAAATCAAAACAATCAGATTTTTTTAATTTAAATCAGATTTTTGGATAAAATGCTTGTTGAGGAAAAAACCTATCTAAAGATAGTTTTAATTAAGATATCTTTGAGCTATAATATATCTCATCATGGAACAGGGATTATAAATTCTAATTCTATAGTATGAAACAATATATTCATGTAATGTTTAAGAAAAGTTTTATAAATGAGTTTGAATAGTTCATGGATTAGGGACCCAATCTTATGGGGTTCCAGGGGCTTCTGTATAGATTATTTAGGTTAATCTTTCTATCTACCCAATGGGACTCAGTGCTCAGATACCATCAGAGATGCTTAGTTTTGCAGTTCTCAAACTGTGGCTTTGTGTCTCCAGAGATAACATGTTTGTTAACAGCAAAAATGTTTTTAAATAAATAAATAATATATAGAGGTGAGAAATAACAGACCTCAACCCTACAGTCCCTCTGCAAATTTGTGTACACAGCGTCAATCCCTTACCTCTCTCTAAAAGTGCAAAGTTTCAAAAAGTTCAATGAATAGAAGATTGTCGGGGGTGGAATAGATCTGGACAAGGAGAAGAAGTCTGGAGATAAATGTGAGAAGGGAGGGACAGGCAGTAGAAACAAAAGTGAAACTGTTTAAGCAGCATATTCCAGAAGTCTTGAGGTCTTTCTGAGTGTAGCCTTCATTCATTTGAAATCTACCATACCATTCTCTCACTAGAAGGAAAAAACCTATAATGGCAGCAGGCCGTAAAAGAGACCCAGTTTGGGAATAATTTAATTAAGTTCCTCTACCTGCGGGTAAGACAGGCATGTGTGCAAAATGCAAACAGTGCAACAAAGAAAGGCAAGGGCTGGTTGCCCAAATGAAACAACATTATGAGAAGTGTTCCTTCTCAGGAGGAAGCTGTGTTGAAATGATGAAAGGAACATGTCTGAACGTGCAGGATCTTCAGATTGCTAACAACCAACAAGAATGTACTTTTATGTAGAAATCCATGATTAAATCGAGTCTTCCTGACTAGTGATTTAAATCATGATTTAAATCAAATCCACCCTGATAGGCTCCCTCTTCCCCAAAAGTTTCCCCAGTTCCTAATAAATCCAAACCCCTCCTCCCTACACCATCGTCTCATCCACGCATTGAGTATTGCAATAATTAGTTAATTCATAGAATACGTAGAATTAAATACCTTTTCAAAAATAAAGGGAAGAAATAACAATGGAGAGTTAGGACACAATCCTAAATTGCGCTCTGTACAGGCAGACATCTGCACTCACATGGAGCATCTTGCACACATGAGGGCACAAATGAGTACAAAGATCTTTCCCTGAAAAGAGCCATTTTAGCCACTTATAACAGGGATTTCAAACAAAAATTTGGCCCATGGGCCAGATCCAGCTTGCAAAATGTATTTATGTGCATAACATAACATACTGATTCACCAGAATCACAGCTTTCTTTTTTTTTTTTAAATGTAAGTTTATATCCCTCAGAGTTGCAAGGAAAGCCCTCCAAATGTGAACTGAAATCAATACAATGCCATTTGCCTTAGTCTGCAGATAGCCTGATAGTTGTGAACTGCCTTTGCCCCCATTTACTCCATTGGAGCATCAACTTAAAGCCTAACAGTGACACTTCAGTATCAACAATAACTATTACATTGCTGGATATTCTACCATTTGAAAAGGCAAAGGGGCAGGAGTAAAACCCTCGGGAATTGGGAACTGCTGCACAGAACAAAGGGAAGAGGAACACAGGAGACTTCCAAAAACCAACGAAGGAGGAGAGGGGAAGGAAAACAGGGAAGAAGTAGAGGTGACCCAAGAGGAAACAGATTTTCTCACTGAATTATGCTGAATTTGAAAATAATCTTTCATTAAGTCAGCCCCTTAACTACTACATCAAGGCTGTATTCTCCCCTGGATTTCTGTGCAAACCTCCCATTGACATCAAACTGTCCTCAATCCATAGTGAATCTCCCACTGAAGTCCTATATGTGTATCCCAGTCCATAAACTATCGTTTCTAAAATAGAATCTGCCCCCCTCCACCAAATGAGTTTGACATTCCTACTCTGTAGCCTCCCAGGATGTTACTGCAGAGTAGTTCCCCTTTTCTTCCATCTGCTCACACACAGTTTGATAAAATCAGTGTGATCATCACAATCATTTTGATTTTCATGCTAATTAGTTGTTTGCAGTGTTGTTGTAGCCATGTTGGTCGCAGGATATGAGAGAGACACAGTAAGTGCGACAGTATCTTTTACTGGACCAACTTCTGTTAATGGAAGGGACAAGCTTTTGAGCTCCACAAAAGTCTTCTGGGGAAGAACCATGGGTAAGATAACCAAAGTTTCTAAGTTAACTACAAGCTAAGACAGGTTGTTAAGCATCAGGGGTTCACATATGCTGTTGGAGACCACTTAAAACGTGGGCAATAGGCAATTGAGGGCTAGCAGGCAGTAGGAGGCCAGCACAACACCTTCAAAAGATGAGCCTGGGAACTTAAACTAATAACTCTGCTAGACTCTAAGGGTACCTCTACACTGCAATAAAAAAACTGTGGCACTGAGTTTCAGAGCCCAGGTCAATTGGGTCTTGGGATGAAGGTCTCAAAATTGCAGTGTAAACATTTGAGCTCAGGCTGCAGGCTGCACTCTATGAGAGGGGTGTGTCTCAGAGCCCGGACTCCAGCCCAAGACTGAACAACTACACTACAATTTTGAGATCTGCAGCCCAAGCCCTGTGAGCCCAAGTCAGCTGACCTAGGCCAGCAGTGGCCATGCCATGGGTCTTCTATTCCAGTGTCGACATAACCATGGACTTAACCGAGACACTGGTTTTATGGCTCATTACAACGATTTGTAACACACTCTACTGCCTGTTAATTCTTACCTGCCCACTTCACTGTAAGTGGTCATCTACAGTATGTGTGAACCTCTTATGCTTAACAATTTGCCCCAGCTTGTATTTAGCTTGGACACTCTGGTTACCTTCCATACCTGAAGCAGTGTACTGCTAAGCTCAAAAGCTTGCAAAAGTTCATTCAATAAAAGATATTACTTCACCTACCTTATCCCATGCTAATAGTTGGTATTTAGTGGCATGAACATTCATGGGAAAGTCTTAATAAAATTAAATGAGGCAGTCATCTGAAAAAATAAATTGATATGTCATTAATGTTAGTGAGTTATCATCAAGCCAAGATAAACAACCCTATATGGTGAGTACAAGAGTGTAACAAACACCTACAGCGTGTGCTGGAAACCTGCAAGGTCCACATGATTTTTTACTTGACTTAAAGGAAATTATCTTCATTATAATGACATAAATGCAGGTATGGAAGATAGCAACTCCTTGATTTATCAGAAATTTTAAATTATGATTTGCAAGATGACATAAGACAAGAGCTAACTACCGGGGTAATATTTTACAAACACTGGCTACCTGCATGTTAATCACCTCAGAAGAAAACATTTCGGGCATGTCTACACTGTAATTAGACACTTGCAGCTGGCCCATGCCAGCTGACTTGGGCTTGCCATGCTTGGGCTAAGAGGCTGTTTAACTGCAGTGTAGACATTCCAGCTTGAGATGCAGCCCGAGCTCTTAGACCCTGTCCCCCCACAGAGTCCTAGAGCCCAGGCTCCAACCCGAGCCTGAATGTCTACACTATAATTAAACAGCCCTTTAGCCCAAATCCCAGAAGCCCAAGTCAGCTGACACAGGCCAGACACAGGTTTTTAATTGAACTGTAGACATACCCTTAGGGCAGGGGTCGGCAACCTTTCAGAAGCGGTGTGCCGAGTCTTCATTTATTCACTCTAATTTAAGGTTTCGCATGCCAGTAATACATTTTAACGTTTTTAGAAGGTCTCTTTCTATAAGTCTATAATATATAACAACTATTGTTGTATGTAAAGTAAATAAGGTTTTTAAAATGTTTAAGAAACTTCATTTAAAATTAAAATAAAATGCAGAGCCCTCCAGACTGGTGGGCAGGACCCAGGCATTGTGAGTGCCACTGAAAATCAGCTCGTGTGCCGCCTTCGGCACGCGTGCCATAGGTTGCCTACCCCTGCCTTAGGGTCTCTGAATGCTGTGACTTTCTATCTCCAAGCAAACAGCTCCAAACTAATAACGTCAATTAAATAAGTTTGTTGATTTTAGCTTCAAAGAGATTCTTCTGTACTTAATACTCCTAAGGACACTATTCACGACAAAAGTCATTTTACAAGGCTGGCCCAGTACCACAACAGCTCTACATTTTGCTAAGCAAGAGGCACATTTAGAATTCTTCTTCTTCCAAGTACACTGAAAACTAAACATCTTTTGGAGACCGATAACACACTGTACTTCCACAGCATCTTTCGTCAAGCATGTCGAAGCACTTTAAAAACCGTAATTAAGCCTAGCAAGATAGCCGTGATGATTTTACAGATGGGGAAACCGAGGCACAAAAAGTTACATAGCCCGTCTCAGGTTACGAATAGATATACTTCCTCAGTGTTGCTGAGAAAAGAATCAAGTGTGCCTTCTTAGCCTTTCACCACTGTTCAATGATTGGAAGCAATCTGCAGACATAATATGAAGCAAAAAAACGCAAAAAAACAGTACCAAAAACAGGGGGACAAGGGAAGAATCTAGTTTGATGGAGGGAAAAAAGAGACTTAAAGCAATACCTGATATCAATAAATTAAAGGCACATAAAAAAAAACTATAACTAAGGCTACGATTTAGTCACGGAGGTCCGGTAAAGTCACGGAATCTGTGACTTTACCGGACCTCCATGACTTCTAGGGCTTCATGAGGAGGAGGCAGGACTGCGTGCACCTGCCCTGCTGGGGCTGGCTGGAACCAGGACCCTGCAGCCCCAGCCCCATGGCTTCTGCCGGGGGCTGCAGCTGGGGCCCGCGTGTCTCAGCCCGCAGCTTCCACTACAGGCTGCAGCCGGGGCCACGCGATCCAGCCTCGCAGAGTTCTGACTCCTGGGCTTGGTGGTGTGCTGCAGCCGGGGCTGTGCACCTCAGCCCTGCGGCTTCTGCCGGGGGCTGCAGCCGGGGCCATGCGCCCTAGCCCCGCAGCGTCCTGGGCTTGGCAGGGTCCGTGCGCCCCAGCCCCATGGGCTTGGCGGGGGCTGCAACCGGGGCCATACGCCCCAACCCCGCGGTGTCCCGAATCCTGGGCTTGGTGGGGGTTTGGCAGGGGCCGCACGCCCCAGCCCCGCAGCGTCCCAGGCTTTAGCCGGGGCCATGCGCCCCAGCCCTGTGGCTTTCACCAGGGGCTGCAGCTGGGGCCGCGCACTCCTACCCAGTGGCTGCACCAGGGGCCATGCACCCCCCTTGCGGCTTCCAGGGCCGTGTGGCCCCGCCCCGCTGCAGCCGGGGCTTGGCGGGGGCTGCAGTTGGGGCCGGGCACCCGTGTCACGTAGCTGGGCCAGCTCTGGAGCGGGATTATGTGCCCCCCGTGGCTGCGTGCCCCTCTGCGGCCACTGGAGTCTGGACTGTGCCCCCCACCATGGCAGAGGCCTCAGCCTGTTGGGCCCCCCCGCCATGGGACTCCATTCCTCCCCCGTACCTAGCCCTGCCCCCTGGTTATTTTTAGCAAATTAACAGACAGGTCACAGGCTCCATGAATTTTTGTTTATTGCCCATGACTTTTACTAAAAATAACCATGGTAAAATCTTAGCATTATCTATAACATATAGCACAGTGGTCAGAATACTGATGAGGCTTAGATGGAGAAACCAACAAGAATTAATTCTCTCCCACAGTGAAAGGTTAGTATCTTCTGAGTAGATTATGGTCACTACCATATAATTTATTTAAAAACAAATCTCTATCACTGTAAGCTTCATAACCAGCCTTCAAGACAGCTGTATGCAATTCTGTCCAGTGTGTGCACACAGTTAACCAAGAGATACTGCGTGTGTCAAGTTAACCTGGAAAATATACTTACCTTGAAAGCTGTATAGTCTTTAACCTCTGGATTCCACCCAAACTAGTCTGAGTAAAAACCCACATATAATTGTTGCAGAAAGATATTTTTTAAAATCTACACATACAACGTTATTTCCCGCAAATCCTGTAAATTAAGTAGCTCTTACACAGGGCTCAATCTTATTCTATTGATATCAACTGGAGTAGGATCAAGACTGCACATACTACAATTACTGCAGTGCACATGAATAGCTTTGTTTACAGGACTGGTGTTAGTCATAAGTAATACAAATGACCACCTGAGGAGACACAATTTCATGCAGCCTGAAAGTCACAGGGCAATCCAATCTCTGCCTCTAGTAGGTGGAGAAAATTCACTGACTAATCTCTGTGCTATTTTGGTTTTTATACACCAGATCCATTACCATGGTATCTAAGCAACTTCCAAAGAAGGATAGACATATTGCTACAAAAATTTCACTGTTTGAAAACTGTTGACACCGAAACTATACTAATCACAATTTTGCAATTAGTATACACTAGAACAAAATCACATTCAACCTTAAATTCTAGGGGCTGGTCCACACTAGGGGCGGGATCGAACTAAGATACTTCGACTTCAGCTACGCTATTCGCGTAGCTGAAGTCGAAGTATCTTAGTTCGAATTTGGCGCGCTTACCTCGCGTCCGCGCGGCGCCGCGATCGAAGTTCGCGGCTCCCACGTCGACTCCGGTAACTCCGCTCGCCCTGCAGGAGTACCGGAGTTCGAAGTAGCGCGTTCGGGGATCGACTTATCGCGTCCAGACAAGACGCGATAATTCGATCCCCGATAGTTCGATGGCTACCCGCCGATTTCGGCGGGTAGTGTAGACGGGGCCTAAGATGTAATCACAATTAACTGAAACAGTGCTCAGAAAGATTTACTAGTCTACACTGATCACAAAGTCATGGTCAGTATTGTTTCAGCAAACTTGATTTTTCACAACTGTATTCAAATATGGGAACATTTTACAGAATACAAGTTCATAAGGGCTTATATCTACCACATATGATCTCTTCTCTTTTTTATTTTATTAATAGATCCATTCTTTTATAACAGAAATCTTATTAAATTGTAAAACAAATTTTAATAGAGGTAAACTTAGTATTATACTACTATACACACACGTACGCAATTATTAATTGGCCTATGGAAGTCTGCAAAGTTGTACTGACAAAACCTGCTACTAGTCATTTTCTTCAACTTTGTGATATTGATCACATATATTGGTTGATGCTTTTCTACTCTTCCTCTTCTGTACTTTCAGTTCATAGTGTCAATTAAAGTCTTTCACCTCATATTTAGGTTTTTCTGACATTGAGATGTGTAATCTATTTATTAGATGTGCAATCAAAACTCTATACAATATTAATCTTTTCTCCTTCTTCTTCCTATTTTAATGCCTTTATTTTGAGTTTAACTTTTACTATGTTTGAAAGGGTTTTTCCCTTCCTTAGTATTCAAAAAAACTTCTCAAACCATCAGGTTTGGTGGCAGGCGATGCCCTCTTCAGCAAACTCCAAAAAATTCTGGCAGGTTTCTAAGTAGTTATCTTTTTTTTCCTTCTCCCCTGTGAAAACTGAGTTAATTCTTCTATTACCAGAATTTACCAGATTTTTTGATACCCATCAATAGATTTACCAGAATCACTCTTCTTCCACCACCTTGCTATAGTAATTTTAGCAGGAACTAATAGATAAATGATCAATTCTCCATAGCTTTTGTAAGATGCAGAGTTTTCAGGACAATTTAATAAAAATACTAATAGCTGATAATAAAAATATCTGATATCTGACACTGTTATCTCCTTTATGCTGCATCCAACTGCATTTCAAAATGTCTTAATTTGGGGGCATTTCCACCATAGATGGATAAATCTTTCCATTTTGTTGCCAGCACAGGGTGCCCGAGGACAGCAACAGCGGGGGTTCGTTGCCCGGTGTGCTTCGCGCCAATGAACACTCCAGGGTGGAGAAGCAAACAAAGTTTATTTGAGATCTCACAGCGGTGCAAGGAGACTGACCCGTCTCAGATCAAGCACACAGACACAAACAGTTTCTCTCTTTTTATACTTTACTCTAGCTAAGTTCTTCCCTCTCCCCCCCCCTCCCTCCTCCTTCCCTTACAGCAGTTACACACTCAGCAGGTAGTAAATACCTTCAAGCAGTTAAGTCATTACCTGCGAGGACAAGACTAGATCATTAGCAAAGACTGTCCTTCGATGTGCTATTTTGTCCCTATCCCCTTGACCTGTTAATCTCCCACTAAGCCAGGATCCTGCAAGCCATATAATTACTGCTTGGAACCGGTGTGTAGGGGTGCAACTGATAACCGGCTGTGTACTCGGCTGTTTACACATCCCAAATGTCTGCATCTGGCTTCTGGGGTCGACTAGAGTTAAAACATGGAGAGACTTTGGCTCACTAGGTTTGGTTCACTAGGCCTAGGACAAGAAGGGTTATGCCTAGTGACACCAACAATTTCATTACATTTTCTTCAGCATTTAGCCATCCCTGCACCATAAATTTGTTTAATTTTAAGAAGAGCTAGGTACCATTGATAAAAAATGGTAACAAGGTTTTCTTTTAATAATGTGTACATTAAGGTGTGGGGACCATTGCTCCAAATGTTCTCCCATTCCTCAGTTTTGGCATCTATTCCTACGCCAATTTTTCATCTTTTCATGAACACAGTTGTTTCCTGTAAGTAACAGAGATTACTCTGTACAGAATGGGGAGTAAACCTTTGTGTTTTGTGGATGTAGTGAGTAGTTTTTAAAATTGCATCAATTTTCTGCTTAGGTTTGCTTTTTCATAGGGATGGGTTGAAAAGTCTCAATTGTAGGTATTTATATACTGGAATTTTGGTGTCTTTTGCTAGTTGTATTTCATCAATTGAGCTAAATATATTGTCTCTAAACAGTTGGCTGAATTTTGATGTACCGGTAAGTTCCCAAATGTTAAAACTTCCAGGTTTTTATTGAGGTTACAAGAGATGAGGAGTATGAGCTTAAATTATTTAGAAAGCTACCCCAAGTTTCTATTGTTGCTTTCATAAAAGGGCGGCTATATACTGATTTTGGCCTATAGGATTTCTTTATCCACGGGAATCATGTGTACTTTGATTGCACAATAATGAGCTTGTTCTATCTCTAGCCAGTCCTGATTAGGGTTTGGTGTTATCCAGTACATCAGGTTTGTGATCTGACTAGCCTGATAACAGTGTTTAATGTTTGGTAGAGTCAATCCTTCCTTTTGCCACAGCCTTTGTAAAGCAGATTGCTTAACCCTGGATTTCTTATTTCCCCAAATGAATTTGTTTATCATGGATTGCCACTGACAAATTCCCAGGGACTAAAACCAGGAGCATTTGGAAAAGGAAGTTAATTCAGGGTAAAATATTCACCTTACCCGCTACAATTCATATTTTGACCAATTTTTCAGATCTCTTGATATTTTTAATCAAAAGCATATAATGATATAAGTTTTGCCATCTTTTAGAAATGTGGATTGCCAGATATCTTACTGAAGTAGCTACCCATTTGTGTTCGTATTTATCTTTTATATCTTTCAGTAGATCATAGCCCATACCTATGCCGACGAGGTCTCATTTGTCATAGTTTATACTAAATCTTGACACTTTGACAAATTTTAAGATTTTCTCTTTCAGATCTAGTAGCATGTGAGCTGGATTCATAACAAATACCATGACATCATCTGTATAAGGCTAATTTGTGTTCCCTGTTTCTTTTTGTAATTCCCCTTATACAAGGATTATTTCTTATCAACTAGAAGATGAATGACTCCATTACCTTGGCAAAAAGAAGAGGAGACAATGAGCATCCATGGTGTGTGCATCTAAAGGAGGAGAATTTTTCTGATATCCTTTTACTCTTAGAGCAGCATATGGTTTGGAATACAAGATGGAAATCCAATTTTGAAATTTACGGCCTAAGCCAAATGTATATAAAGTATCTTTTAAGAACTGTCAATTTACTCTGCCAAAAGCTTTTTCTGCATCTAGTGACAAAAATAGATGGGGCTCATTGGTAAGAGTGAAAAGATCAGGTCTAAAATTCAGCGCATTATCTGACAGCTGCCTGTTTATACAAATCCTATTTGATCTGTGTTTGCCACATGTAATTTATTCGCTCTTCCCTTCCAGAGGGGAAAGAGATGCATGTGATTAGAATTGTTTTCTTTATTACTTTTAAGTATATAAGATGAGGTGCTAATAAGCATGTTTTCCATTTGGCTCAAAAGACTGTTACACAGAACAGAAACATCCTATAAGATAACTAGAAAAATTTAGCCTTTCACCTCAGTGGAGCTTCCCTGGCTGCAGAGGTGCAAGTTAGCAGATCCAATTGCAGGACTGGAGCCTAATTCTTGCCCCACATTCTTCTTTCTCCACCACCACATTTATTTCCAATATCTTGGTCCAAAAATAATAGCAGCTCTGATTGTTTATCTTCAATGCTAGGGAAAATGACTTTTCTAAAACTCTGAAACTATCTAATTTTAAGAACATCTAAACGCAGGGTAGATTGGAGGGAATCAAGAAACAAAGTTAAAATAAGAAAATATTTTAAGGGTCATTTGACAGCATTCCTTCAAGGAGGACTGGGGGGAGAGGATGAAGAGAAACTATGTTCCAGTATTCATTTAGGCTATACCTACACTATGAGCAAGGAGGCAAGGAGTCTGATTACCCTGCTGGTATACACATACTTGTGGTAGCTCAATGAGAGCTAGCACAAATATCAATAGCGGCGTAGCTGCAGCAGAGGCACAGCTGAGACGTGCCAAGTACATATCCACTCGTTTCAGGCAGGTTTGTACTCAGCACAGCTCAGTCATGCATCCGCTGCCACTACCTGCCCTCCCATGGTTACACTGCTATTGATATCCATGCTAGAATAAGTACGTGTACACAAGCAGAGGAATCACCCCCTTAGCTTATAGTGTAGACATCACTTTAGTGTAATTAAGCTACTAATTTCTACCTATTGAAGATTTAGTAACACACACACACCATAGTAGTTCATGCCACACTAGTCTTGCACAAATGCATTAGTATATTAAATATTCACACAGTACTCACCTAAGGCTATGTCTACACTACAGCCTATATTGGCAAAATTTATGTCGTTCAGAAGAGTGAATATTCCACACCCCGAGTGACATACATTACACTGACATAGAGCTGTGCACACAAACGCTTATGTCTGCAGGAGAACTTCTAACACCGACATAGCTTATGCCACTCCTGTTGGCACAGAGTATCTTCACCACACGCGCTCCATTGGTACAGCTGTACCACTGCAGCACTGTACATGGCCTAAATAAGTACAAGACATGGCCTAAATAAGTACAAGAAACAAGCACGGCACTCCTTGCCACAACATATCAGGCAATTCAGAAAAGGAGAACTGAATAGTCATATGGCTAATGAGAACATCCACAGATACACTAGATAGAAATATCAAAACAAGTTTGTAAGGAATATAAGCATTCTTACTTAAGGGCATATGCCAACTTCTAAAATGATGGTGAAAGGAAGAAACTTCCCTCATGGGCAGGTTATTCCATAATTGCCCACTTAATGTTTTCTTCATTTTCCTCTGAAGTATCTGGTACAGACAGATATCTGAGAAGGGATACTGAACTAGACAGGCCATTGGTATAGCAATCCCTATGGGGAGCCTTTAAGTTTATCAACAACATACCAGCCAAAGAAGTGGCCCCCAAACTGAGGAACTTCGGGGGGCATGTGGCAGGACCAGGGTCAGCTCCCACAGGGGGTGGGGAGGGAGTGACACCCAGCCCTGCTCCACCCCAGCCCAGCTTCGCCCCAGCTGCAGCACCCCAGCCCAGCTCTGGACCCAGCCACAGCTCTCCCACATCCCCAGTTCTGCCCCAGCTCCACCTTCAGCCCAAGCTGAGGAAGCCTTGGCTGCTCAGTAATGGGAGGGAGAGGGGGGGAGAATGTGGACAGATTCCATTACTGGTGAGGGGGGGTGGGGTGCGACAGGAAAAGTTTGGGCACCACTGAGCTAAGGGCTGATATGATAGACAAAGAGTCCCGACTACGGTCAAGGGTCAGCATTCAGGCAGTAATCTCCTCACCCTTCCCTAGCTAGTGGAAAAAACTCAATAATTTGAAATATTTAAAATTAGGCATGGCAAAATACTAGAAAGTGTACTAAAAGGGAACAATCATTTTATTAGCAGGGAGATGGACTGTATGATCTAATAGATCTTACTCCTGTGGAAATTCTGCATCACTTCGCAAGTGCAGAATTCATGTCCCCAGCAGGTTTTTTTTTCCTCTGTAGAAAATATATTCTGCCGGAGAGGCACTAAAGTTACACCTTTCACCACCCAGGGGCTGCTGTGGCACCAGAACAGAGAGCAGCAGCCTGCTCACCGGCAGTAGCAGCCAGTGATAGGGAATAGGAGAGTGTGCGTTCCTCACAGTGCCCTGCCCATGGGGCCAAGTGAGGAGGAACAGGATGGCGGGGGGGACTGGACACAATACGGGGCACACAGGACTGCTGGGAGAGGGGGGTGTCAAAGACCTGAGTTCACAAGGGCTAGTGGGGCAGATAGACTGGGGCAGGGCTGAATGGGAGTGGGGGTGCAGGGCCATGTGGGGATGGGGTGGGGTAAAGGGTGGCTCAGTTGGGGTGCTGGACCACATGAGGATGCAGGTAAGGAGTGGCTGAGTCTGGGTGCAAGGACACATGGGGATGGGACAGAAGGGGGATGCAGGGACACATGGTGATAGGTGCAGATGTGCCTGACTGAATGGGAGAAGCTAGGGGTCAGAAAAGTTCTGCATGGGGGAGGCTCCCCAACTGCCTAACAATCCCTTTCCTCTAAAAAAACCCTGTTCCAAACTTCTCCCACGCACACCCAACAAACCGCCAGATCCTGAATCTTTTTTCTTGCCTGTATTGTTACAGGCATACTTGCTGACAGGTATTTTGAAATAAATTACCAAAATAATTGAAACTGGCACAATTATATTGTGTTATTTTGATAAATAAAATATGCAGAATTTTGCAGAATTTTAAAATATTGTGCGCAGAATTTTTAATTTTTTTGCACAGAATTCTCCCAGGAGTAAGATCTTTTCTACCTCTAACTTCTATAAGCAAGATTGTTTCTAAACAAAAAGTAACATTTGATGCCCTGATTCCTGCCAGTCCTTATAAGCAGCTGACTTTAATAATAATAATATATGGAGATATTCCTATCTCATAGAACTGGAAGGTCATCGAGTCCAGTCCCCTGTCAGGGACCAAGTTCTGTCCCTGACAGTTTTGTTTTTTTTCCCCCAGATCCCTAACTGGCCCCCTCAAGGATTGAACTCACAACCCTGGGTTTAGACTTTCCTCTTACAATGTACCTTTTTGAGTGGGAAGGGAGGAGAGACTCAGACAGTGTGGAGCAGAAACTATACCTTGCCTAAGTGCCCCAGGACAGGCACCTTTGGGTTCTTTGACTCAGATATTTAAACTGGCACAGAAGCTTTTTCCAAGAGCATAGTTGTATTATTTTTACTGAATTTTTAAACACTGAAATAAAAGTAATGCTGAACAGCACTGAAGTTAATTTGCTAAAAACAAAATAAAGTTCCAAGAAGTGTCTCCACCAAATGAGGTCAAGAAAAAAGAAACAACCCTAGAAGTAGCACAGAGGAAATGAAGATTTACCACACAGAGGGTTAAGGAGTTTATTTTTAGCTGTCCAACAAAAGGTTTGCTAAAAAATGCAATGGCTGCAGTGCTGAAAGGAGACTAGTAAATAAAGTGCTAAATAAACAAAACATGACTGAATGAGGACATTTCATCTGACAGAAAAACAATTTTCTACTAGATTTTCATATAGCTTTCAAGCTTCCTCTTTATTCAAATAAGCGTGCTAAGAGGAAGTGCAAGCACTTTCATGCTTAAGAGAGATTCAGTGTTTGTAGAACTGACATCCTAATTTTGAATATGCTTATGATAGTCTCTAATTTCAACTCCTCCATGAGGAGAATACTTAGAAAAATAACTAAAAAACAAGGTAATTAGAAGTACAAATATATGCTGAAACAGGATGAAAGTCAGAAGAGATATTTGCCAAGAAGATGTTTCTTGAAGCTAGCCAGCCCCCGAGTCTCTCTCTTCCTCCACCGGTTTGTTTACCTGCCACATGTGCAAGTTCGGCCGATCACGGCTCCCACTGGCCGCGGTTCGCCGTCTCAGGCCAATGGGGGCTGCGGGAAGTGGCGCAGGCCAAGGGATGTGCTGGCCACCGCTTCCCTCCACCCCCATTGGCCTGGAGCGGCGAACCGCAGCCAGTGGGAGCCGCGATCGGCCGAACCTGCGTACGCAACAGGTAAACAAACCGGCCCGGCCTGCCAGGGTGCTTACCCTGGCAAGCCACGTGCCAAAGGTTGCCGATCCCTGTTGTAAACTCTTTGTGGGGGCAAAGGAGTGGATGATACTATCATTTGTGTGCTCTGATCAAGGCTAAGCATGTTGTCAGCACTTAAAGTTTGGGTTCCGCCAGTTTCATTCCATTACCCAACACACAGACGCCGCTACACCACCTTTTGACACCAAGGTAGAACGTTTCCTCCAGACATGCCAAACCCACCAAAAAAACGCAGAAATTGGGTTTGTTTTTGGCTTAATTGGCTTGTGAGTTGCTTATTGGCTAGTTTTTGGCATGTATCTTATTGCTTGTTTGGCTTGTAGCTTGTTGCTTCTTTTTTTTGGTCGGCTCCGGGCAAGCAGGGGCAAGGAGGTGCACACAGCGGGCCCAATATAGTCCCAGACTGCACGCCGGGGAGATCTAGACACATAAAGGGTTGGGGTTCTTAGGGATTGGCTTGTTTTGGCCTTATTTTGAAATGGGATTAGCTTGATTTTTAGCATACTGTGAAAGTCAGGGTGCTTATTTACCACGTGAAAGTTGGTAACTGTGGTTTCCTCTGTGCAGCTCAAGGCCAGCTTTCTAAACACAACACTGCAGTACCACACTTCTGTATAGGCTGCACAGCCCCTTCACCCTGCAGCCCCACCGCCCCCACAGCGGCGGCAGTGCCCTTCAGGCACCACAGAGCCCCGCACAGGACAGACATCGCTCCCATGCACTGCCCCACAGGCCCTCCTGGGGCCCAGCCCCTACAGTGGTTCCCAGCAGCCCCCCTGGGCTCCGACCACTTGGCCCCCGCCCCCGGGTCCTACTCCGGAGCCACCCAGGCCCAACACGCACGGGGGCCGAGCCCCCTCCTCACCTCGCGAGATACCTCAGCATCAGGGCACCCCCACCCCGCCGGCTCCAACCGCCCAACTCTGCTCAGCTTCCTCCACACCTCGCCGCTATGGCAACTTGAACTAGCCGCCTTGCCACAGAGAGAGAGAGCGGCCTCCCAGGCGCCAGGGCCCCCGACGCATAGCACTGTGGGACATGTAGTCCTCAGGCTCCGACGCCGCCATCATGGGAGAAGGTTGAGTGGACTACAACTCCCGAAAGGCCTTGCGGTTGCACTTCTGGCTCTCGCCTGAGGCGCAACTGTCCGCGCCGAAAGCGCCACCGAGGCGATCGCCAGAAGCTCAGGCCACACCCATTGCTTAAAGGGCCATTCATGAAAGGAGGCGTGTGAGAACAGCAGCCTCAGCAACACCTGATCCTGATGGTGACTCTACATTACACCTGGGGGAGGAGTGTAACTGGAAAATTAGCATTAAAATAATTAAAATGCAAGTATGTATTCTTTTTAATTATCGTTTTTAGTGATTAATTTCTAGGAATTTTTCAACTGCAAACACTTTCGCACTTGAGTAATTGATAACACAGGAGAGCAGTCCAGACTACTCATCTGCATAATATCACTCATGTTTGTTAGTGGTTTCAAGATCAGGACATTGGTCAGTAATCTGTTTGAGGTAAGAAAAAATTATCTTATGTGGTGTCTATGGGCTTGTCTACACTACCCGCCGGATTGGCGGGCAGCGATCGATCCAGCGGGGGTCGATTAATCATGTCTAGTATAGATGCGATAAATCAACTGCTGAGCGCTCTCCCGTCGACTCCAGTACTCCACCAGAACAAGAAGCGCAAGCGGAGTCGACGGGAGAGCATCAGCTGTCGACTTACGGCAGTGAAGACACCACGGTAAGTAGATCTAAGTACGTCGACTTCAGCTACGCTATTCACGTATGGTGCAGCCCTATGGAGCATCTTGCACGGTAAGGTTCCTATCTTGATAGTGGCCTGCAAGCGTTAATGTAGAACAGGGATCAGCAACCTTTGGCATGCAGCCTGTCAGGGAAATCCGCTAGCGGGCCGGGCTGTTTTATTTACCTGCAGCATCTGCAGGTTCGGCCGATCGCAGCTCCAACTGGCTGCGGTTCGCCGTTCCAGGCCAATGGGGGCTGTGGGAAGTGGCGCGGACCGAGGGATGTGCTGGCCACCGCTTCCCGCAGCCCCCATTGGCCTGGAACGGCAAACCGCAGCCAGTGGGAGCTGCGATCGGCCGAACCTGCGGATGCCGCAGGTAAACAAACCATCCCAGCCCGCCAGCAGATTTCCCTGATGGGCTGCATGCCAAAGGTTTCCAATCCCTGATGTAGAGCAATAAAACAGTGCCTGGGGTCTATGCCGGATCTTGTTGTGATCAGAAGTGTCCGGGCATAAACTTAAGCTACAATAAGGGCTTGTCTATCCTACAGCACGGTGTTGATCTAAGATACGCAACTTCAGCTACGTGAATAGCATAGCTGAGGTCGACGTACTTAGATCTACTTACCGCGGTTTCTTCACTGTGGTAAGTCAACAGCTGACGCTCTCCCATCGACTCCGCTTCCACTTCTTGTTCTGGAGGACCGGAGTCGACAGGAGAGCGCTCAGCAGTCGATTTATCGCATCTATACTAGACGTGATAAATCGACCCCTGCTGGATCAATCGCTGCCCGCCAATCCAGCCGGTAGTGTAGACAAGCCCTTAATGGACTTAACAATAGGAGGGAGTCAGGGAAGAAGACCAAAAATAAGCAGTAAGATCCTGCATTACATAGTAACTACTACAAAAAAATTTATTGTGTCATTTAGAATGTTGGGTGTTTTTGCTTGTTTTATGTAAGTCCTTTGGGTGTCTTTGTTTTTAATTGTTTCTCTGTGACCACTGCTACTCTAGACTTCCAGGCCACTTCAGAGACTGTCAATTAAGCACAAGAGCATTAATCTGTTTGGTGATTTTATAAGGTAGCATGTCCATTGGAGCTCAATTTAGACAGAAAAATATCCAAATCCTATGACTGCTAAAAGTAATTTCATGTGGTCTTTAAAAACATGACAAGCTGGTACAGTCACATACAAAGATAACCATCCTGAAGCAGGTATGAATCAAAATACTCATGTGCAGCAAGAGATTCCAGAGAACTGGCCACACCTTACAGAAAAAAATATACAAAATACATTTTAGAGGGAAATAAATCTTAATCAATGCTGGGTTTTTTTATTCTAGTCAGGAAAGTCTGTTAATCATCCTTTAATTCTTCCTACCTTGCCTCTTCTGAGTCAATTATCTCTTGGTTCGCTTTACACCGAGTGTAAAAAGTGCTATGTATCCCCTCAAATTATGAATTTGTGCAATAAACAGTTCAAGTACAAATATTTCTAGTTTCAGGATACAATGGCTAATACACAGCATAGTCTTAAAGAGAGAAGATAGAAATCAGTATAAATGCCGAGTCATCATTACAGGAAGCTTAGCCTGGGTCTCTGAAACCTCCAATGGAAGTTACAAGAGAGGCTTAAAACTGTGCTTACATTGTAGTTTTGTGACTTTTGTAGCTGATAGTATACCCAAAACAAAATAATAAAATTAAGTCTTTAACAATGTTGCTAACCCCAAAATCAAAAATCATGAATCAAGACCAGAAAACACAAGATTAAAAAAAGAGGGGAGGGAAGTCTTTTGATTTCTTTTCTGAGCCTTTACAATGCACTTGCTTCTACATTTTCAAGCTTTTATCTGCAGCAGGTGGCGCTAGAAACTTCATGTAAAGAAAAAACAAAAGCAGAGATACTCTTGTAATCACATGAATCCAGATGCTGGGACTTTAAGAAAAACACCAAATACCCTCCTATGTAAATACAACCCTTTTTTCAAAGGTAGATATGGGGTAGATTAGTGGCAGCTGACTGAGCTGTAAACTGTGTTCCTAAGAAGTTAAGCAGCTGTTAATTTTGCTCTCTAAGTTTGCTTAATTTGCTCAAAGGCTACTTTCTACAGTAGTTGATTTTCCTTTAAATATTCACACTACCCTCTTCTCAGGCAATTCTCCCACTCTTCCTTCCCAACCCTCACACACATTCTTAGCTCATGCCTGCTATTGCTAAAGCACCCTCATCCCTGTCTTAGGGAGAGAGGCCTCCCTTATATATATACTCCTGCACCCATCTGAGGTGAGCCACAAGATTCCCTTTGTCATCTCATCCACTGGATAACATTTCTCTAGAGTACTCAACACGACATCTTCCATCATTCCATTGCCTTTAAGGGCTGAGCCCCAATAATGTCCATGTGGGCCGTGCTTTAGAGAAGCCAGCATGCTTTTTTCCCTTTTTGAAAAGTTCTTGCTGTCTCATTTATTGTATTCCCCATTGTAGCAACCTGCATGGAAGTTGGAGGGAGGAGTATGGGCTGTAGGAGGAAAGAGTTTGAAGAAGGCACCAGGAAGTCAATTCTGTATGCCTATGGCTAGGATTGCTAAACTGGAGCTAGAGCAGCTCTGTAAATAGTTGATGTAATAAAGAGCCAGTTTAGTTTAATAAAAATGGAGTTCCACTGTTGCCAACTCACAATTTTATCATGAGTCTCATGATAACTAGTATGTAGTCTTAAAAATCTAGCTTCTGAATCATATGATTACATGAGAATTTTGGCTTTAATTTTAAAAAGAAAAAGGAAATTGCTAGCTATCGTGGTTGCAGAGAAAAGTTTGAAAACATGAACCCTAAATGATCAAAATCCAGAAGATCCCCAAAAATGTATTACTTTTTAAAATGTCCTTGTTTTAGGGGCCTGACTTGTGATTTTTTTTTAGCAGTTGGGGTTGTCTACACTGGAGTCCTCTCAGATTATTTCCAGCATATAGGACACACAATATCCCTTGTTGCTTCCAGGTGAGTTTTAAGGTATTTCTTCCTATAGTCTCCGAAAAATGGTTCATTGTTATTATCCTAAGTAAGACAACCCCAAATTGGTAGTTGCTTTACAGAATCACCGTTTATTGAGTCAATCAACTGTTAGCCAATAAATATTTCGAGAAGGCTTTGTATTCTTTATGCTTATGCTAACAGTGTATAACTATTAATCAGATTCCCAGCATGCTTTGCACTCATACTAAGCTTACAGTAAACTCTCAATAACCTGTTTTATGTGTCTGTAGAATCTGACAGAGATGAGATGTATGTTTTGTCTTGCAAATATGATAGTGTGCTTAGTACAGCTTGTACAGCATGCTAGGGAGAAGACAGATGATTCTTTTGACACTTGACCAATATGCAATCTGTAACAAGCTATGGCTGGTGCAGGATGTCTCTAAGTTTGCTGACTTCTGGAAAACAATGTTGAAAACAAGATAAGAAACTGGTAAGAAAGGGTGGGTAAATCTTAGGTAAGCTTGTTTGTTATAAACAAGTCAGGTATGTATATGAGTAGTGTGAAGCTCATAATTTCAGGATAGTATGACTGCTGCACTGCTGTCTTCCAGATTGGTAAAGTATTAACCTTTCTATAATGCTGTTTTGTCTTTGACTAATAAAACCTGATTGAGCCTGCGTTATCTGATGTCTCATCAATACTCTAAATCAAACCCTAACAACTGAGTCTCTTCAGGATCAAGCATAAATGCACAAAAAAGGAAACCATATCCAACAATTTTCTTAGGATGTTTTTGAGTTTGAGACAGACCTCAGACTTTATATAAGAGCAGCTCTCACCGGGGTCTTCAGCCTGGCTGCTAGCTTGAGACTGTTTCTGTTCTCCCATATGTTCCTAGCCCTTTCCCATTACAACAGAGATGGAAAACCAATGTGTTCTTTCTTAAAGTGAGTGGTAGCATAACCACCTTTTCTTGAAATTTGAAATAATTTAGTCATGTGGGGAGCACAGTTTTCAAGGACCTAGAGAAACAAAGGAATTAATTCTTTCATATATTCTACTCAGTCACTTTCTCATGTTACACCATGTTGAACAGCTCTGTGCCAAAGCAGCATCTCTATTGTAAAGTATTTTTGATAGAATAGAAATTAGCCGAGAGATTGAAGTAGGAACAGGAGGGAATTGGTGAAGGATACACATTCTCCATTATATCTGACAAGTTGAGGAGAGAAGGCTATCGCTCCTACAAGTTGTTCACGTGCAACAAATGGATCATTTGATGATCCACACACAGATTAACTGGACCTGATGGAGGGTCAACTGGAAACAGACGACCAAATGACCAAACTGGCTGGAAAGATATTAAAGAAGTGAGAATACAATTAGTCATTATGGTGACTGACCCATAAACAAACTATTGGGATCAGAGGCACTTAGGTTCTATGGTGAAGGAGTATTTTACAAATGTCTATAATAGGTAAATATGTTGATTTATTAGACCAGGGATTGGCAACCTTTGGCATGTGGCCCGTCAGGAAAATCCGCTGGCAGGCCGGGACGGTTTGTTTACCTGCAACGTCCGCAGGTTCGGCCGATTGCAGCTCCCACTGGCTGTGGTTCACTGTTCCAGGCCAATGGGGGCTGCGGGAAGCGGCGGACAGCACATCCTTCAGCCCACGCCACTTCCCGCAGCCCCCATTGGCCTGGAACGGCGAACCGCGGCCAGTGGGAGCTGCAATCGGCCGAACCTGCGGACGTTGCAGGTAAACAAACCGTCCTGGCCCGCCAGCGGATTTCCCTGATGGGCCGCGTGCCAAAGGTTGCTGATCCCTGGATTAGACAGAAAATAGGACTTTATTCTAGACTTTACTGAAGAACCCTCCCTGTGTGGGCACTTCCTCATGTTAGCCAAACAGGGCCCGTTTCCCCCTGGAGCTTACCTAATTACACCAAGGAGGCACGGAGAGGCAAGAAGACGGGTACCAATACCTTTATTGATCGGTCAGCTGAGCGGGTGCTCTCATCGGCTAATGCCAGAAGAGAGGCACACCTTACATGGCCGGCCCGGCCCTTTTTATAACCATTAATAAACAACTTAGCCTTCATCCTTTTACGTCATTAGGCTGACCTATAGATAATAGGGTACATAGAATACGTATTTCATATTTGGGGGGGGACACAAGAAACATCTGTTGCGGATACATTTGTCATTTTGAAGGGAAAACAAGATACATCCGTTGACCCTTTGCACTAAATACCTTGGAGATATATGGAAAATAGCTGCATTATATTTATAAGCCAAATGAGCCAATTAAGCTGATAAGGAAATAGCTGACATGGGTAAACGCACATCCTTAGTTCTATTGAGATCTCTAAACTTTTTCTAACAGTTCTCCCCTCTTAAAAGCATTTCAAGAGCCTTACAGTCCCCGTTCTTCAGCTCCTGCTGGCTGGTATAATACCATCATCTGTTGGAATGTAGCTTGAGTAGCCAGCCTTCGGATTACTGTAACCAAGCAAGGGGTGAAGCAAGCTAGGGTTAATAGGGTAGTAACAAAGAATATAAAGAGGAGAAAACCTTTTCGTAGCCATCCCAACTGTGGCAGCCAGGAAGTAAACCAATCTGTGTCCCACCCACCCCAGGTTTGTACTGGGACATGGGCTATTTTTCTCATCTCCTTGGTTAATTGTTTTACCGCCTGTCCATTATCATCTATTTGTAAGCAGCAGTTAGACTCATTTAGTTTTGCACAAAGTCCTCCTTCCTCCGCTAGCAAGTAATCAAGAGCTATATGGTGTTGAAGAATTGCATATCTCATTTGAGTTGATTGGTCGGCCAAAAGGTCTAGTGCTGCGGCTGTTTGGTTGGTTAATATTTCCAAGATAGCCTGCAGCCTAATGATTCGGTTTAGATTGTAAATTGGTTCTCTGGCCCCTGTCACGAGTTCACTAGGGTTCCAGGTGGCTGGTCCATAATGTTTGATGATTCTTTCAGGGGGCCATTCCTGAGCTCCCCAAGTTTGGGAGCTCCCGGCCGTTAAAGTGGAGTCCACAAACCGTTTTTCCCTAATTAGATCGTCATATACTTTAACCCCCAGCGTCTTTCCTTGGCTTTGAGGCAATAGGAAGAATAGGGGCCTAATATACCCCACGTAGCATATTCCTGACCAGTTCGGAGGCAGTCTACGATAAGCGTAGGATCCACAGATCCAGTAATGGCCTTTCAGGGCCCAGGGCCCATTAGCAAAGGGGCCATCCCAGGTCTCAGAGTCCACTACTTGCTCAAAATATAAAGAATGACCTCTTACAGGCCCTCCTACAATGGTTGACTTATTGTAAGAATCACAATAGTTACATTTCCATGCCCCAGCTCCCGACTTCCAGACACAGTTGCAGCCTAACTCCGGTTTATCAGTGGCAGACCAAAAATGTCTAAAACCCTCCACTCGGGTTCCATTATGGTGCTGAAACGCCCACTGATACCGTCGTACCACGTGGTCCTTACTGGTGGTATTATCTCGCTGGCAACTTAAAAAGAGGGCATCAAAGAACCCATCCAGTCCCACTGCCTTACAACCTTCGCCCCTATGATTCCAGTAGGAACATCTTACCCAGCTATTATTAGTCAGCCTTACGTGGGTTTGGTTCCACCGTCCTTGATATTTAGCACAATCATACGTGTGACAACTGGGATGATCATAGCAATCAAATCCTGGAGAGAGAGTCCATTTACACTCACTTTCTCCCACGTACACTCCTTCCCTTTTTGTTCGATTAAGGCAAACGATACCCATCCCAGTAGAATAGAGCCGCCAAGGGCCACTATCCTCAGTCCATCTCCCTGTTCCATTACGCACTATACTTAAATTACTGATCCACCATTTGGGCTGGACAGGTTGGGCTACCCAAGGCCATTCATTTAATTCTCTTGGACCGCCACACACCCAACAATTAGTAAGGTTAAAGGAACTCGCTATTAACTCCCCGAGTTGCAAAAACCCGTTTTCCCAACCATATGAGTATTTGAGTACATGTAACAGAAACACAAAGGATAGCTTCATTGCTTTCTTTTAAATAGCCCCTTTAGTCCCTCTAGTCCTTGATATTCCCATGTGGAGTCTTCACCTGTGCCACCCCGGGCTTCCGGAGCTGGGGCGGGCAGAGGGCTGATGTCCTCTTTTGCTGACTCAGTTTCCAGGTTAGGGCTCAGGAACCGTTTTACCCGTGTGTAGTGTGTCCATTTGTCACTTCCAAGAATTTTAACCGCGGCTTGGCTGATGAGCGAAACAGTATGTGGGCCGTCCCACCGTGGTGTGAGGGGGTCACACTTCCACTTCTTGACCAGGACTTGGTCACCGATCTGGAATGGGTGAACGGGGCTGGTCCAAGGGAAGGGTCTGGAAAGGCGCCGCGTATCGATGTAACTGTAACAAAACAGATTGCAGCGCAGAAACCTGCTTCCACAAGGAGTCATTTCCTACTTCCCAGTTTACATCCTCTCGGAACCCCGGGATGAGTATTCGGGGAGGGAACCCGAAGACTAGTTCAAAGGGCAAAAGTTAAAGACCCTTACGTGGGGCCCTTCGAATATGGGTAAGGGCGAGGGGCAGGGCATCAGGCCACTTTAAACCGGACTCCATACACAATTTAGTAAGAGTATCTTTAAGAGTCCTATTCATTCTCTCCACTTGACCCGAGCTCTGCGGCCTCCAAGGTGTATGCAATTTCCATTGTATACCGAGGGCCCGTGATACCTGCTGAACCACCTGAGAAATAAAATGGCTTCCCCGGTCCGACTCAATGACCTCTGGGAGATGGAAGCGGGGAAGTATTTCATGTAACAGGGCTTTGGTGACCGCCCGGGCCTGACAATGCCATGTGGGGTAGCACTCCACCCATCCGGTGAGTTGGTCAACAAAAACAAGCAAATATTTGTAGCCCCTACAAGGGGGCACTTCAGCAAAATCTACCTGCCACCTCTGGAAAGGGTAGGCAGCCCAAGGCTGGCCTCCCATTGGGGCAGGAGGGCCGTACCCCTTTTGGTTTGTTCACTGATAAAGAGAACAGTTATTAACAATTCTTTGGGCTTCCATATGTATACCCAATCCCCTTAGGGACCGGGTGGCCAAATCAACCATGGCTCCTGATCCCAAATGTCCCTCCTTATGTAAGGACCGGAGAATCTCCTGGAGCACTGGTCTAGGTACAAAAATCTCTCCCCCAGGCAATTTCCACCACCCGNACTTCCACTTCTTGACCAGGACTTGGTCACCGATCTGGAATGGGTGAACGGGGCTGGTCCAAGGGAAGGGTCTGGAAAGGCGCCGCGTATCGATGTAACTGTAACAAAACAGATTGCAGCGCAGAAACCTGCTTCCACAAGGAGTCATTTCCTACTTCCCAGTTTACATCCTCTCGGAACCCCGGGATGAGTATTCGGGGAGGGAACCCGAAGACTAGTTCAAAGGGCAAAAGTTAAAGACCCTTACGTGGGGCCCTTCGAATATGGGTAAGGGCGAGGGGCAGGGCATCAGGCCACTTTAAACCGGACTCCATACACAATTTAGTAAGAGTATCTTTAAGAGTCCTATTCATTCTCTCCACTTGACCCGAGCTCTGCGGCCTCCAAGGTGTATGCAATTTCCATTGTATACCGAGGGCCCGTGATACCTGCTGAACCACCTGAGAAATAAAATGGCTTCCCCGGTCCGACTCAATGACCTCTGGGAGATGGAAGCGGGGAAGTATTTCATGTAACAGGGCTTTGGTGACCGCCCGGGCCTGACAATGCCATGTGGGGTAGCACTCCACCCATCCGGTGAGTTGGTCAACAAAAACAAGCAAATATTTGTAGCCCCTACAAGGGGGCACTTCAGCAAAATCTACCTGCCACCTCTGGAAAGGGTAGGCAGCCCAAGGCTGGCCTCCCATTGGGGCAGGAGGGCCGTACCCCTTTTGGTTTGTTCACTGATAAAGAGAACAGTTATTAACAATTCTTTGGGCTTCCATATGTATACCCAATCCCCTTAGGGACCGGGTGGCCAAATCAACCATGGCTCCTGATCCCAAATGTCCCTCCTTATGTAAGGACCGGAGAATCTCCTGGAGCACTGGTCTAGGTACAAAAATCTCTCCCCCAGGCAATTTCCACCACCCGGAGGGAACCTGTTGGGCCCCTGCGGCTTGCGCATGGGACACTTCCTCTGCTGTATAGTGGGGAGTAGGGGTCCTGGCTTCTGTATCTTGGGCTAAGAGAAGCCATGTGGCTCCTTTTTGTGCTGCTTCTTTCGCGGCCTGATCAGCCAATTGATTGTATTTACGCTGTTCAGTCTCAGGGGCCTTCCCATGTGCACGCACGTGTATCACGGCGACCCGGATGGGAAGCATCAGGGCCTCAAGTAGTGACTTAATAAGGATCCCATGGGCAATTCTTTGGCCTGAAGCCGTAATGAAGCCCCTTTCTCTCCACAGGGTCCCGTGGGCATGCACCACCATGTACGCATAACGACTGTCAGTATATAGATTAATAGTCTTCCCAATTCCTAATCGGAGAGCCTCAATAAGAGCTGCCTGGGCGGACAAATTGGGGCTAAGCTTAAACTTGTACACCTCTCCACTCTTAACTACGACGGCTGCTCCTGTAAACCGCTTCCCATCTACTACGTAACTAGAACCATCAACGTATCCTTCAATATCGGGACTGGGCCAGGGCAAGTCTGAGAGATCAGGGCGAGGTTTAGTCTCTTGTTGCAAGACTTCGATACAGTCATGAGTGGGGCTGGTCCTACAGGGGACCTGAGGATCAGGCAATAAGGTAGCCAGGTTGAGAGAACTAACTGTCTTGAAAGTCAGGTTAGGGGCCAACAGAAGCCCCACCTCATATCTAGTATGCCGACTGGGATTTAGATGCTTTTCCCCGGCTCCTGTTCCCAGTTTCTGGGGTACCCCGTGGGGCACCACAACCTCAGTATCCCCACCCAGGGTCAGTTTCTCAGCCTCCTGTACAAGGAGAGCAGTTGCAGCAACGGCCCGTAAACAAGCCGGGCAGCCTTTGGCAACCGGGTCCAATACCTATGAGTAGTAACCAATAGGTTGCCAGGTCGGTCCTGATCTTTGGCACAGGACTCCAGATGCCACCCCTCCCCTCTCGTGCACGTATAGGGTGAATGGCTTTCGGGAATCCGGGAGAGCTAAAACGGGAGGCTGAACCAAGGCCCTTTTAAGCTCTTGAAATGCTTTTCCTTTTCCTTGGTCCATGTCCAATGGAGCAGACCTTCCTTCGTAAGGGACTCGTACAGTGGTCTGGCTTTCCCTCCGTAGTCAGGGATCCAAAGCCGGCAAAAGCCAGTCAGCCCCAGGAAGGCTCTCAGCTCCCTGGGATTTTGGGGCTGAGGGCTATCAAGTATAGCCTGGATTCTGTCTTTACCCAAGCTACGACTCCCCTGTCGAAGATGATACCCGAGAAAAGTGACCTGCTGTTTAACCAATTGGGCTTTTTCTCTGGAAACCTTATATCCCTGAGCCCCAAGGTAATTAAGGAGCTCTATAGTCTGTTCTTTGCAAGGTATCTCTGTTTCAGTACTTAAGAGCNTTCTGGGGTACCCCGTGGGGCACCACAACCTCAGTATCCCCACCCAGGGTCAGTTTCTCAGCCTCCTGTACAAGGAGAGCAGTTGCAGCAACGGCCCGTAAACAAGCCGGGCAGCCTTTGGCAACCGGGTCCAATACCTATGAGTAGTAACCAATAGGTTGCCAGGTCGGTCCTGATCTTTGGCACAGGACTCCAGATGCCACCNTTGGGCTACTCCCTTCCTTAAGGGAAATATGCACTGGTATAGCATTTTGCGCCTGAGCAAAGCCTCCCTCCTCAGCCCAAACTTTAGAGTTAACCCCCGACAGCTGGTCCTTCTCACTCTCCTGACGCGCCAGGGCAGGATTTTTAGCATTCAGGAGGGCCATTTGATAATTAGAGGTTTGTTGTTTAGGGAGCCTAACTTCCATAGTCCCATTGTTATCGAACGAGATTTCCGCCTGCAATTTGGTAAGGATATCTCGTCCTAGCAGCGCAATGGGGCAGGAAGGGCTGCAAACAAATTGATGGGAAATTTGATGGTCCCCTACTTTCACTAGGAGGGGGAGAGTTTTTTCCAACTTTATGTTTTGTCCCTCAATCCCCTGGACTGTAGTACACCCCTGAGCCCTACCTTGGGGAGCCTTAGCGAGGGGAAGCAAACTAATGGTAGCCCCTGTATCAATAAGGGCTATCAGTGGGCGGCCCCCTACCTCAATTGTGACCGTGGGATCCAGGCTGGCGGGCTGTGCCGCCAGAAGGGGCCGCTGGGTCCCTCGGCCTCCCTATTCGTAGGACCCCTCTCCCGTGCCGCTATAAAAGACGGGCACGGGTGGGACTCTGTGGACTCTGTTTCTATATCCTTCCCCCATGGCATGTTGCTGGGGGCATTCGTTCTTCCAGTGTCCTTCTTCTTTACAGATAGCACACTGATTTCGTCCCAGCCGCAGGGTGCCCTTTCCCTTCCCCAGTGGTCCTGGTCGCCCCTTAGCCTGGCCCCCCTTTTCCTCGCCTCCCTCCCTCAGGGCCATCGCCAGAATGCGGGCCCCCTTTTTTCGTTCCTCATCGTCTCGGCGATCATAAACCTTCATTGCAATTTCCAAAAGTTCCTCTATATTTTTGCCTGATGCACCGTCCAACTTTTGCAACTTTTTCCTAATATCCTCATAGGATTGTCCAATGAAAAGGGGAATTAACACCCGCTTTCCATTGGCATCCTCCGGATCGAGATCTGTGTACCTCTTACAGGTGTTACACAGGCGGTCGTAAAAAGCGGCTGGGTTCTCGTTCTTTTCCTGTTGGATATTATACAACTTGGCCCAATTTGGAGTCTTTCTAATACAGCGTTTCATCCCTTGTATTATAGCTACGGCATATCTGCGGTGAAGGTCTCGACCCTGCGCAGTGCCATGGGACCAATCGGGTGTAGTCTCAGGGAGCTGGTCGGCTAAGTCATCTATACTCGCTCCCCCTCCTACTAGCCCCTCGCGGGCCTTTGAGAGGACTAAACGCCTCTCCTCCGCAGTTANATAAAAGACGGGCACGGGTGGGACTCTGTGGACTCTGTTTCTATATCCTTCCCCCATGGCATGTTGCTGGGGGCATTCGTTCTTCCAGTGTCCTTCTTCTTTACAGATAGCACACTGATTTCGTCCCAGCCGCAGGGTGCCCTTTCCCTTCCCCAGTGGTCCTGGTCGCCCCTTAGCCTGGCCCCCCTTTTCCTCGCCTCCCTCCCTCAGGGCCATCGCCAGAATGCGGGCCCCCTTTTTTCGTTCCTCATCGTCTCGGCGATCATAAACCTTCATTGCAATTTCCAAAAGTTCCTCTATATTTTTGCCTGATGCACCGTCCAACTTTTGCAACTTTTTCCTAATATCCTCATAGGATTGTCCAATGAAAAGGGGAATTAACACCCGCTTTCCATTGGCATCCTCCGGATCGAGATCTGTGTACCTCTTACAGGTGTTACACAGGCGGTCGTAAAAAGCGGCTGGGTTCTCGTTCTTTTCCTGTTGGATATTATACAACTTGGCCCAATTTGGAGTCTTTCTAATACAGCGTTTCATCCCTTGTATTATAGCTACGGCATATCTGCGGTGAAGGTCTCGACCCTGCGCAGTGCCATGGGACCAATCGGGTGTAGTGTCAGGGAGCTGGTCGGCTAAGTGATCTATACTCGCTCCCCCTCCTACTAGCCCCTCGCGGGCCTTTGAGAGGACTAAACGCCTCTCCTCCGCAGTTAGTAGGGTATTTAGGGCAATTCTCATGTCGCCCCAGGTAGGATTATGGGCCAAGACCAAGGTTTCAAATACTGCCGTCAATGGGGCGGGATCTTCCGAGAACGGGGGGTTCTGGTGCTTCCAATTATATAAATCACTAGTAGTAAAGGGAACATATACCATAGTGAGCTCACCCCCGGGGGTTACAGTTTCCCTTAAGGGCATTTGGCACACCGAGGTTAGTTTTCCGGGGGGGGCGGGGGGGGGGGCTCTTGGTGAAAGTGAGTTTTGTGTTCCCAGGGTCATAGGTGCCTGTCACGCTCCATTCCTCCCGGGCCGTCTTGCTCCTAGTGTGGTCAGACACTGAGGAGGTTGAGGAGCTGGCGGGGGGGCCCTGATCATCAGAGGAGTCCTGATCACTGTCTCTATGATCCTCTCTTGGCTTTTTGGTGGGGGTACTACTCTCAGGTGGAGGGGGCTGTTCTGGCGGGACCGGAGGGCCAGGATACAAAGGGGGAGGGGGCATAGGATCAGGGGCAGAAGGAATCACAGCCGGACAAGATTTCTTAACAGGGGGACGACCAGGTTTCTTGACAGGGGCACGGGCCATCAAAGCTCTAATGGCTCGTGCTCTACATTCTCGCAGCCAAGGGGGGGGTGGTTGGCTACAAGATCCTGCCAAATATCTATATAGGGATACTGATCCCAATGCCCATCCTGAGTTACAATTTTATGTACAGCCTGCACAGTTTCTAATTTAAGTGTTCCCCCAATGGGCCATTCCACCCCAAATGTCGTCCATTCCACAGTACAGAATTTCACCAGATCATCTTTACATAATACAATTCCGTAATCAGCCTGGCGTCTAAACGCCTTCCAATTATTCAACATGCATCCCAAGGGTGTCCCGGCATACATACTTTGTCCGGACCCCATTATGCTCGTGTTTAACGTAACCTGGTCACGAGTTCGACCGACCCCCCTTGCGATCAAGATATCCCGGTCACGGGGTTTCCCCTAGCAGGAATCTTGGGGCGGCTAGAGTCGGTTTAAGTCCTAGACCCCGTTATCACAGTTTCGGCTTCCACCATATAATTAAAACGAAAAACAAAAATACCCCTATCAGGAAGACAAGCAGGCCCTGGGGCTGTTCCAAGTTCCAGTAATTATCCAGCACGTTCCACGGACTTGTGGAGTTAGTAGAATTACTCATTACCCACTGCCTGCTTTTTCATCACGATCACAAAACATTTATCCATTTACAACGCCTTCCGTTACATAGAACATCAAGGGTCCAACCCACACTACGGGGGCGTTATCCCTCAAACCAAGGAGGTAAACACACTTACCGCCCGGAGTGGCCGCGTCCAGCAGTTGGACCTTCCCCTCTTCTGGTACCGTCTTGTCTCCGTGTTGTTTGGAGTTCTCTATAGAGGGGGCGCAGCCGTCCCGGCCGAGTGCGGCGACCCAGAGCTCGAGCCAACCAACCGCTCAAGGTGGCCACTCTCCAGAGTCGTCCTCGGCCGCCGGTCAGCACCCCCTACAGGGAGAGAAGTCCCGGCGGAGTCGCCAAATTTGTTAGCCAAACAGGGCCCATTCCCCCCCGGAGCTTACCTAATTACACCAAGGAGGCACGGAGAGGCAAGAAGACGGGTACCAATACCTTTATTGATCGGTCAGCTGAGCGGGTGCTCTCATCGGCTAATGCCAGAAGAGAGGCACGCCTTACATGGCCGGCCCGGCCCTTTTTGTAACCATTAACAAACAACTTAGCCTTCATCCTTTTACGTCATTAGGCTGACCTATAGATAATCGGGTACATAGAATACATATTTCATATTTGGGGGGGGGACACAAGAGACATCTGTTGCGGATACATTTGTCATTTTGAAGGTAAAACAAGATACATCCGTTGACCCTTTGCACTAAATACCTTGGAGATATATGGAAAATAGCTGCATTATATTTATAAGCCAAATGAGCCAATTAAGCTGATAAGGAAATAGCTGACATGGGTAAACGCACATCCTTAGTTCTATTGAGATCTCTAAACTTTTTCTAACACTCATTGTCACAGGGTGATATGGGCCTTTTAATAGGGATGGGGCCAGATGGCCAATGCATCTGTGGCTGGTTAGTTGCCATCCCTAGCTCCCCCAGTTAGGATTAAGAAAGGGCCCCAAGTTAGGGGAGGTGGGAAATCCAGTGAGTTGGAAACTTGGAGAGCCAGGAAGTAACAGGAAAAGAATTACCTGAAGGAAAGCACTAAATGTGAGCTGCTAGTGAGGAGCTTAGAGGAAAACTGTTGGTGACAATTGACAAAAGTTGGGGTCTCCTGATGAGCAGACGGCTTTGGCAGAGGCCCCTAGGAAAGGAAAAGATCTATCTTGATCAAGGGAAGATGAACCTAGAAACAAGAGGGTTGTTGCAAGAGGGTGGATTCTTCTCAACAGAGGTAGGACGCCTTAGTAGGACGCCTGGAGGAATGGAATCCTTTGGGTGAAGGATTGTGGGAAGACCAGTCACTCTCAGGCAGGAAGGCCTAGAGAGTGGGACTTTGGATCAGGGGTAAAAACGGAACTGGGGACAAAGTGCTGCTCTTGACTCTTGGGTGGGTGACTTGAAGGTGATGTCTGTGAAGAGTGGAATGTGGGGAACCCCTGCTTTATGTTTGTTGTGGAGAATGATCTCATAAGGTTTTGGGGAGTCACTGAACTGGTGTAGATGAATAAATTATGCCCAAAGGGGGGCTTTGTATTGGACACTGAGAGACTATCCCCCTTTCGTGGGTAGAAGAAAAGGGAAACTAAGGCAAGTGTGTGTGTGTCAGGTGGTAACCTACTTCAGGAGGGCACCCAAGGCAGGGACCACTTTTGTCACATTCAGACACTGCAGAGCTTAACTTTTGAGGTCTTAACTTTTGTGTTTCCTCAGATGAAGGAAGAAGTGTTATGATTTTGTGTATTTTTTCATAATGTATTTTTTCCTAGTGTGAACCTGTTTAAGCTTTATATGATAAAAAGTTGTTTTGTTTGTACATTTAAAACAAAAAGTGGAAGGGCTAGACCCAAAAATGATGCATACCTGAGTATGTTGGGTTTTGACCCACAGAGAGCAATGTTATATATTCACAGAAGAGAATTAACCAGAAATGAACATCTGAAGCCATTTACTTAAATTTGTTGGGCTTTGAGAATACATAAGTGTTGGTTTGTGTTTTTTGTTTTGTGGAGTCTGCTTACAGTATAGTGTGGGGGTTTTAGTTTGTTTGTTTTGTTTTTTGGCAGGAATGCAGCGGTCTGGCATTTGCATTGTCAAGGATGATTTAACCAAAATAATCTCCTGAAATAAACTTCAGACTGGGTTTTTATTTCTATATCTCATGCTCCTGGGAACTCTAGTTTCAAAGACCTGGCCTTGCATTAGCTTGCCTAACATTCTGTTCTGGCCTAGAGTCTTCCTCAGCATAGCCAGGTGTATCTCAATTCCACATCTACTTCTAAATATCACTAATGGTTTTGGGGATCTGTAGGTAATGCAGTTTTTTGCAAAGTTTATTAATATTTCTATTCAAATTTAGGCAATATTATGAAAATAAAATAAAATAGCAGGTACCTGACTCCACTGTTCTCTACCCCATTGCAGAACCCCAGTAGGTGTGATGTCACCAACATAATGCATACTGGGGCACATGGAGGGCAGACGCTGGCCGTGCTAAACAGCAGGACTTATAAAATATAAGAATTTGTTATCATTTATTTGCTGGATTTTCCACCCTGCCCTGACCACAGTCCTTAGGACATTAAACAAATGACTAAATCAACTGGATTTTTTTTAAGCGTTTGCAAGTCATCTTAAAAAAAAATACATCTCCAAACTTAAATCTGGATTTGGGGATAGGTATGTATACTTCAGTCAAAAAAAAAAAAAAGAAGAAGAAATGTCAAAATGAACCATTTCAGCACTATCAAAATGTCTCATTTTAATTTTTCAGCCTAGATTCACAGGTGGGATTTAAGCACCAAAAACACTGGTAGGGGAGTGCTGTCCCCCATCTTTATAACCTTTAGCTAGGTTGTGGGAGAACCAAGTATGAATCCCCACTTTGGAGCAGGTGCTTGAACCCAAGTTGCTGCTCTCTCATGGGTGGGTACTCTAAACACCAGTCTATTAAGTATTTGGAGCGGGGGTACTTTTTAATCTTGCCTGTTAAAGCTGGTTCACTTGGTATAAAATACTTGAATAGTCATTGGGCCAGAGAGTGAGAGAATGACTTTATAGCCCAGTAGTTAGAGCACAGGGAAAGGGGAGACACTTGAGTATTCAGTGGAGCAGGGGCTGGAACACAAGTTCAAAAGGAGAGATTGAGTGCCTAACTCCAGAATATCCTATAGCCTGGCGGTTAAGGCATTTACCAGGAAGAAACGTTAAGCTGAAGTCTTTGCTCTAGGTTGGGGATTTGAACCTGGATTTCCCACATCCCAGGTGAGTGCCCCAATCACTTGGCCAAAGGTTCGGGGAGGGGTAGACTGATTAATTTCCTTTATCTTAAAAATAACAATGAAGCACAATGGGTGAGGTAATATCTTTTATTGGATCAACTTCTGTTGGTGAGAGAGACAAGCTCTCGAGCTACACAGAATTGCATAAAAGATATTACCTAATTTCTCCCCCCGCCCTTGTCTCTCAAATATCCTGGGACCGACATGGCTACAACTACACTGTATACAAAATGAAACACTTCATTTGACTGAAACTAAGTTTTTCTGACTCTTATGATTCACCAAAATCCTAGAACCATAGACAGGGTCATCTAGTCTAGCCCACTGCCACGATGCAAGATTTGATAGATGGCTATCTAGCATCCTTCTGAAAACCTCCAGTGAAGGAGCTTCCACAACCTCCCTAAGCAGTCTGTTCCATTGTCCTACTGTTCTTACAGTTAGGAAGATCTTCCTGAGATTTAATCTAAATCTGCTATGCTGTAGTTTGAACCCATTGCCTCTTGTCCTGCCCTCTGTGGCAAGAGAGAACAACTCTTCTCCATTTTTTATGGCAGCCTTTCAAGTATTTGAAGACTGCTATTTTGGCCGCCCTTAATCTCCTCTTTTCCAAACTAAACATACCCAGTTCCTTCAGCCTTTCCTCATATGGTTTGCATCCCATCCCTTTGATCATCTTTGTCACTCGCCTCTGGATCCTTTCCAGTTTCTCCACATCCTTTCTATATATTGGTGACCAAAATTGGACATAGAACTCTAGCTGAGGCCTAATCAGCACCAAGTAGAGCAGTACTATCACCTCCCATGACTTGTATGCTATGCCTCTGTTAGAGGGCTTATTCCTTCATCCTCTCACTTCCCTGGTCCTTCTCGCATGAACAGAGAGCAACAATACCCGAAGTCCGAAGGTGCAAACAATTCAATGTTTATTGGGGTGAACTTCCAGGAAGCTTAAACCCAAGTTCCTTTTTCCTTATTTTCGAATCCCAACTTACTTCCTGTTTGCCCCTAATGTATATAGTAATATTCTCAGCTATACCTTAACCAATCATTTTACTGAAATTTACCTAACCAATCCTAACACAGGGGTGGGAAGAGGCGGGACAGGGGCAGGGCCTCATGGAATAGAAAAGCAGTCTGAGGTATGAAGTTCAGCATGTATGATTCTTTGCTTTGAGTAGTTGGGAAGAATGTTTGTTAAAAGTGGCAACGTATTTTGTATGAATAGTTACTTTAAAAAGTTCCTGCCATTACAGCTATGTTGATAGACTGTTAGGCCTGGTCTACACTACGATTTTAGTTCGAATTTAGCAGCGTTATAGCGAATTAACCTTGTACCCGTCCACACAACAAGGCCATTTAATTCGATTTAAAGTGCTCTTAAAATCGGTTTCTGTACTCCTCTCCGACGAGGGGAGTAGCGCTGAAATCGACATTGCTGGTTCGAATTAGGGTTAGTGTGGACGGAATTCGAAGGTATTGGCCTCCGGGAGGTATCCCACATTGCACCATTGTGACCGCTCTGGACAGCAATCGAAACTCGGATGCTCTGGGCAGTTGGACAGGAAAAGCCCCGCGAACTTTTGAATTTCATTTCCTGTCTGCCCAGCCTGGTGAGCACAGGTGACCACACAGAGCTGAACAGCACAGGTAGCCATGCAGTCCGAGAACCGCAAACGAGCACCAGCATGGACCACACGCGAGATACTGGATCTGATCGCTATATGGGGAGAGGATTCCGTGCTCGCAGAACTGCGTTCCAAGAGACGGAATGCAAAAATTTTCGACAAGATCTCCAAGGGCATGATGGAGAGAGGCCACAATCGGGACTCCTATCAGTGCCGTATTAAGGTGAAGGAGCTCCGACAGGCCTATCAGAAAACCAAGGAGGCAAACGGACGGTCCGGGGCAGAGCCGCAGACATGCCGCTTCTACGAGGAGCTGCATGCAATTCTCGGGGGGGCCGCCACCACTACCCCACCCCTGACCGTGGACTCCGAGGAGGGGTTAATCTCATCCTTGAATGACGAATCTGCGGACGGGGAAGAGGAGGAGGAGGAGGAGGACGAACTTGTGGAGAGCACACAGCACTCCATTCTCCCCGACAGCCAGGAGCTGTTTCTGACCCTGACCGAAGTGCCCTCCGAACCCTCCCAAGGCGGCATCGCAGACCCCCTGGAAGGGACCTCTGGTGAGTGTACCTTTTCAAATATATCAAACATGGTTTAAAACAAGTATTTGTTTAATGATTAATTTGCCCTGGGGACTTGGGATGCATTCGCGGCCAGTACAGCTACTGGAAAAGTCTGTTAACGTGTCTGGGGATGGAGTTGAAATCCTCCAGGGACATCTCCATGAAACTCTCCTGGAGGTACTCCAAAAGCTTTTCCAGAAGGTTTCTGGGCAGGGCAGCCTTATTCCGTCCTCCATGGTAGGACACTTGACCGCGCCATGCTAGCAGCAAGTAATCCGGTATCATTGCTTGACAAAGCTTGGCAGCGTATGGTCCCGCTGTTTGCTGGCATTCAAGCAACATCCGTTCTTTATCTTGCTGTGTTATCCTCAGGAGAGTGATATCGTTCAGGGTAACCTGGTTGAAATACGGGAATGTAATTAAGGGGACAGAGGTGGCCCCGTTCCTACTGGGCTGTTTGGCTGTAGCTGAAAAGAAATCTTTCCCTGCACTTAGCCAAGCGGGCGGCGGGGAGTGGGGGGACAATGGTGCTGAGGTTTTCGCGTTTGGCTAGCAGGGGTCTTCCCTGATACCAGCCACGCGGTGGGGGGAGGGGTAACGCGATCATCCCACAGAAGTGGATGGGGGGGCTAGTTTGTTATCTGCATGGATCTTCCATGATACCAGCCACGTGGTGGCGGGAGGGGGTCAACCGATCATCCCACAGAATTTAATCGGTGGTGGGTGGGGGTTATTATGTTATCTGATGCTGCACGGTAACAGGAAAACCGCTGCACGTAAAGGGCTTTGCTTGCTATGGGAAAGGAGGGCGCTGATTTAATGCAGAAGCCGCAGGACAATGGCTTACCATGGCTGCATACAAGCCGAATTCTGTTGCCCGGCCCTGCGTCTGCTGTGATCTCTAACACCAAAGCCGCGGGCACTCAATATAAGATGCAAAATGCGACCTTGTACATTGCTATGTAATGTGAAAAGTGTTCACCGTGAAAGAGTATAAGCATTGTTCTATAAAATGTATCTTTTTACATACTTCTCTCCCTTTTTTTCCCTCCTCCTGCAGCTGCAAATTTTTCAATCCTCCCGCCCCCGGCCCGAAGGCTCTCCCAGATAAGGCGGCGAAAGAGACGCACGCGAGACGACATGTTCTCGGAAATTATGCAATCGACCCGGGATGAGAGAGCTAATTTCAATGACTGGAAGGACACTGTATTAAAATTCCGGAAAGAGGCCAGTGACCGTGAGGAGAAGAGGGACCAACGGGAGGACATGAGGGACCAACGGGAGGAGAAAAGGGACCAACGTGAGGAGAGAAGGGACGAACGTGAGGAGAGGAGGGACGCCCGAGACGAGAAGTGGCGGGATGCAACGCTGGGGCTGCTGCGTGAGCAGACAGACATGCTCCGGCGTCTGGTGGAGCTCCAGGAACGGCAGCTGCAGGATTACCGAGTGCCGCTGCAGCCCCTCTATAACCGCCCTCCCCCCTCCCCAAGTCCCGTAGCCTCCTCACCCCGACGTGTAAGAACGCGGGGGGGGAGGCTCCGTGCACCCTGCCACTCCACCCCATTAGAGAGCCCAAGCAAAAGGCTCTCATTATTTTGAATGTTTTTCCTGCCCTGTTCCTTCACTCCTACCCTCCTCCCAAACCCCACCCGGACTACCTGGTTATTTCTCTCCCTATGTTCATTACCACCCGTTAATAAAAAGTTCTTGAGTTGTAAACGAAACTGACTTTATTTTTTTCAAATCAAACTGGGATCGAAGGGGGAAGGGGGAAGGGTGGGTTGCTTACAGGGAATGAGTGAATCAAGGGGGCGGGTTTTCAACAGGGACAAACAAACATAACTTTCACACAGGAGCCTGGCCAGCAATGAAACTTGTTTTCAGAGCTTCTCTGATGCGCACCGCTTCCCGGTGTGCTCTTCTAATCGCCCTGGTGTCTGGCTGCGCGTAATCAGCGGCCAGGCGGTTTGCCTCAGCCTCCCACCCCGCCATAAAGGTCTCCCCCTTGCTCTCACAGAGATTGTGGAGCACACAGCAAGCTGCAATAGCAATGGGGATGTTGGTTTGGCTGAGGTCCGAGCGAGTCAGTAACGAGCGCCAGCGACCTTTTAAACGTCCAAAGGCACACTCTACCACCATCCTGCACTTGCTCAGCCTGTAGTTGAACCGCTCCTGACTACTGTCCAGGCTGCCTGTGTATGGCTTCATGAGCCACGGCATTAAGGGGTAGGCTGGGTCCCCAAGGATAACGATGGGCATCTCAACATCCCCAATGGTAATTTTCCGGTCTGGAAAGTAAATCCCTTGTTGCAGCCGTTTAAACAGACTAGTGTTCCTGAAGACGCGGGCGTCATGAACCCTTCCCGGCCATCCCACGTTGATGTTGGTGAAACGTCCCTTGTGATCCACCATTGCTTGCAGCACCATAGAAAAGTACCCCTTGCGGTTTATGTACTGGCTGCCCTGGTGCTCCGGTGCCAAGATCGGGATATGGGTTCCATCTATCGCCCCACCACAGTTAGGGAATCCCATTGCAGCAAAGCCATCCACAATGAGCTGCACATCTCCCAGCGTCACTACCTTTTTTAGCAGCAGCTCAACGATTGCTTTGGCTACTTGCATGACAGCAGCCCCCACGGTAGATTTTCCCACTCCGAACTGATTACCGACTGACCGGTAGCTGTCCGGTGTTGCAAGCTTCCACAGGGCTATCGCCACTCGCTTCTCAACTGTGAGGGCTGCTCTCATCTTGGTGTTCTGGCGCGTCAGGGCAGGGGAAAGCAAGTCACAAAGTTCCAGGAAAGTGCCCTTACGCATGCGAAAGTTTCGCAGCCACTGGGAATCGTCCCACACCTGCAGCACTATGCGGTCCCACCAGTCAGTGCTTGTTTCCCGGGCCCAGAATCGGCGTTCCACAGCAAGAAGCTGCCCCATTGCCAACATGATCTCCAAAGCGCCGGGGCCCGTGGCGCGAGACAATTCTGTGTCCATGTCCATGTCCGCATCACTCTCGTCGCCGCGCTGCCGTAGCCGCCTCCTCCTCGCCTGGCTTTTCTGGTCCTGGTTCAGCATAAACTGCACTATAATGCGCGTGGTGTTTACAATGTTCATGACTGCAAACTTGAGCTGAGCGGGATCCATCCTTGCCGAGGTATGGCGTCCGCTCAGTTCAACAAGGAAAAAAGGCGCGAAATGGTTGTCTGCCGTTGTTTTCACGGAGGGAGGGGGAGGATGTTCCCAGAACCGCCCGCGACAATATTTTTTGTCCCATCAGGCATTGGGATCTCGACCCAGAATTCCAATGGGCGGGGGGGACTGCGGGAACTCTGGGATAGCTATGGGATAGCTACCCACAGTGCAATGCTCTGGAATTCGATGCTAGTCTTTGTACATGGACGCGCACCGCCGAATTAATCCGCTTACTGTGGCCGCGTACAATCGAATTTATACAATCGGTTTCATAAAATCGAATTCCGTAAATTCGAACTAATCCCGTAGTGTAGACGTACCCTTAGTGTAGATCATCATCAATGTTACTGACCATATAAGGAATAGTTACAGGTGTTTATATTTTATTAAAACCCCTCTTCACATTACAGTTTTAAAATAGTTAATACATTGACTTTTAATAGCATACTATATTAATCTTCGTTGTATGAAAAGGTTTCAGTGATGCGGCCCTCAGGCCAATGTATTAGTCCTGATGTGGCCCTCGTGGTGATTTGAGTTTCAGATCCCTGGTCTATGGTAACTTCGCTAGTCGTCCAGTCACATGTTGATTTTGTGAGAAGACTGAAGCAAAGGAGGGATTGAGCAGTTCTGCCTTCCTATCATCTTCCATTACCAGCTCACCACCTCCACTGAGCAATGGACCCACACGGTCCTAGATCTATCTTTTTTTGTCTGATATGTTTGTTGTCGCTAATTTCTTGCCAGCTGTAACTCATTCTTTGCCTGGGCTTTCCTGGGTTGTTTTGGTTTTTTGTCCCTTCATGCTTGCACTATTCCCATGTATACTTTCTTGGTGACATGCTACTCCTCCATTTTCTGTATGTATTCCTTTTGGTTTTTAGATAGCTAAAAAGCCCCTGTGCAGCCACGTTGGCCTCCTGTGGCTCTTCTGACCTTTCCTCTGTGTCGGAATAGCTTGCTGTTCAGCCTCTAGTATTGCATCTTTTAGGAACTGCCAACCCTGTTTGACTCCTTTTCTTCCTATTTGGTCTTTTTCCGTGAGACCTTGCCTACTATTTCTCAGAGTTGGCTGAAGTCTGCCTTAAGTCTGCCTTTCTGAAGTCCAGTGTCTTTGTTTTGCTGTTCTCATGTCCTCCTTTCCATAGGATCTTTAATTCTATCAGATCCTGATCACTTCCTCCCAAGTTCCTGACCACCTTCACGTTTGCAACTAATTCATCCCTGTTGGTCAAAACCAGTTTCAAAATGGATGACCCCCTCAAATTTCTGATTCAGAAAGGTGTCCCATACACATGCTAAGAATTTGCAGGACATATTATGTTCTACTTTGTGGCAGGGCGATGACTCAGCAGCATGGCACCTCCTGCTGGTCATCTCAGGAATTAGCTCTTCCAGCCCAGAGCACCCTCTGTAGGCCGGTGTCTCGCCTGCCGCTGCCCCCCTGCCCCGTGTCCCTCCCAGACCCCGGTGCCCTTTGCTCAGGGGTTCTGCCCACCACAGTACCCCCTCACTCTGGGTCTCCCCTCCTAGGGGAACCCCCAACCCTCTATCCCCACCTTGCCTCAGTGGCTTCTGCCAGTCTCCATTTAGTCCCCACTCACTGGGGCAGGCGGCAGTCTGTAAACCACTCATCATCAGCAAGAGGGGGTTGGACCAGCTACCTCTGCCTATATCTGGGCTGCCCCTCTGCAGCCCCAGTACCTTTGTGGGCCCTTAACTCAGCCTGCAGCCTGGGGTTTTGCTAGGCTGGAGCTCCCCAGCTCCCTCTGCCCTTCCCCAGCACTGCTCCACCTCAGGTACCCTGCTCAGCTCCCAGGCAGCCAGATCTTTCCCTGTCAAAGGCTAGAGAGAGAGTCTGTCTGTCTCTGGCCCTCAGCCCTCTTATAGGGCCAGCCGTGGCCTGATTGGGGCGTGGCCCCAGCTGCGGCTGCTTCCCCCAATCAGCCTAGCTTTTCCCCGCCACAGCCCTCTCCCAGGGCTGTTTTAAGCCCTTCAGGGCAGGAGCGGGGTGACCACCCTGCTAAACGCTGTAATAGTTTTCCAACAGATATCAGGGAAGTTAAAAAAACCCATTAATATTAGCTCATATGTGTTAGCTAATCTTGTTACCTGCTTGTAGAATGACTCATCCACTTCCTCTTCCTAATTTGGTGGTCTATAATAGACCCCCACCATAACATCACTACTGTTTTCCCTTTTTATCCTGACCCAGAGACTCTCAATAGGTCTGTCTCTCACTTCCTCTTGGACCTCGGAGCAAGTATATACATTCTTGACATACAGTGCAACACCTCCTTCTTTTTTCCCTTACCTATCCTTTTGGAACAAGCTATACCCCTCAATGCTGGTACTCCAATCATGGGAGTTGTCCCACCAAGTGTCTGTAATGCTAGTTAAGTCATTATTTCCTTCATATACCATGACTTCCAGTTCATCCTGCTTGTTCTTCATGCTTCTCGCATTTTATACAGGTATCAAAGACATTTTGCAGACTTCCCTGTTACTTTTCTTCTTGACTTTTTAATGCAGTTGTGATTTCTAGTCTCTTCTTCAGAAATTAGCCCCTTCCGCTTGTCTACATTTACTTGAGTCTAGATGTACATTGGCTGGATTTTTGTCACCATCCCCCATAGGACCTAGTTTAAAGCTCTTCTTACCAGGTTAGCCAGACGATGTCCAAAGATGATCTTCCCAGTATTTGATAGATGGAGCCCATCCCAGCACAATAATCCTCTTTCCTGGAACATCAGCTTGTTGTCAGAGAAGTCAAAGCCCTCTCAGTGACACCACTTGCACAGCCACGCATTTACTTCCACAATTCAACGGTCGCTGCCTGGGCCTTTTTCCTTCAACAGGGAGGATGGACAAGAACACCACTGGGGATCTCTGTCCTATTCAATCCTGTTAGAATCCAAAACAGTTCAGAGATCAGGTATCATTCCTTTAAACCAGTATTTGTAGATCTTGCTCACAGAAGACAGTCTGAATAGTGTCTTCACCCATGTGGGTCCTTCTTTGACGAAAAATAAGCAATGCAGACAGTCTGAATTCCCACTGTTGCTTAATGGCCCTTGCTTTGAAGTTAGCCCCTTCTTCATTTACATTACCAAAGGCTTAATCTTCATTTAATGAGTTACTTAGTTACAAGGATATACATAATGCAATTGCCTGCCTTTACATTATAATAGGGATAGGTAAGTGAAAACAATCCCAGTAACATTTCCTTAGTGTTTATGCATTTACACATTAAGTAAATTCTTATCTTAATACTTACACACACTTTTGATCTAGGGTTAATTAAGTACAGGGATATACATTATATATGACCGATAGCATTCAACAGATTACAGACAAGTCAAGACAATATTATTCACATTTCCTTTGAACTAAATTAACACTCGAGTGAATAGTACTCTAACATTTCTTTAATATTAATATACTAATGAATTGTCCTATTGTGCTGGTCTGTCAGCATCACACCGCTTAAGGTCATTCTTGGCAGTATCGTTTGTGCCCATGTAGATAATTAGGAACAGGGTAGTGGTCCGAGGGCTCACTAAGTCTCGGCAGAACTTTGGTTTGGGTCAAACCAAAGTCTCTTCAATTTTTCAGAACTGTCAGCAAACAAATTCAGTTATTTTATTTGCACAGTTCTGATTGTAATCTTGTTTGTTCGGAAAGCTGAGAAAGAGATTTTTCTTTCCCTTTCACTTCGGCTTGCAGCACTGTGACATTCCCCTGGTGTTAGCTGGACCGGTGATCTGCTAGGTCACTCCAATCCTCGACTCTGGGAGCCAGCCTTACCCTGCTTCACTGTGAGAACCCAAACTCCTGTGCTGTTCATGCACAACCTCTAGCATGTAAGCTGCTCCCAGCACGTGTACAAGCATGTACCAGGCTTGTTATCCCAAGGGGAATCTCTGACATGCTTCAAACCAAACACACTGCTTCAGGTAGAATAAACAGACACATTTATTAACTACAAAAGATAGATTTTAAGTGATTATAAGTCAAAGCACAACAAGTCAGATTTGGTCAAATGAAATAAAAGCAAAACGCATTCTAAGCTGATCTGAACACTTTCAGTGCCTTTACAAACTTAGATGCTTCTCACCACAGGCTGGCTGGTTGTCCTTAAGCCAGACTCTCCCCTTTGATCAGTGCTTCAGTTGATTGGTGGTGGTGTCTGTAGATGGAGGTGGCAGAGAGAGGGACCATGGCAAACGTCTCTCCCTTTTATCATGTCCTTTCTTCCCTCTTGGCTTTGCCCGCCCCCTTCAGAGTCAGGTGAGCATTACCTCATTGTAGTCTCAAACTGACCAAGGGAAGGGGGGTGACTCACTCGAGAGTCCAACAGATCCTTTGTTGCTGCCTAGGCCAGTGTCCTTTGTTCCTGTGAGGCTGGGCTGGGTTTGTTCTGCACACGCCCTGATGAGGTGTGAACTGCCCCTCTGCTCTTGGAGAGTTTTTGCCTTGGCTTGTTTTAAGCCACGAGGACACATTTTCAGCCTCATAGCTATATACACCTCTACCCCGATATAACGCTGTCCTCGGGAGCCAAAAAATCTTACCACGTTATAGGTGAAACTGCATTATATCGAACTTTCTTTGATCCGCTGGATTGCACAGCTCCGCCTCCCCGGAGCACTGCTTTACCGCATTATATCCAAATTCGTGTTACATCGGGTCACGTTATATCGGGGTAGAGGTGTACATGAAATTACAACCTATAACATTACTATAACAGCAATGCTCAGCGCATCATGAACCTTCCGAAGACACTCGACATGACAAACTTTGCACTGGATACCACACAATCATATTATAAGGATGAACATGGGACTGCACGGTGTTCCCCCATGGTACAGAGTGTCACACCTACCCCCTTTGTTTACTACGAGAGGGTTAGTCACTGACTATCTCAAAGGCAGTTTGTGTTATAGTTCTCTTGTCATCCAGCCATTAAGGCCATGAGGTAGCATGCCTCAGTTTCCCCAGCCACACACAGCAAACCAGGTTTGTTATGGTTTCTCTGCTGTGATAAGCTTTAAGTCTGTTTACATGTATTAACTGAGAACTATCATTACCATAAGGTTTAACATCAGTAACAAAATTCTTATCCCAAAACTTAACATTAATACCAAAATTTTTATCACAGATGGATGTTTACAAATATCTTTATGATACCACACCCTCTGTTCCGACAGTCTGGTTTGAGGTTGGTTCGTTCATTATCCATGCTGTTCTTTGACTCTCTCCCATGTAATCTGTGACTGGCTTTTCTTTCCCTCCAGTGTTCCCCTCTGCCTGAGTTCTTAATTTAATCATGTTTCTGGAATTTTGATATCTCAGGGTCTGGCAAGATAAGGGTCCCAGGGGACCCTGCGCATTGGCTGGCCCTTTGGGGAATAATCTCCCAACCCCAGGACTGTACATATGCAGAAAATCCAGCTCCCTTTTTGGTGTTACCCTGTGTTTCCCCCTCCCAGCACTGAGTCCTTTCCTGCCCTCTAGAGGGCTGTGATCTGTGCTCTCTGGGCTAGGTATGTTTACCCTTTGATCAGATGCACCTTTTCCCAGCAGCTTTTCCATAACTGCTCCCTGTCTCTCACCAGCCTGGGGGAAAACACCACTCCCCCTCTGTCAGTTGGGTCATTTGTATTCTAGCAAACTACCACCTGGCAATTTCCTGGTCCCAACTCCTCTGTTATCACAGGCATTGGAGCTGCATCTTGATTTAAAGAGACACAGTTACGTTCCAAAAAAATTTCAGAAATAGCATCCTGAAAAACTGGGACCTGGATTGGGGTACCCTCCATCACCCCTTTCTCTGTCCCCGAGAAGTCAGCTGTGTGACTGCTCCCCTCCAGGAAGTCGGTCACACAGTTCCCTCTCAAAACCTGAGTCACAGGCTGAGTGCCTGGGTGCGAAGATGCTGACTCAGCCATTCTGTCCTGGGCATCCTCTCCCAAATGACCAGTGAGTAGACATTCCTGTACCCCCATTATTCCTTCCCCAGTTTCCTCCTCTGGGCACCCTCCTAAGACACATTTCCCTGTGCTCCCTAGGGTGGGTTCTATCCCTTGTTCTTCTGCAAAACTCTGCCAGCTAACAACTGGGACGGTTTCCTTAAATACAGACACCACCTCTCCTGCCCCTGCACCTGAGGGCATGTTGTCTTCTGCTGCAAAGGAGCTAGTCTCAGCCCCTCCCATACTTGGAAGCACACTACTTCCCTGTGTTACAGAGTCCCCGGAATCCTCACCCACCTCAGTGGTTTCTGAGATTCCCTGCCCCTTCCCTGGGATGTCCTCTGGGACACATTTCTCTATGCTCCCTAGAGCCGGATCTATCTCTGGTTCAGCTGCAACTTGCTGGCAGCTAACAATCTGGACAGTTCTCTCCCTGGCAGGCATTACACCCCCATCCCTTCCTGATGTGGTGTTGCCTCCAGCTGCAGTGCAGGAGTTGGTCTCAACCCCCCTCCCACCTGGAAGCATGTGGCTTCCCCCTGCTGCAGAAGAATCAAGGAGACTCTCTTCCATTCTCTCAGCAGTTCCTGAGACCTTACCCTTTCCCTCGGGGATCCCAGCATAAAACTCCCTCCTGCTGCAGGCAAATACTTTAACCTGATCTACACGGAAAAAATCATTACCAAGGAGCAGGTTGACTAGGAGGTGTTCCATTACCCCCACAGTCAAAACACTTTCCAAACCTTCCCAAACCACATGGGTTTTAGCTAGTGGTATGAGGAATCTGCTTTTGCCCACCCTCACAATCTCTGCCATTAGACCAGATAACATACTGGCCTTTGGGACCACACTCTGGTTAAGCAGAGAGATCTGGGCCCCTGTATCCTTCTGCCGCAAATACTCCCTGCCATTAATTTGGACAACCTTAACATGCTCCATGTCTGGTTCAGCAGAGGCTAATCTCACAAAATCAATATGATAGGCTTCAATTGCCTGGGGGGTTTCTGTGTTGAGGACAGCAGAATTAACATGAACTATTGGTTGCCTGCTTCCTCCTAGCACAGGGCATTTGTTCCTCGGGTGATCAGTGGAATTACACTGATAGCACCTTTTGGGCACTTCTGCTTTTATAGGAGATTTGGGATGAGGGCTAGAGGGATGTTTTTGGGTAAGAGAATATTTAGGCTCCCAACCCCCTTCTCTCTTCCCAGGGGCAAAATGCGATCCTCCCTTCTCACCAGTTTTAAACCCCTCTTTCTGTGGCCTGCTCTCAATAGACGCCTGAGTCTGTTCAAAGGCATCAACTAAAAAGCCATCTCATTCACAGTCTTTACATTTTTATCCCATGGACACTGCTTTACTTCGGCCTTATATATGCTCAAGAAATGATCTTGAGCAACATAGAATCATAGAATCATCATAGAATCATCGAATATCAGGGTTGGAAGGGACCTCAGGAGGTCATCTAGTCCAACCCCCTGCTCAAAGCAGGACCTAATCCCAACTAAATCATCCCAGCCAGGGCTTTGTCAAGCCTGACCTTAAAAACCTCTAAGGAAGGAGATTCCACCACCTCCCTAGGTAACCCATTCCAGTGCTTCACCACCCTCCTAGTGAAAAAGTTTTTCCTAATATCCAATCTAAACCTCCCCCACTGCAACTTGAGACCATTACTCCTTGTTCTGTCATCTGGTACCACTGAGAACAGTCTAGATCCATCCTCTTTGGAACCCCCTTTCAGGTAGTTGAAAGCAGCTATCAAATCCCCCCTCATTCTTCTCTTCTGCAGACTAAACAATCCCAGTTCCCTCAGCCTCTCCTCATAACTCATGTGCTCCAGCCCCCTAATCATTTTTGTTGCCCTCCGCTGGACTCTTTCCAATTTTTCCACATCCTTCTTGTAGTGTGGGGCCCAAAACTGGACACAGTACTCCAGGTGAGGCCTCACCAATGTCGAATAGAGGGGAACGATCACGTCCCTCGATCTGCTGGCAATGCCCCTACTTATACAGCCCAAAATGCCGTTAGCCTTCTTGGCAACAAGGGCACACTGTTGACTCATATCCAGCTTCTCGTCCACCGTAACCCCTAGGTCCTTTTCTGCAGAACTGCTGCCTAGCCACTCGGTCCCTAGTCTGTAACAGTGCATGGGATTCTTCCGTCCTAAGTGCAGGACTCTGCACTTGTCCTTGTTGAACCTCATCAGGTTTCTTTTGGCCCAATCCTCTAATTTGTCTAGGTCCCTCTGTATCCTATCCCTACCCTCCAGCGTATCTACCACTCCTCCCAGTTTAGTGTCATCTGCAAATTTGCTGAGAGTGCAGTCCACGCCATCCTCCAGATCATTAATGAAGATATTGAACAAAACCGGCCCCAGGACCGACCCTTGGGGCACTCCACTTGAAACCGGCTGCCAACTAGACATGGAGCCGTTGATCACTACCCGTTGAGCCCGACGATCTAGCCAGCTTTCTATCCACCTTATAGTCCATTCATCCAGCCCATACTTCTTTAACTTGCCGGCAAGAATACTGTGGGAGACCGTATCAAAAGCTTTGCTAAAGTCAAGGAATAACACATCCACTGCTTTCCCCTCATCCACAGACCCAGTTATCTCCTCATAGAAGGCAATTAGGTTAGTCAGGCATGACTTGCCCTTGGTGAATCCATGCTGACTGTTCCTGATCACTTTCCTCTCCTCTAAGTGCTTCAGAATTGATTCCTTGAGGACCTGCTCCATGATTTTTCCAGGGACTGAGGTGAGGCTGACTGGCCTGTAGTTCCCCGGATCCTCCTTCTTCCCTTTTTTAAAGATGGGCACTACATTAGCCTTTTTCCAGTCATCCGGGACCTCCCCCGATCGCCATGAGTTTTCAAAGATAATGGCCAATGGCTCTGCAATCACATCCGCCAACTCCTTTAGCACCCTCGGATGCAGCGCATCCGGCCCCATGGACTTGTGCTCGTCCAGTTTTTCTAAATAGTCCCGAACCACTTCTTTCTCCACAGAGGGCTGGTCACCTTCTCCCCATACTGTGCTGCCCAGTGCAGCAGTCTGGGAGCTGACCTTGTTCGTGAAGACAGAGGCAAAAAAATCATTGAGTACATTTGCTTTTTCCACATCCTCGGTCACTAGGTTGCCTCCCTCATTCAGGAAGGGGCCCACACTTTCCTTGACTTTCTTCTTGTTGCTAACATACCTGAAGAAACCCTTCTTGTTACTCTTAACATCTCTTGCTAGCTGCAACATGATCAAGCATTCCTTCCAAACTTGTCACCTCTTTACCCCTCACCCATTTTCCCAACAAATCTTTCATTTTGTTCACATATTCCCCATTACTCATCCAAATATCCCTTTTAAGATTCCTAAATGTAACTCTATATGGTTCAAGGGTGATCTGAAAACTTCGCAAAACAGTATTTTTAAATTTACAATAGCCTAAAGCATCTTCAATAGGCATTCCATTGAATGCTTTACGAGTTAATTTCGCAATCAGGGTAGGAACTCTGTTATCATCAGGGATTTCATGTATTACACACAGCCTTTCAAAGGTAGTCAGAAATTCAGCAATATCGTCCTCCTCACTGTATACAGGACACAAGTGTTCACATTTGTGGATTTTTGGAGTGATGGGAGTCGTTGGGGTCGGGGGCCTCTGGTTCTGCTTCTCTTTCTTCTTCTCTCTCTCTCTCTCTTTTTCTTTTATCTCCAGTTCTTTCAGTTGCAATAATCTCTGGTGCTCCCTCTCCTTTCCTGCAACCTGCAGCCTAAAAAGCTCCAACTTCGCAATTGCTTCACTGCTTTCACTCATTTTTCTGCTTTCCTTTTCTTACTTCCCTTTCCCGAAATAAGCAAACAGAAAATAACAAAACTGTGCCTTCCTCCTGACTGTTCTTAGCCACTGCACTTAAGACTCACTTAAAATCACAAATATCAGTGCTTAAAGTGTGAACTCCACTTGGAGTAACAAGCTGCACATACACCCTGCTTGCTGCACCACTGTGATGTTCCCCTGGTGTTAGCTGGACCGGTGATCTGCTAGGTCACTCCAATCCTCGACTCTGGGAGACAGCCTTACCCTGCTTCACTGTGAGAACCCCCCACTCTCGTGCTGTTCATGCACAGCCTCTAGCATGTAAGCTGCTCCCAGCATGTGAGTGAGCACTTTTGGCCAGCTGCTGCTTGGATTGTGCAACCGAATGACACTAGCCAATATCTCCGGTCCCAGATACAACCCTAAGAACCTCCATCTTGCAGTGTCCAGTTATGCCCGTTGGACGCTGCAAGCTTATATGAGTTCGTCAATTTAACAAAGAAATTGATATGTACCAGGCTTGTTATCCCAAGGGGAGTCTCTGACATGCTTCAAACCAAACACACTGCTTCAAGTAGAATAAACAAACACATTTATTAACTACAAAAGATAGATTTTAAGTGATTATAAGTCAAAGCACAAGTCAGATTTGGTCAAATGAATTAAATGCAAAACGCATTCTAAGCTGATCTGAACACTTTCAGTGCCCTTCCAAACTTAGATGCTTCTCACCACAGGCTGGCTGGTTGTCCTTAAATCAGGCTCTCCCCTTTGATCAGCGCTTCAGTTGCTTGGTGGTGGTGTCTGTAGATGGAGGTGGCAGAGAGAGGGAGCATGGCAAATGTCTCTCCCTTTTATCATTTCCTTTCTTTCCTCTTGGCTTTGCCCGCCCCCTTCAGAGTCAGGTGAGCCTTACCTCATCATAGTCCCAAACTGACCAAGGGAAGGGGGGTGACTCACTCGAGAGTCCAACCGATCCTTTGTTGCTGCCTAGGCCAGTGTCCTTTGTTCCTGTGAGGCTGGGCTGGGTTTGTTCTGTACATGCCCTGATGAGGTGTGAACTGCCCCTCTGCTCTTGGAGAGTTTTTGCCTGGGCTTGTTTTAAGCCACGAGGACACATTTTCAGCCTCATAACTATATACATGAAATTACAACCTATAACATTACTATAACAACAATGCTTAGCACATCATGAGCCTTCCGAAGACACTCGACATGACAAACTTTGCACTGGATACCATATTATAAGGATGAACATGGGGGTGCAGGGTGTTCCCCTGAGGTACAGAGTGTCACAAGCACAAACAATGTTACACTGTTTCATTTCCATCTTTATTTGCATAGGGCCCTGCCCTTGCTTCCCCTCCCCCCTGAAGCCGGCAGAGGCTCAGCTCCAGCTTGCTGTCTAGAGCTCAGAGGTCAGGCCTGAGCGGCCAGGGGCTGGGGTGGCTGGTACTCCTCCGGCTGCGGGTGGGGTGGGGTGGGGGGCGGCTCGGGGCTCCTCTGGCCATGGGGGTGGGGGCTCAGGTGGAAGGGGTGGGGCCGGTGGTCTAGCCTCCCCGAAGGGGGGGTTCATCTGCCACTCATGCATGGGCGTTTAAGATGCTGATCTCCTCTTAGGAGCTGTTAAGTGCCCTCAAATTTCAGGATCAGGCTCTAAATTCCAAAGGTAGTATCTTCATCACAAAAGATGATGTTGAAGCCAGAAATAATCTGGTTTGACTCCCAGGCTGTACCATCAAGGTTGGCAGTTGCGGAGTGGGAATTATTTGTATTGGAGACACAGACGTGCTCCTCAACGTTGTTTGAGGCAATTTTGAGACTTTACATTCTCACTTTTTGTTTTAAAGAGTTGAGCACACATTCTGTGATAACCTATTCGCCACAAATGTCAGAAAATTCTTCTGCTTTGTAGGATGATTTTTATTTGTTAGGTATCTAATCCTTGAAGGTGTTGAGTACCTTTTTTATCTTCCACTGACTTTAAGGACTGGGTCCTAAAAGACTTATCATTACACACACTTGGCTTCAGAGTCTATTCAGGCTTCCTTACATCCATGCTGGCCTTTTAAATGAAGGATGGACCATTGTTAAATAGTATGTAGGTTCAACTTGGTTTAGATACGACTTGGAGCATTTTTTCATATAGAAAATAGTCTCTTGTGGGTTGTCTTATACTTTCTGCATTCCTCTACATCAGAAACACCAGCAGGGGAGTTCATCCCTCTATCAGTGCCAGGCTTGGTGGAGGGACAGAGTGGAGGTGGATGTGCCTACCTGATTCCAGGCCTGCTGGGCGCCCTAAAACTGCACCATTGCAGTACCAAAAAAACACTGGGGTAAAAAGACTCTAGCCACTTCCTGTTCCACCCTTGGCATGCACACCAACTGCTCCTGAATTCCACCTGCACCTGGGATGTATGTGAGAGGGTGCAGGAGGGGGGCATGCAGCACACAGAGCCAGTTCCTGTAGAAAGCCTCTTGAGCCAGAGTGTTTCCTGAAGGGCCTGTGCAGCTGCAGAGTAGCTGTAAATTGGGCTCCAGGAGAACAGCTTCTCATGGTAATTTGTTATTTCTGCTTCATCCCAATCAAAATTAAAAAGAGCAGAAGAATTGTAGAAAGTGTTGTTAAAATTTGTGCTTTTTGAAAAAACTTATAGAAATGTAGGACTGGGGGTAACTTTGAGAGGTCATCTAGTCTAGCCCCCTGTGCTGAGGTAGGACCAAGTATACCTAGATCATCCCTGACAGATATTTGTCTAACCTGTTCTTAAAAACCTCCAATGACAGGGATTCCACAGCCTCCTTTGGAAGTTTATTTCAGTGCTTAACTAGCCTTTTAGTTAGAAAGTTTTTCTGAATATCTAACCTAAATCTCTCTTGTTGCAGGTTAATCCAATGGGTCTACAATTTTTGAGAAGTCGTCTGCTTCAGAGATAAAATGTGATATTTATTATGTATTTTGATGTGCTGAATTCAAATATGACAATTAAAACAACTGATTGGCTACTGTTTCTAAGATATTTAAGTTTTTACATTTTATGTCTATGTATATTGTGTAGATAGTAGAGTTTTAATCATAAATTGTAAACCTAGGTCTTTTCATGTGTTTATGGTTGCTTTACATGATAATATTTCACCTGTCCTGTTTATGTAACACTTTAAAAATCAGCAAAAGGGTTATATAAATAAAATTTATTATGAAACAAAAGGCAAAAAACTATTATGTACATAGTTTAGTCCTATTCAGTGTCTACTCGGCGCTTCTTGGCTTGTCTCTTGTATTCATTAAATGGAGCATCTCTTGTCACTGTCCAGCAATAGTCTGCAAGCATTGATGGGCTCCATTTGCCCTGATAGCGTTTCTCCATTGTTGCAATGTCCTGGTGAAATCGCTCGCCGTGCTCGTCGCTCACTGCTCCGCAGTTCGGTGGAAAAAAATCTAGATGAGAGTGCAAAAAATGTATCTTTAGTGACATGTTGCAACCAAGGCTTTTGTATGCCTTGAGGAGGTTTTCCACCAACAACCTGTAGTTGTGTGCCTTGTTGTTTCCGAGAAAATTTATTGCCACTAACTGGAAGGCTTTCCATGCCGTCTTTTCCTTGCCACGCAGTGCATGGTCAAATGCATCATCTCGAAGAAGTTCACGAATCTGAGGACCAACAAAGACACCTTCCTTTATCTTAGCTTCACTTAACCTTGGAAATTTTCCACGGAGGTACTTGAAAGCTGCTTGTGTTTTGTCAATGGCCTTGACAAAGTTCTTCATCAGACCCAGCTTGATGTGTAAGGGTGGTAACAAAATCTTCCTTGATTCAACAAGTGGTGGATGCTGAACACTTTTCCTCCCAGGCTCCAATGACTGTCGGAGTGGCCAATCTTTCTTGATGTAGTGGGAATCTCTTGCACGACTATCCCATTCGCAGAGAAAACAGCAGTACTTTGTGTATCCAGCCTGCAGACCAAGCAAGAGAGCAACAACCTTCAAATCGCCACAAAGCTGCCACTGATGTTGGTCATAGTTTATGCACCTCAAAAGTTGTTTCATGTTGTCATAGGTTTCCTTCATATGGACTGCATGACCAACTGGAATTGATGGCAAAACATTGCCATTATGCAGTAAAACAGCTTTAAGACTCGTCTTCGATGAATCAATGAACAGTCTCCACTCATCTGGATCGTGAACGATGTTGAGGGCTGCCATCACACCATCGATGTTGTTGCAGGCTACAAGATCACCTTCCATGAAGAAGAATGGGACAAGATCCTTTTGACGGTCACGGAACATGGAAACCCTAACATCACCTGCCAGGAGATTCCACTGCTGTAGTCTGGAGCCCAACAGCTCTGCCTTACTCTTGGGTAGTTCCAAATCCCTGACAAGGTCATTCAGTTCACCTTGTGTTATGAGGTGTGGTTCAGAGGAGGAGGATGGGAGAAAATGTGGGTCCTGTGACATTGATGGTTCAGGACCAGAAGTTTCATCCTCTTCCTCTTCCTCGTCTGACTCAAGTGAGAATGATTCTGGTGCATCAGGAACCGGCAGTCCTTCTCCGTGGGGTACTGGGCGTATAGCTGATGGAATGTTTGGATAATGCACAGTCCACTTTTTCTTCTTTGACACACCTTTCCCAACTGGAGGCACCATGCAGAAGTAACAATTGCTGGTATGATCTGTTGGCTCTCTCCAAATCATTGGCACTGCAANTCAACAGCTCTGCCTTACTCTTGGGTAGTTCTAAATCCCTGACAAGGTCTTTCAGTTCACCTTGTGTTATGAGGTGTGGTTCAGAGGAGGAGGATGGGAGAAAATGTGGGTCCTGTGACATTGATGGTTCAGGACCAGAAGTTTCATCCTCTTCCTCTTCCTCGTCTGACTCAAGTGAGAATGATTCTGGTGCATCAGGAACCGGCAGTCCTTCTCCGTGGGGTACTGGGCGTATAGCTGATGGAATGTTTGGATAATGCACAGTCCACTTTTTCTTCTTTGACACACCTTTCCCAACTGGAGGCACCATGCAGAAGTAACAATTGCTGGTATGATCTGTTGGCTCTCTCCAAATCATTGGCACTGCAAAAGGCATAGATTTCCTTTTCCTGTTCAACCACTGGCGAAGATTTGTTGCACAAGTGTTGCAGCATATGTGTGGGGCCCACCTCTTGTCCTGATCTCCAATTTTGCAGCCAAAATAAAGGTGATAGGCTTTCTTAACCATAGTGGTTATACTGCGCTTTTGTGATGCAAAAGTCACTTCACCACAAACATAGCAGAAGTTATCTGCACTGTTCACACAAGTACGAGGCATCTCTGCTCACTTTGGCTAAACAGAAATGTGTCCCTTTGCAAAATCAAACACTGACAAATAAGAGAGCACGACACTGTATGTTTTCTAGAGCTGATATAGGGCAATTTGTTCAGCAGAGTGATGTAAGCTTCGTTATGATTGCATTATCCATGACTTCTAGGAATAACATGATGCAATTCATATCCTGTATGACGCAATACCAGCTTCAGATTGCATCATTCATTGTTTTGCCTAAAAAGCAAGTACTGTCCAAACCCAGTCATAGATTTATTCATAGATCCAGTCAAAGATGTATTTTAGTCATTTCTGGTTTAAATTGAGATCCCTTCCCTTTATAACTCACTTATCCTCCGCCATTCCCAAGTCAAGGGTCGTATATACTGACCCAATAGCATATCTTGAAAACTAGAGCCAATCAACAATTTTAAGCATCATTTTCGTTCTCAGTGACCCAGAATTAGTAAAGTTTGACTACATTTATTTCAGAAGCATTTTGGCTGTAGAGCAGTGTTACTTCTTGTCCTGCCTTCAGTGGATATGGAGATCACAACTAGAGCTATTAAAATGCGGACCTTAAAGTTGTCTCTGTAAAATGGGCCTGGTATTACTTAAGCCTCACAACATCATTGATTAATTATGCATATGTGCTTTGATACCCTCTGATGGAAAGTGCTATTCAAAGTAATTTGATTGTATACTGAAGTTTAAATCTTACAAAATTACAAGTGGCATCTGTCTCTTTTGTCTTTTTGAATGTGTTCCTGCCACATAAAATCCGTAAAGACAAAACATTAACTGACACCTGAATTCCAGTGACTTAACTGCCTTTTAAAGAATTACAACAAAATAAGCTCTATTGTGCTGTACATGCTGTGGGACAACTATTTTAGCTAAAAATCTTGTAAAGTGTATTTTATTTTTTAATCTAATGTGAGGTATTATGATTTACCTTGTTTATTTGTTCCCTCTATGGGTAGATGGGTGGGAGCTACGAACCCCATCTGCATGAAAGCAGAGACACAAAGTAGATGTGATGTGAGAAAATAAAATTCACATAATATAATATATGGAGATATCCTATCTCATAGAACTGGAAGGGATCCCAAAGGGTCATCGAGTCCAGCCCTCTGCCTTCACTAGCAGGACCAATTTTGCCCCAGATCCCTAAGTGTTCCCCTTAGGATTGAACTCACAACCCTAGATTTAGCAGGCCAATGCTCAAACCACTGAGCTATCCTTCCCACATATGCTTAAAAAAACACAATTGAAATAACCCACACAGCAAGAAAATTTAATGGACATCTACATAACACACATAGGAGGACATGTGGTAGAACTTGTCTGAATAAGCTGTCCAAATAACTTTAATGTAAACACATTACTGTTTAAAATAAATAACAAGACTGCATGTCATTCATTTGTACCCCTCTTCCCCCCCCCCCAGCTCCCGTGTGAGAGAGAGATAAATACTATAAAAGTAGGTTCATCCACTGAGCTGTACAAATAGTACCAGAGAATAAAAGAGGCACAGCCCTCAGATGTGATCTGGCCAGGGTGAAGTGGTACCTAGAGATCTCCTCCATTTCTCCATTTTTTAATTAGAATCTATTCCTGAGGCAATATTGGGTTGCTACATGGAGTGATGCTGTAAATGAATGGTTAACTATTATACTGTTCAGCCATGTATCACATACCTTAAGTTCACAATAGCCCTTCATGGCTGTGTGCATTAAAGGATGTTCTAGCTAGTGAACACATCTGCTGTACTGGAAAGGAAGGGCTACAGGCAGCCCGGCCTGGGTTTGCTAATAGCAGCCTGCAACCTACCCTGTACAAGAAGTACATGATGGGTGAGCTCTGTCTCCCTTTCCCTGGTGCTAGACCCTGTTTCTTCTCCTTACTTATCTTTCTTGTATGGACTCATATTTTGGTCATTAGATTGAAATCGGGACACTTCCTACTGTCTCCTATCACATTGGTTTCATAGGTGTGCTAGTCTGAGTTTTGACTGTCCCGTGTGTCCCTTAGTTTCTGTACTTGGCAAAATTCTGCCTTAGCTTTGCACGTTTTACATTAGGTAGGTCAGCATAATGAACGACCATAAGGGCATGTCCCAAGCTCTTGCTGCTTGGGTACTCTCTCACCTGCCGCCTCTATCCTGGGAAAACATATTCTGTTACAAATTGTGTTAACTAACAAAAATATTATTAGAGGGCAGTGTCATGTTTATATTTAAAAATGGGTTAGCTGGTGATGGGAGTATCTGGTAAATAATACCACACCCATTTTACAGGGACATATACGTTTAAGGTGCCCCTATCATTGGGTTTAACAGTGTTTGTGTTAACACCTTTTCTATCACAAAGCCTCTTCTGAGCGCTGGACCTGGCTACAGGCACACAGTCTCCTTTCTCACAGCATGATCGCTCATACGCTCACTATCCATATCTGAAACAAACCACGCCAGCCACCCTCTCACACAAACCTCTCACACTCTCCCTCACCCTCGCACAACCCCGTGCGCGCTCACTCTCTCTCGCGCACACACACTGTCGCCTTTTGCCCCCAGGCCCGTCCCCTCCCTGCCGCTCTCGGCAGGTGGCCCTGTCGCCCCGCAGCTGGGCCGGCTCGGCTCGAGGCACTGCCTGCGGTTGCCGCTAGGTGGCCGATGCAGACAGCCGTTGGAAGCGGTAAAGCGGAGGGTTGCGGCTCTGGGCCGCGTCCCAGCTGAGACTCGGGGTTGAGAAGCAGCTTCGCCACCGCCAGCGCTGAAGTGATGCGCCCGGCTGAGGGAACGGCCCCAGGAGCCGCCTTCCCGGCTCTAAACGCAGCGTGAGGGGGAGCTCCGCGCCCAGCAGCGCGGCCCGCAAAGTTTGTCCTGGTGAGGGGAGCTCGGGGTGGAGCGGGGCAGGGCAGCCTCTGAGGGGCTGGGAGCAGAGCGGTGTGCGGGGAGCGGCTGAGGAGGAGGGCGGGGGGTTGTTGACCGTGGGTGAAGGGGCTGTGGCGGGGCAGTGCCTGGCAAAGTTTGTCTGAGGGTGTGGATGGTACATGGGCTGTGGCGTCTGGAAGAATGAGTCTGTTGGAGGGGATAGTGTACCTGGGGAGAGTTGTGGGGCTGGGAGCCGAGTCCCGGCGGGGGTGGAGCGGGGTGCCCGGGGAGAGTTCAGGGGGAGAGGGGTGTACCTGGGGGAATGAGTGGAGAAAATTGGTGGAGTGGGGTGCCTGGAGAGAGTGGGGACAGGGGCAGTGGAGTGGGATACCCGGGGAGAGTTGTGGGGAGGGGGTGGTGTGCCTGGGGAGTGGGAGCAGGTTACCATGAGGAGGCACAGCAGCACAGGGGAGGCAGGGTACTCAGGATTTCTGTTTTCTGTGTAATGATATCTCTTCTGCTTCCCTTTAGGGAGGAGGAGGTGGCTTTTTGGCAAGGTGCAGTTTCCTACTGCCCCACTCTTTGAATGACGGAAGAGTCCCGTGCCATCTGTATCCTTGGTTGCCTTGTTCCCCCTCCACTGGAGAAGAGTGAGGCAGGGGACTGATGAAGTAGCACCATCAGCAGGTTGTGGAAGATGCTGTGGCTGCTGGTAGCTTTCCAGGTCCTGCTGTTGCTGGAGACGGTGCTGTGGAGCACAGGCACAAAGATGTGCCCTTCATCAGAGTGTGAGTGCTCAGACTGGGACCACTACAAAATCACCTGCAAGGAGACACATCTAATTCCCAGCTTTCCACAGGACACCAAAACCCTGTGAGTAGTGGGGTGGAGTCATACAACGGCTTTGTGTAAGGACTTGGAGGGATACACTCAGAGCTGGTACCCTGTGACAAATGGGGAGGGAGAAGGCAGTGAGATGTGGTGAATGCTGACACTCAGGCCTGTGAGTACCTAGGGATGGAAACAATGATATTCAGACGCTATAGGTAACTGTGGGTGAGGAGAGCAGTGACCTTCAGACCCTGCAATAATGTGCGGGATATAGAATCATAGAACTGTGAGGGACCTCGAGAGGTCATCTAGTCCAGGCCCCTGCACTCGTAGCAGGACTAAGTATTATCTAGACCAGTGTTTCCCAAACTTGGGACGCCGCTTGTGTAGGGAAAGCCCCAGTGGGCCAGGTCGGTTTGTTTACCTGCCCCGTCCGCAGGTCCGGCCGATCGCGGCTCCCACTGGCCGCGGTTCGCTGCTCCAGGCCAATGGGAGCTGCTGGAAGCGGTGCGGGCCGAGGGACGTACTGGCCGCCGCTTCCTGCCGACCAGATTTCATGGGGGAGACCAGATTTCACAGTCCGTAAAAAAACCAAAAAAACCCAACAACTCCTAATTTATTAAACTGGGAGTTAAAACCATTTCAGGTTATTTGAGAACCCTAATTAAAATTATAGATTTTAACTGGATGTTAAAATAATCAAGTTATTTTAGTAATGAGCTTCTCAAGAATATTTAAACCCTAAAGAAATAGGATCTCACAGAAACAACTTCTTACCTGCAAGTACAGCTAAAGAAATGTTTACATGCTTTCCATTGTTTATCTATGTGTGCCTTGTAATTTTTGTACTATTGGACTGCAGCTATTGAAGTATTCCAGTTGTTAGTGGATATTTTTGAATTTCAGAGTAGACTCATTTGTTCTTGGAGATGCGGACTTGAGGCTTTATGTGGTTTAGTTTATAAATGTGATAATATTGTACAGAGACAATGCTTACTGTATGTCTTGGGAATCTGTGCTGCTAAACTGTAAAAACAGATCGCTCTCAACTCTTGAGACAGGAATTTAAATCAATTCACAGAAATGTCTGAAATCCCCAACTAAAATTGGAGGCACTCTTTTTGGAAAAGGGGTGCATAAGAACATAAGAACGGCCATACTGTGAGCATGTCGTTCAGTATCCTGTCTTCCACACGTGGCCAGTGCCACATGCTTCAGAGGGAAAGAACGGAACAGGGCAGTAATCAAGTGATCCATTCCCTGTTGTGCAGTCCCAGCTTCTGGCAGTCAGGGATTTAGGGACACCCAGAGCAAGTGGTTGCATCCCTGACCATCTTGGCTAATAGCCATTGATGGAGATATCCTCTGTGACCTTATCTAATTCTTTTTTTGAAGCCAGTTATACTTTTGGCCTTCACAATATCCCCTGGCAGTGAGTTCTACAGGTTGTGCATTGTGTGAAGAAGTACTTCCTTATGTTTGTTTTAAACCTGCTACCTATTAATTTAATTTGGAACCGCTGGTTCTTGTGTTGTGTAATTTACCCTTTACACTTCCTTATTCACTTTCTCCACACCTTTCATGATTTTGTAGACATCTATCATATCCCCCCATTAGTCATCTCTTTTCTAGCTGAAAAGTTCCAGTCTTTTTAAGTTCTCCTCATATAGAGGCTATTCCATGCCCCTGACCATTTTGTTGCCCTTATTTGTACCTTTTCCAATTCTAATATATCTTGGTAGAGATGGGGCGACCAGAACTGCACATAGTATTTGAGATGTGGCATACCATAGATTTATATAGTGACATTATGATGTTTTCTGTCTTGTTATCTATCCCTTTCCTGATGGTTGCTAACATTTTGTTAGCTTTTTTGACTGCCGCTGTACATTGTTTTCAGAGTTTTCGGAGATAGTTACATGATGAATGAAAAGCACATAAAAATCCAGCGTTTGGAAATCTAATATTTTCAAATACCAATTTCTAATGAGGGGCTGTAGGAAAATGAGGATGATTACCAAAAAAAATAAATAAAAAAAGCATGCAAAAACTTTAATTCCATCAAAATCATAGAAAACAGCTACAAATTGTTTTCAGACTGTTTGGGTGCAGTCTAATAATCTGTATCAATGGAGAATGCACTTGTGAACTTCTCATTATAAAATAAGTACTTAGTTTAATCTGCTCTTCAAATAACAAGGAAAGATGTAGGCAAGTGAAAAATGTGATTTTTACACTGTGCAAAGTGGAAAGGGTAAAGTGTTCAGTGTTTATCTTCATCGGTTTCTATCTGAAGTTGCATTTATTTTAAAACAAATCAGGGCTAAAGAAATAGGGAAAGCACTGTTTTGTCTCATAAGAATTTGCCTGGTGGTTTACTTTTATTCACAATTTCCCCTAATGCATAAGGCGCATAAATTTTTACCTTTACAACTGAGTTGTCATATGTTTAACCCAGTGGTTCTCAACCTTTTTGGGCTCAGGGCCCATTTGTAAATGTTTATGGCCTGTCACAACCCAGTAAATACTCTAGGGGTGGAGGCCTTGGGTGATTTTGGTCAGATCCTGTCCTGCCTGGCACTCACCCTACAGTGGCGGCTCCTGCAGCTCCTGTGTTGTGGTGCTGGCTTGGCTTGGCTCTCCGCTCCAGGCATTGCAACCTCTGGGGTTGTAGCACTGCTCAGGTTTGCCCCGCCCCCACAACTGGACCAAATTTGTGTGAGTGGAGTTGTGACCTGGCTCACTCAAATTTGGCCTACCCAGACTCCCCTCATCATGACGGCTGGGCTAAACCTGAGTGGTTCTGGGACCCCAGAGGTTGTAATGCCTGGAGCAGGGAGGCGAGCCCAGCCAACCCTGTAGGACAGGAGTTGTCTCACAACCCTTTGAAACATTCTGGTGACCCCGTTTTGGGTCTAGCTGAAGTCTAGTGAACTGAGTCATAGGATTGTGAGTTAAAATATTTGGGTTCTGATTTTGTTACTGACTTGCTCTGTGACTTTGGACAAGTCTCTTAATCTCTTTTGTTTTCCCCATCTATAAAATGTGAACGATAATACAATATATACCTTTCTGTTTTCCATGCGCACAACATCCATAACACTTCATTATTACTGTTTATTTTATATTAAGGAAAAAATAACAAAAATAGTCTCTATGAGAGAACACAGAGTGTCAGACTCCTCTTTAATGTACTGAATCTCTCTGCTTCACAAAATGGCAACAGTCTCTGCAGACTGCAGATTTCTAGAAGTTTAGTTTCAGTTGTTAATTGAGAATAAAGCAAGATATACTTTTCTTTTTGAAATAAAGTACATAAATGTCAAAAACCTGAAAAAATTGTACAATTCTAGCAAAATCATAAAACTTTTTAAACATTCTTACGTGGCTAACCAGTTTTGTAGAACTTGTAAACCTAAATGATTGATTGTGGTAAATATGGGAGTAGACTGGCTGGCTTTTGGGGACACTGAGCCCTTTTCAGTAGGCAGAATCTTGAAACTTTAGTTGCAGTTTCACCCAGTTTTTTCAATCTGGACTGTTCTCTTTTTGTCTGTCCTACTTTAGAAGAGCAGCATACAGTCTCTTTTTTGTTTGTATTTTAAGCGAGGCGTATGCTTATAAGAAATTATAGAAAATGTTTATTTCAAAGCTCAGCTGGTGGAACAGTCTCATGAAATCCAGCCAGCAAAGCTTGCTTGTCTTAGACTGTTCTTACTGTACTTATCCAAAAATGACTAGTGCAGGTGCTTATCCAGAATGGACCACTGCACAGCAGTTATTCATGGAGCAGTTTATTTTTCAGCGTTAGAATTTTGTTTTTGCTGTGGAGTAAACCAGATAAATAGAGATTGGCATATATGTTATAGGCGTAGCTGGTAGTGCTGCCTATTATTGTCACCTGACAATTTCAAGACCCTGTTTTCAGTGGCTTATAACTTTGCCAGACTTTAACTCAGGGGTGGCCAACCTGAGCCTGAGAAGGAGCCAGAATTTACCAATGTACATTGCCAAAGAACCACAGTAATATGTCAGCAGCCCCGCATCAGCTCTGCTTCCAGCGCCTCCCGCCCACTGGCTGCCCCGCCGATCAGCGCCTCCTCCTCCCTCCCCGCACCTCCTGATCAGCTGTTTTGTGGCGTGCAGGAGGCTCAGGGGGATGGGGGAGGAGCGAGGGCATGGCAGGCTCAGGGAAGAGGGCTGGAAGGGATGGAGTGTGGGCAGGGCCTGTGGCAGAGCCAGGGGTTGAACAGTGAGCACCCCCCGGCACATTGGGAAGTTGGCGCCTGTAGCTCCAGCCCCGGAGTCGGTGCCTATACAAGGACCCGCATATTAACTTCTGAAGAGCCGCATGTGGCTCTGGAGCCACAGGTTGGCCACCCCTGCTTTAACTGTTCATGCTGAAATTTTCTATTCTGGGTGTCTGCCTTGGGCTGATTATTTTATTTTAATTTTTTGGGAAACTGTCAGCAAAAATGGTTCAGCAGTTTCTGAGAACACAGTAATTGAAATACATTATTTTGCCCATGTTAAAAGAAATTCTTATAACCATTTCACTGAGAACCCTTTTGTTCAGGAACTTGAAATTTGGCAGGGGGTGGTGTTTGTGTCTGGGAAATGCTTTTTGCCCAAGTTATAAGCCACTGAAAAAGGTCTCAATTGGCAAATTGTCAGTAGAGACTTGTGAGAGTTTAGGAGCTAAATTCTCTAAGAGTACATCTCTTCTGAGCATGCTCCATCCCAGGGCTGAAGGGTCTGAGCATGATTTTCCTACAACTGTTGTTCTGGACACCAGAACTGAGAACAGGGAGACTATGACCAGGTCTGCACTGCAAACTTACATTGGTATAACTGCGTCGCTCAGGGGTGTGAAAAATCCACAGACCTGAGTGACGTGGTTATGCTGATCTAACCCCCAGTGTAGACAGCACTATGTTAATGGGAGCGCTTCTCCCACTGATATAGCTACTGCCTCTTGTGGAGGTGGATTAACTATGCTGATGGAAGAAGCTCTCCAGTTGGCATAGTAGCATCTTCACTAAAGCACTACAGTAGTGTAGTTGCACCACTGCAGCTTTTTAAGTGTAGACCTGCCCGATATCTCCAGTGTTCTCTGTGCCCCAATGCTGACTTCCCAGGAAGTGTGGAGGAAGATTGCAGCCTGACTTAAATGTAGAGGGAACAAGAGCTGCGTCTGGTGGGGGGTGGGGAGAGGGAGTAGATTGGGATAAAGAGCTGGGGGGGCAGGAAACTGTAGGAACTGGCAGGGAAGGGATGGAAAAAAGGCTGAGGGCATGTCTATACTTAGGCCATGCTACACTACAAAATTATGTCAACCTAATTTATGTAAGCGTGCAGCCACCACAGTTATTAAATTGCTTGTGTGTGCGCACACTTGGCTCCTTGTGTCAACAGTGCGCATCCTCACCAGGAGCACTTGTATTGATTGTATTGTCAGTGTGGGGCATTGTGGGATGGTTCCTGAAAACCAGTAATAGTTGACATAAACAACACAGTGTCTGCACTGACACTGCGTCGACCTAATTACATCGCCGATTTAGTAACACCACCTCCCTGAGCAGCATAGAGGGACACTTCAGTGGGAGCCAAATTTAAGTAAAGACACTTCCACAGCTAAGTTGAAGCAAGACAGTTTATGTTGACCTACCCTGTAGCATAGACCAGGCCTTATAGTGCTGCAGTGGCACAGCTGCAGCACTTAGTGAAGATACTAGTATCAAGAATGAGGAGACTGGTGTGAGGAGTAATGGCCATTACTTTGTGGCCTGAGTTGCTATTCAGAACTTACATTATTGAAAAGTAAAACATTATTGTAATCTGGTTTATGAGTGTAATGTGCATTAGTTTAGATTTATAAAAAGGCACTCCTTCAAAGGCTCTGGGAAACCAGACATCAGTTCGAATTGCAAAGATATATAAAAAACATGCTGTTAGCTTTTCTATTTTACAGAAGTCAACAGGCTCCGATAAACACACCAATACCCTGCAATACTTCAGATATTATCCATCCATTTGTACTCTAACTCTCTCCAAAATCCTGGAGAAACTGTCAGCAGAACCATGCACAAGTCCCACCTATTTCCTATGATGATCACATGGACTCCTCTGCTGTACTCTGCAGTGAAGCCACAGCAGCATATACACGCCTATTTGGGATGTTGGGTACCTACTCGAATGGCTAGCCTGTGTTGCCACCGCTTCACTGCTGCTGTTATTTGCATTAGCCAGATCAGCATTTCTCAAACTGGGAGTCCCTATCCAAAAGGTCATAAGGCTATTGTTGGGGGCGGGGAGGGTCGCAACAACTGTTAGATCCTTTGCATTTCATTACAGTGCTTAAATAGTTAACTAAGATTACCATACATCCAGGTTTTCCCAGACATGACCTCTTTTTTGATTCTCCGATCTCCATCCACGTGGATTTTTGAAATATGAACAAATGTCCATGATTATGAGCTAGGTGGCCAGAGAGTGGTGGCTGCTGGCCAGGCATCAAGCTCTGAAGGCAGCGCTGCCACCAGCAGCAGCACAGAAGTAAGGGTGGCATGGTATGGTATTTTTGGGGGGGAGAGTTGTCACAGCCTGAAATATTTTCAAAGGGGAGCCTAGCAAAAAAAAGTTTGAGAATTCCTGAACTAGATCAAAGCTAGCTTGGGTATGCTGCAGTCACACCTCTGATAGCAGTGTAGACTCCCCTGAGTCTGGCAGTGTGTAAGTTCAGCATCAACTTGGAACATCCACTAGCCAAAGTAGCTCCGTATCTGGCTTAAGTGGCATCCATCTCCCTGCTCTTATCTCTGAGAACCTGGTGCCAAGGTCCTCAGATTTCCCCAGGTTGACCTATTTCAGTGCTGATATTCTGGCACTGTTGACAAAGTGATGAGGTCTCTGGGTCCCACTGGTATGACCGAATTCGACCCTGGCATCTTGGCACCATTGACACAATGTATTGACCAAGATTGCCGAGCATCATAGATCCTGGTGAACCACTTGATTAGGTGGTCCGGTGTCCATTATAGATAGCATTAATGTTACCACAAATTCCAGGTCATCTAAATCTGGTGCTAAGGTTTCAGTACCACTTACCTAAACTGGTCCAGCACCAGTATAAGTAGTGTTAAACCAGGAAAAATCTGAGGAACGAAAACCATGCCTACTGGGTCTAGTGCCAAGGATCCAGCATAACTTGAAGTGACTCAGTGCACAGTAAAAGTGGCACTAAGGTTGATCTTAGTTGAAGTGGCTATGAACCCAAATCAAGTGGCAATAGGAACCTCAGATCTACCTGAGTCAAAATGTAATTCAGTGACAAGAACTAGCACTAATAACTTGGGTAAGTCTCATGATGAAATGGTTTGGTGCCCAGTGTCAGGAACACTCAAATCCCTAGGTTTGCACAGGAGAACTGGGTCCCAGGCTGGCATGATTCACTGTCTCTGAAGTGCTACTTGCCAGAAGAGTATTATACCCTACATAAGTGTCACCAAGATTACCTGATTTGTCACAGGTTCAGGAGAATTACATATTGTGATGCTTTAGGTCAAGTATAAGTGGCACATAGGTCCCTAGACCTATTTACATCAATTGAGTCTGGTTCAGAGAACCTGGCACCATAGATCTCTGATCCTTTGGGGTCTGGTAGGTTGGCACCTCTAAAATCTGGGTCTACTATCCTGGTCTCACTTATATACTACTGAGACATGATAACTACCAATGATTTATTCCCAGAGCCTGTAGGGATAGTTAACTGAAGCTCTAGGCATTTCTTTTATTGGAGTCTTTCCAGATGAAATTGGTAGAACTGTTCAATGTTTCCAGGCCCAGGTTCTGATGAGGACCTGGAGCAGTGTTAGTTGGCACTGAAACCCTTCAGAATTGTGTTACGGGTTTTCCCCAGATGGTATGGATAGTGATTTCAGCTTCCACCTGTGCCTGCTTTGGTCAACAGTTCTCACTCACCTTGCAACACTCTAGCCTTTGACGGGATTGCTCTGTGTACTAGTAGGGTTATTTAAAATGACTGTTTTGCCACCAGGGTTGTGCCGAAGGAAACTGGAATTCTTTAGATTAGTATACTTGGTTGTGCTGTGAGTGCCACAGGATGGATGTATTAATTTAGTTGCCCAAATGATATTTCTTCTAATGCATGTATCTCTCTTGGTATGGAATTGGAATCTTGTTTCTCAGAATTTGTTGGACCTCTGGTCTGCTACTTGATAGAATATCACCTGTACTATACACCTGAGAAGAGGACATTGCTCCTAACCATAGCTACTGCTTGGACTTATTGAGATACAGACCACATAGGCTGTTTTCTATAAACTGTAATCTATATGGAAAATGTGATTTGGTCAGTCAGTGCCCTCATCCCCATTTCCAGTCTCAAATCACCTCTGTTTCTATCTCAAACTGGTTGCTAGCATGACTGTATTTCCCCAAGTCTCTTTTACATTCTTGTTAATCCAGGTCTTCATTCACCTGCATTTATCAGAAGGTATTCAACTAAGCTGATGGCAGCCTCAATTGCATGGCTTCTCTCTCTTTTGTAGAATTTGCAAAGCTGTTGCTTGAAGCTCTCTCTATTTTTTTTAATTGCCCTTCACTGAGGTCTGATGTGAGAGAGTGAAATTTTGGTCACTTCAATACACACTTGACCTGTCACCTACAGCTCATGCTTGCTTTGGCAGTATTGTAGTTCTTGTTCACCTAGAGTGCTTGCACCCACCTTCCTAGGGGTTTGTAGTGCTTGCTGATCTCCCATAAGTGGGAATATGTAGAGGCCACTCAAAGGAATGAGAGGTTACTTACCAGTAACTGTTGTTCTTTGAGAGTGTTGTCCCTGTGTATTTACATTTCCCACCCACCTTCCTCACTTTGGAGTGTCAGGTAAAGAATTCCAAAATTAGGGAAGAAACTGGAGGGAAGTTGGTGTCACTCCTCCTTTTACACTCTCAGAATCTTTTGCAAGGTAAAGGGGTACGTGGCCCTAATTGACACTGCTCGCTACAAGAATTCTGCAACTTGATGCCAGTAGCAAAATATCCCTCAAATGTGAATATGCAGAAGCAAGACTATCAAGTAACAGTAGCTACTGGTAAGCATCCTCTTGTTCCTCATGGTGAGTTTACATGTACTGTTGGGTGAAAAGCTGAAAGAACATTGTTGGCCTTCATCAGAGGTCTGCCACCAGGTGCTTTTGGGAAGTGGGGATGAGGCTAAAGTTGTTGAGGGATGGTGTTGTGCGCTCTCTACTAATTTCATTTCCTTTACTGTATGTGGGAATTACACAAATGCACTGTATTTGCTGCATTAGCATAACAAGGGCCAATAAAGCAATTTTTTAGGCTGACATCCTTTAGAAACTGGCCTCATCACATACTATTAAGATGTTTTATCTTTATCCAATGCCCTCTTTGCATCTGAAAAAATGGTACGAGTCATTTATGTTTCATCTACTAATGTCATTTAGTAGTAACAAAAAGAGGACTTGTCAGCTTTCCAGCAGCTATTTTTAAAAAAGCCATCAATGTACTTTTTAGCTTGGAATAGTGGGGATTGTTTTTCTTTTTTACGTCTTTGATAATTAATATGCTTTTTGGGTGGTTGTGTCCTTTATTTGATTTCTCTTTTGCAGTAATTCATAGATTTTAAGGCCAGAAGGGGCATTGTGATTATCTAATTGGATATCCTACATAACACAGACCATAGAACTTCTTTTAATTTAATTCCTGCTTCATGCCTAATAACTGTGGTTGAACTAGAGCAAATTTTTTAGAAAAAATATTCAATCTTGATTTTAACATTTCCTGTAATGGAGAATCCACCACAACAGTTGGTAGGTTGTTCCAGTGATAAATTACCCTCATTATTAAAAAAATGTGCCTTATTTTTAGTTTCAATTTGTCTAGCTTCAGCTTTTGACCATCTGATCTTGTTATACCTTTGTCTGCTCGATTAAAGAGTCTATTATCAAATTTATTTTCCGCATCTAGGTACTTACAGACTGTAATCAATTCGCTCCTTATCCTTCTCTTTGATGATCTAGATAGAATTGAGCTCCTTGAATCTCTCACTGTAAGGCATGTTTTCCAATCCTTTATTCATTCTCATGGCTTTTATGAACTCTGTTGAATTTATCAACATACTGCTTGAACTGTGGATACCAGAACTGGACACAATATTCCAGTAACAGTTGCACCAGTACCAAATGCAAAGGTAATACAACCTCCTTACTCTGACTTGATATTCCCCTGTGTATACATCTAGAAATAACATTAGTCCTTTAGCCATAGCATCACGCTGCAGGCGTATGTTCAGCTGATTATCCACCATGACCTCCAAGTCTTTTTTTTAGAGACACGGCTTCCTAGGATAGAGTTTCCCATCCTGTAAGTATGGCTTTCATTCTTTGTTCCTAGATGCATAACTTTACATTTGGCTATGTTGAAATGCATTTTGTTCCTCTTAACACTACTTTTAAAAGCCCCGGTAGTTTTCACAGTCTGTTTCCTTTCCCCCGTCCATGATCTCAGCCCAAAAGTTCCCTTCTTGTCTCTCAAAACCAGATGTTGCTACTTTTTAGTTATTATGCAATTGCAGGAATTTTTTAAAGTTTACATTAGAAATGTAAAAAACCTATTAGCTAAAGCATGTTGCTCCCTAATACGTGCTTCCCGAGTCCAATTCCAACTGAATACCCTTCCTGCTCTCAAATAAACTTACTTATACTGTTTTTCCTTTTGTAAGAATTTCTTTAAAGGGACACTATTCAAATAGTCTGTGCATCAAATTTGACCTACCGTAACATTTTCATAATCTGGGGCAATGGCCTGTGGATTATAAATATTTTTGTTGTTTTAAATCCACCAATCTTGTTCAGAAAAATTAAGAAACAACAACAACAACAAAGTAAAAAGGGCTGTGGAGGAGGGTAATTGTGTTGGCACTGGGAATGAAATCTCTGCCAGGTTCTTCCCCTCTAGGAGGTGCTCTATAGCACAAAATTTTACCATTTCTGAACACAGTTGTGAAAATTCTGATAATTGACAAGAGGCTGACTGTGACGTGGCAGTCAGTGTATACCAGGACAACTCATGCTAGCGATTTGTCTGGTCAATGCTAAATTCAAAATTGTGGTCAGTATTGTATCAGCTAACTTGATTCTGCAAAACCAGGTTTGGACATAGTAAAATTTTGCAGTAAAGACAACCTATGAGAGATTCCTCTGAATTCTTTTATGAGGGAAAGAGGTTTGTCCCTTTCACCTTCACCCTCCCACTCTCCCTTCCCCCAAACATGAAATAGGGGGTTTGACCCTCAAATCCTCTGTATGTACAGTATGAAGATTCTGTGGATGTCGTGGGATTCACTGGTGGTCCTTTGCCTCTCATCTATCTTCACAGATATCTGTTCCTCATCCCAGTCTGTAGCTGACCCAACAATCTCCCTGGAAAGGGAGAGGAGGATTTCCATAATGTGAAGAGGCTCTGCAAGAAAATTATACTTTATATAGCCTATATTATCTTTTGTGCAGATCCCCTAATTTGTTGAGCAGGGGTAACAATGTGAATCCTCTAACCTACCCCATCCTTAAACCGACAGAACTCCCTGTAGGGATTGCAACAGGCAGGAGTTATATTGTGGAAGTCACTGGGCCCTCTTCCCCTGTGGCCTATAATGGTACTTTATGACAGTAGTTTTGTTCTGCTCCTATAGAAAAGTGGCTAGCAGACAGAGCACAAGTTAACGAACAAACCCTATTGCCAGAATTTTCAATATCATCAACAATGATAATAACAAATTAAGAAGTAAACCAAAATAAATCATATTGATTTTTAAACATAAGTTTGGGGGTGAGGATCAGACTTGGTGGTTGTACCAGATAAGGGTCTAGGAATTAATGCAACATGCAAATGAACGACTCTTTCAGTTACAGAGGTGACCCCTCCATAACAGGGTTGAGATTCATTTGCAGGGCAGTATCGGGAAGGGAAACCTACACTATTGCTAGAAATACTGTAACAGTTCTATGGCTAAATAGAGGACTTAAGTCTTCAGTGATGTAAATCTAGTAATTTTCACCTGTACTGAAAAGAAAATTAATTAGAACAATGCAGGAGATAAGTATCTTAAGAAAAATTAAAAGGAGTAGAAGTAAAACTGATATAAAAAGTTTAGTAATGGACATTGATCTTTGGAGTTATTTGAAATTATGAAGAAGTCACTTTATTTCACTTAATTAATAAATAGGGTGCAGCCAGATCATCCCCTCTCTGTCAAGAGGTGATTCATCTATGGGACTGTGCATACATCACCAGATCAGTCTCATTCCTCTATACTTACCAGGTGTTCAGAACAAACAGCAGACCAACATGGCAGGAAGTGCTTTTTCAGTCACAAATGGACTTTCAAAGATTCAGTCCTCTATCAAGTCATCCTCAAATGGAGTCTTCCTTCCACAGGCCTGTTTGCCACCAGTTTGAACAAGAAGTGTCAGGCATTTTGCTCCGGAAGAGACATAAGCCCACGCTCCCTTTCAGATGCATTCCTGATCCCGTGAAACAGAGGGCTGATGTGCTTTTCTTTCATTAATTCTCAGAACAGTAAGGCAGGACAAAGTCTTCCTTTGTGCATGGGTGCATCAGTTCTGTGGTATTCACAACTGATGCAACTATTAACCTATCTGCCCATCACTCTTCCAGATCGCCTGGACATTGTTTCACAACCCTGGTCCTACACCCAGACCTCTCTTCTCTACATCTGACAGCCTGAAGCTGCTCTGCAAGATACAAAATATTCTGATTCAAACAGGAATGTTTCTGCAAAACTACTGAGACTCTCCAAATGGGAATCAGATTTGTACTGAGATCTCCTATGAACTAAATAAATTAGGTCCATCCTTTCATATTAGAGCACATTCCACTAGGGCCCAAGTGACCTCCTTGGCATGTTTGTGGAACATCCTTATATCAGAAATATGCAGTGCAGGCACTTGGAGCTCAGTGTGTACTTTTATTCAGCACTACCCATTGGTTGCAGCTGCTGGGTCTGGTGCCCTGTTTAATAGGACAGTCTTTATTTAACCAGGATTCTTGGCACCTACCACCTTAGGGAGATAACTGATAGCCAGATGCATGGAGTGGATCTATGTCATCAAATACTTGAACAAGAGAGATGGTTACTGACCATACAGTGACTGTGGCTCTGAGATGTTTTGTCCACATAGATTCCATAACCTGCCATCCTTTCTGGTACTGCAGAGTCCTTTTGCTTTGGGATACTATATTGGCAAAGGAACTGAGAGGCTTTTGGCCCACTCCACCTTTTAGGTCCCTATGGGGGCTACAAGGACATACAGGGTGCAAGTAGGGCACATGCACACCTAGAGTGGGACCTATGTGGACGAAATATCATGAAGAACCGTAGTTACTGTAAGGTAAGTAACCATTCTTTCTCAGTGTGGAAAAGTTAACATGGAGGGATTTAATGACTAGGGGCTCAATCCTGCAAGTCCTCCATGCACTGAACTAGTATTGATTTCTATGTGTGGAACTCCCACCAAAGATTTATATGATCAGGCTCATAGTTTAATTTTATAAAATCAGAGAAATGTAGGGCTTGAGGGACCTCGAGTGGTCATCTAGTTCAACTCCCTGAGCTGAGGCAGATCCAAAACACCAGTCAGGGGTCATCTAGGTATACTTAGACCCACCTACTCTGTCTAACCTGTTCTTAAAAACCCCAGTGGCAGGAATTCTACAAACTCTCTTGGAAGCCTATACCTGTGCTAAGTAGCCTTATAGTTAGAAGGTTTTTCTTAATATCTAACCTATATCTCCCTTACTGAAGATTAAGCCCAATGCTTCTTGTCTTACCTTCAGTGAGAATAATTGATCACGGTCCTCTTTATGACAGACCTTAACATATTTGATTACTGCTATAGGTCCCCCCTTAGCCTTCTTTTCTTAAGACTAAACATGCCTAGTTTTTTATAACCTTTCCTAATAGGTCCAGTTTTCTAAACCTTCTATCATTTTTTACTCTCCTCTGGACACTCTCCAATTTATCCACATCTTTCTTAAAGTGTGGAGTCCAGAACTGGACACAGTTCCAACTGAGGCCTCACCAGTGTTGATTAGAGCAGGACAGTTATCTCCCATGTCTTCCATACAACACTCCTGTTAATCCACCCTAGAATGATATTAGCCTTTATTGCAACTGTATCACATTGTTGGTTCATAGTCAGTACACAAGAACTCCAGATTCTTTTCAGCAGTATTATCACCTAGCCAGTTATTCCCCATTTTATAGCTGTGCATTTGATTTTTTCCTTCCTAAATGTAGTACTTTGTACTTGGCTTCATTGAATTTAATCTTGTTTTTTTCAGATCAATTCAACAGTTTGTCAAGGTTGTTTTGAATTCTAATCCTGTCCTTCGAATTGCTTGCCACCCCTCAGAACTTGGTGCAATCTGCACATTTCATTAGCGTACGCTCCAGTTCATTATTCAAGTCATTAATGAAAATATTGAATCATGCCAGAACCATGTCAGAGCCCTGCAGTATCCCACTAGATATGTCATCCCAGTTTGAGAGCAAACTGTTGTACTCTTTGAGTACAGTCTTTCAACCTGTTTTGCACACACCCTATAGTAATTTCATCTAGGCCACATTTCACTAGTTTGTTTATGAGAATGTCATATGGGGCTGTGTCGAAAGCCTTACTAAAATCAAGATATGTCATGTCTGCAGCTTTCCCCCATCCAATAGGCCAGTAACCCTTTAAAAGAGAGAAATTGGGTTGGTTTGGCATGATTTATTCTTTACAAATCTATGTTGGACACTACTTATAACTTTATTATCCTCTAGTTCAGGGGTAGGCAACCTATGGCACGCGTGCTGAAGGCAGTACGCGAGCTGATTTTCAGTGGCACTCACTGCCCGGGTCCTGGCCACCAGTCCGGGGGGCTCTGCATTTTAATTTAATTTTAAATGAAGCTTCTTAAACATTTTAAAAACCTTATTTACTTTACATACAACAATAATTTAGTTATATATTATAGACTTATAGAAAGAGACCTTCTAAAAACGTTAAAATGTATTACTGGCACACAAAACCTTAAATTAGAGTGAATAAATAAAGACTCGGCAATCCACTTCTGAACGGTTGCCGACCCCTGCTCTAGTTGCTTAAAAATTGATCATTTAATAATCTGTTTCAGTATCTTTCCAGGTATCGAAATTAGGCTGAGTGGTCTATAGTTCCCTGATTCCTCTTTATTTCCCTTTTAAAAGATAGATACTCTGTTTGCCATTCTCCAGTCAGCTGGGATCTTACATGTCCTCCACAAGTTCTCAGAGGTAATTGCTAACTGCTTCAAACTTGCTTCAGCGAGTTTCTAAGTACCTTAGGATGAATTTAATCAGGTCCTGCCAGTTTAAATACATCTAATTTATTTAAATAGTCTTTAATCTGTTCTGGCTTGTGTTCCTTCCCCATTGTTGTTAATATTAATTTTGTTAAGTGTCTGATCACAATTAACATCTTAGTGATGACTGAAGGAAAATAGGCATTAAACACCTCAGACTTCTTGATATGATCTGTTATTAGCTCTTCTTCCCTGCTAAGTAGTGGACCTACACATTCCTTTAGCTTTCTCTTGCTCCTAATGTATTTATAGAACCTCTTTTTATGTCCTTTGGTAGATGTAACTCATTTCATGCCTTAGGCTTTCTGATTTTGTCCCTACATCAGTGGTGGGCAACCTGCAGCCCATCAGGGTAATCTGATTGCGGGCCGTGAGACATTTTGCTGATGTTGACCGTCCGTATGCACGCCCCGTCTTCCCCCTCCCCCTCCCCCGCAGCTCTCAGTGACTGCGGTTTGCCGTTCCCAGCCAGTGAGAGCTGCTGAAAGCGGTGGGCCACAGGGACGTGCTGGCCACCACTTCCCGCAGCTCCCATTGGCCGGGAACAGAGTACCGTGGCTACTGGGAGCTGTGGGGGGCCATGCCTGCAGATGGTCAACATCAGCAAAATGTCTCAAGGCCCGCAATCAGATTACCCTGACTGGCCCCCTCAGGCCGCAGGTTGCCCACCACTGCCCTACATGCTTGTGCTATTCTTTTGTACTCATCCTTAACAATTTGTCTGTGTTTCCCCTGTTTGTGGATTCCTTTTTGATTTTCAGAGCATTAAAGAGCTCCTGATGAAACCATATTGGTCTCTTGCTATTCTTCCTGTCTTTTTGTCTCATCAGGATAGTTTGACATTGTGCCTTTAATATTCTGTTTGAGAAATTGCAAGCTCTCCTGAATGCCTTTTTCTCTTAGATTTTCTTCCCATAGGACCTAGAGATGTAAATAGAGGGTAAAAAAAGTAACCGTTTAACCTATTGAAATTAAATCGGTTAAACGTTTAATGGGGAATTAGGGGTGAACAGGTGCTGCAGCCCCCCCATGTTTTACGCAGGGCTCTGCTTCCCCCTGCGTGCCTGGAATCCCCATTGCCCCACCCCTCACGTGCCCGGGGTCCTGGCGCCCCCCCCACCTCCCCGCATACCTGGGGTCCTGGCTACATCCTGTCCCGGCTGCCCCCCCATGCCCGGGGTCCCGGCTGCTGGCCCTGCGCCTGGGGCTCTGCTTGCTTATGTCGATTCCACGTGCACAGTTGCTGGAGATTTTTCCCTTAGTGGTATCCATAGGGCAGGCCCTAGCGCTCCCTGGAGCCCTGCGCTCATGCGTCAGTATAAGTGGCGTCGCCAGCCCCGCACCCTCTCGGTTCCTTCTTACCGCCCATGACAATTGCTGGAATGGTCTCTGGCTTTTGCAAGGCTTTCTTACCCTAGCGGTTGTATATAGTTTCTCTTGTTAGTTAGCTAAAATACTGTTATAGTGTAGATAGTTGTCCCAGCCTTTGTGAAACTTCATCCCAGGGACTGGGTATGCCCTGGTCTACGGGTTTCAAGCCATGTTCCATCTGTGGCAAACTCATGCCAGTGAGTGACCTGCATTCAGCTTGTCTGAAGTGCCTCGGGGAAGCTCCCATCAAAGATAAGTGCAAAATCTGTAGGGGCTGCAGGGCAATGACTCAAAAAGATAGAGACATTCCCCTGAAGGCTCTACTAATGGAGGCGGCTCTTAGACCATCTTCAGAGCCATCCTGCTCCAAATCAGTGCCAAGTACTTCGGCCTTGGTGCAAAGTGCACCTCGGCACCATGCACTTCCTGGCGCCGCTCACCTTCTCCGGCACCGAGATGAAGGCACAAGCAAGAGCATGTGGAGAGAGTGCTTGCCAGCACCGAGAGGGGACACAAGGGGGGCAGGTGACATATTGAGAGCCTTGCCTGGCCACTTGTCCTCCCCAGAGCCATGGTTGGCTCCAGGGACCCTGCCAAGGGCACCGAGCCCTATTCAGGACCTGCTTCTGACTTCTGGAAGTGGTTGTTGTCCCTCGCACCTGTGGGCCCTTTCAACATCGGAGGCCTTCCAGGCAGTCAAAGACTTAGTGTCCCTCCCGGTGCTGCCCACTCCCCAAGGACCTATCCCAGCAGGGAATAGAAGGGTGCGCAGATTGGACAGTTCAGCAGCAGCGGTAGCAGCGCCCTCTAGGAAGAAGCCCTGCATGGTCCCACTGCTATGGTCACCGGCCCGGCATCGATCTCCGCCCCCCTGGAACAGCTTGGTCGCAGAACAGGTGGGTCTCCGCCTTGGTCTCAAGGTGAAGAGTCTTCATTGGACTCAGAGGTAGAGTTGGTGGCACCTCGGAAAAGTACCGGGTACTGGCATATGCACCAGACTTTGGAGCTGGCATTGCAGCCACAGGTTGTCCACCAGCCTGGCCTATGCAGTGGCAATACTGGAAGCCATAGGGGTTCCCACTGGTATTGGGACCCTCTTTGAACTGGTCATACTCGATGGTGTCGGAGAGGTGGCAAATGAGAGGGACGGGAGAGGCCAACCTAGCGCCACCCCGAAAAATAAGGAGTCTAAAAGACTGGTCTTATTCGTGAGGAAAGTTTATTCAACAGTCAGTCTCCAACTTCTCATACTAAACCAGCAGGCCTTGTTGGAGAGATATGACTTTAATTTTTGGGACTCAGTGGCCAAATTTAGAGACTCCCTGCCACAAGAGTCAAGGCAGGAGCTCTTGGTCATTCTTGAGGAGGGCAAAACCGTGGCCAGAGCCTCCCTCCCAGCAGCCCTAGATGCAGCTGATTCGGCAGCCAGAGCAATGGCAACAGCAGTCTTGATGAGGCGTTGTTCATGACTGCAATCGTCGAGCTTCTCCTAAGAGGAAAAATGCGCTGTTCTCTAAACAGACAGACGTCAGGCTGCATGGCCTCAAGGATTCGAGGGCCGCAGTTTTAATCGCACTGTTAAACAATTAAATACCATTTGAATTTTTATTAAATATTTAAATATTTTGGATGTTTTCCCACATTTTCATATATATTGTATTCTGTGTTGATTGAAATCAAAGTGTATATTATATTAAAAATGATAAACAAAAGAAATAGAATTTTTCAGTTCATCTCATACAAGTACTGTAGTGCAATTGCTTTGTCGTGAAAGTGCAACTTACAAATGTAGATTTTTTTTTTACATAACTGCACTCAAAAACAAAACAATGTAAAACTTCAGAGGCTACAAGTCGACTCAGTCCTACTTCTTGTTCAGCCAACTGCTAAGTCAAACAAGTTTGTTTACATTTACAGGAGATAATGCTGCCCTCTTCTTATTTACAGTGTCACCAGAAAATGAGAACAGTCATAGCTCAGTGGTTTGAGCATTGGTCTGCTAAACTCAGGGTTGTGAGTTCAATCCTTCAGGAAGCCGTTTAGAGAACTGGGGTAAAAATCTGTCTGGGGATTGGTCCTGCTTTGAGCAGGGAGTTGGATTAGATGACCTCTTGAGGTTCCTTCCAACCCTGATATTCTATGATTTTCATGGCACTTTTGTAGCCGGCATTGCCAGATATGCTAAAGATGCCCCTTCATACTTCGGCCACCATTCCAGAGGACATGCTTCCATACTGATGATGCTTGTTTAAAAAAAAGGTTAATTAAATTTGTGACCGAATTGCTTGGGGGAGAATTGTATGTCCCCTGCTCTGTTTTACCCGCATTCTATATATTTCATGTTATAGCAGTCTCGGATGATGACCCAGCACATTGTTCATGTTAAGAACACTTTCACTGCAGATTTGACAAAACCCAAAGAAGGTACCAATGTGAGATTTCTAAAGATAGCTATAGCACTTGATGCAAGGTTTAAGAATCTGACGTGCCTTCCAAAATCTGAGAGGGACGAGGTGCAGAGAATGCTTTCAGAAGTTAAGAACAACATTCCGATGTGGAAACTACAGAACCCGAACCACCAAAAAAGAAAATCAACCTTCTGCTGGTGGCATCTGACTCAGATAATGAAAATGAACATGTCAGGCCGCACTGCTTTGTATTGTTATCGAGCAGAACCCGTTATCAACGTGGATGCATGTCCCCTGGAATGATGGTTCAAGCATGAAGGGACATATGACTCTTTAGCGCATCTGGCATGTAAATATCTTGTAACGCTGGCTACAAGAGTGCCATGAGAATGCCTGTTCTCACTTTCAGGTGACATTGTAAACAAGAAGCGGGCAGCATTTTCTCCTGCAAATGTAAACAAACTTGTTTGTCTGAGTGATTGGCTTAACAAGAAGTAGGACTGAGTGGACTTGCAAGCTCTAAAATTTTACATTGTTTTATTTTTGAATGCAGGTTTTTTTGTACATAATTCTACATTTGTAAATTCAACTTTCATGATACAGAGATTGCACTACAGTACTTGTATTGGGTGAATTGAAAAATACTATTTCTTTTGGTTTTTTTACAGTGCAAATACTTGTAATCAAAAATAAATATAAAGTGAGCACTGTACACTTTGTCTTCTGTGTTGTAATTGAAATCAATATATTTGAAAATGTAGAAAAACATCCAAAAATATTTAAATAAATGGTATTCTATTATTGTTTAACAGTGTGATTAATCGCGATTAATTTTTTTAATCGTGTAATTAAGCATGATTAATTTTTTAATTGCTTGACAGCCCTAGTTATAAGCGTTGGCAGCCCTTGTCTTTTACCTCAGCCTCCCAGTCTGGCTCAAGGAGATACCTGAATGGGCCTAGACAGGCCTTTTGAGGGTGCACCCAAGGGCAGTATACTGGACTTGAACCAGGATCCATCCCCCTCTTTTGTTTTTGGACTGCCTGTTTCTTTTCAGTTCTGCATGGTCCCACATAATCTCGGACTGTTGGGTGCTCAGCACAGTGTCAACTGGGTACACCCTGCAGTTTTCGTCCACCCTTCCCTCCTACCCACCAACCCCGCCCCCTTCAGGGACCCTTCTCATGAGCAACTTCTCACCCAGGAGGTAGAAGCACTTTTGTGGGCGGAGGCCGTAGAGGAAGTTCCTCCAGGCTTGAGAGGGAAGGGGTTTTACTTCAGATATTTCCTAATCCTGAAGGCCAAAGGGGGCCTCAGGCCTATCCTGGACCTGTGTCGCCTCAACAAGTATCTCAGGAAATTGAAGTTTCTCATGGTCTCCCTGGCCTCCATTATTCCCTCCCTGGATCTGGGAGACTGGTACGCCGCCCTCAACCTAAAGGACACACATTTCCACATCTCAATTTTCAGAGGGCACAGGAGATTCCTCTAGTTCATGCTTGGCCTACACCATTATCAGTTCACTGCCCCTCACTTCAGACTATTGGCTACCCAAAGGTTTTTCACAAAGTATATGGCAGTGGTTGTGGCTTACCTGAGACGTTTAAATGTCCAAATCTTTCTGTACCTCGACGATTCCACATCTCCATCTTCAAAGAGCACAGGAGATTCCTCCAGTTCGTGGTGGGCCAGCACCACTACCAGTTCACTGCCCTTCCTTTTGGACAATTGGCTGCTCCAAGGGTTTTCAGAAAGTATATGACCATGGTTGCGGCTTACCTGAGATGTTGAGGTGTCCAAATCTTTCTGTACCTCAATGATTGGCTGATCAAAGGCCATTTGCAAGCTCAGGTCCAGTGCAGTGTCGACTTATTACGGGCCTGCTAATAATTGAACAGAAATCAATGCTGTTCCCAGTTCAGAGAATAGAGTTTATCGGGGCAGTGCTCGACACCACTCAGGCCAGAACCTACTCACCAGAGTCCCAGTTCTGAACAATGTCGGGCCTTATTGCCTACGTCAAGGCCCACCCGCTCACGACTATGGGGGTGTACCTCAGGTTGCTGGGTCACATGGCAGCATTTACTTACGTGGTACAGTATGTGCAACTGTGGCTCAGACCCCTACAGATGTGGTTGGCATCAGTCTACTTTCCGGGCAGGCACCACTTGGATGTGATTCTCACAGTCCCACCAACAGTCTTAGCATCACTGACTTTGTGGATAGACCCACGGTTGGTGATGGTACCCTTCGCAGCCCTATACCTTTTGGCAACTTTGGTCTTGGATGCTTTGGACCTGGGGTGAGGTGCCCACCTCGGCAGTCTCAGAACCCAGGGCCTCTTGTCCTAGGAGGTGTTTTCCTTGCACATAAATGTCAGGGAACTCAGAGTCATAAGATAAGCCTGACAGGTGTTCCTCCCCCATCTATCAGGCAAGGTAGTACAAGTCTTGACAGACAATACAGCCATCATGTTCTACATCAATAAACAAGGAGAACCTTGCTCTTCAGCCCTGTGTCAGGAGGCCCTCAAACTGTGGGACTTTTGTGTAGCTCATGTCATCCACCTCAAGGCAGCGCACCTGCCGGGAGGCCAGAATGTGCTGGCGGATCACCTCAGCAGGTCATTCTCTTGCCAAAAGTGTCCCTTCACCCAGAGGTAGTTAACACCATCTTCCAGAAATGGAGGACTCCCTAGGTGGATATGTTTGCCACCAAGCAGAACAGAAAATGCCAAAGGTTCTGCTCGGCACGTGGGCTCAGTTGGGGCTTCCTGTCTGACGCCTTCCTGCTCTCGTGGGTGAGTGGTCTGCTGTATGCCTTCCCGCCAATTCCACTGGTTCACAAGAGCCTCCTAAAAGTCAAGAGGGATAAGGCAGGGTTATCTTGATAGCTTCGGTATGGCCTCATCAACATTGGTTTGGCATGCTACTGGATCTCTCTGTGACAACTCCCCTAGAACTCACACCTTGCCCAGACTTGACCTCACAGAACCAGGTCATACTGCTTCACTTGAACCTTGCCTCCCCGCACGTGATGGCATGGCTGCTGCATGGCAGGAGTGAGCCTGCTCGGAGCAGGTCCAGCAGGTCTTGCTGAGTAGCAGAAAACCTTCCACCAGGGCGACCTACTTGGCAAAGTGGAAGCGCTTCACCTGTTGGTCCTCAGAACGGAGTCTTTCTCCCACCCGGTTGTCCCTGAAGTCCATCTTGGACTATCTGCTCCATCTAAAGCACCAAAGCCTGGCTTTTTCATCGATCAAGGTTCACTTAGCAGCCATCTTGGCCTTCCATCCACCGGTTCATGGTAGATCAGTCTTCTCCCATGAGATGATGGTCAGGTTTCTGAAAGGGTTAGAGAGGCTCTACCTGCAAGTTCATGACTCGATTCCCTCTTGGGATTTAAACCTGGTGGTGTTGAGGCTCGCGGGACCTCCTTTTGAGCTGCTGCCATCCTGTTCCATGCTGTTCCTCTTGTGGAAGGTCGTCTTCCTGGTAGCAATCACTTCAGCCAGAAGGGTCTCCAAGATCAGAGCATTGACATCAGAACCCACCTTATGTAGTGTTCTACAAGGACAAGGTCCAGCTGCACCCTCACCCAGCCTTCCTACCAAAGGTGGTGATGCAGTTCCACAACAATCAGGACATTTTTCTACTTGTCTTCTTTCCAAAGCCTCACAAAACCAATGAGGAGCGTTGGCTGCATACCTTGGATCTTAGATGGGCCCTGGTCTTCTACATCGAAAGAACTAAACCCTTCTGCAAGTTGACGCAGCTCTTTGTAGCAGTGTCGGACAGGATGAAAGGTCTGCCAGAGAATCTTGTCTTGGATAACCATCTGCATCAAGTTTTGTTATGAACAGGCGAAGGTGTTGCCCCTGGCCATCATAACCGCCCATTCCATGAGAGCGCAGGCTTCATCAGCAGTATTCCTCATGCAGGTACCAATCCAGGACATTTGCAGAGCTGCTACCTGGTCTTCGTTCCATACCTTTGCGTCCCACTACCATCATGGGGTTTGGGGCTTTAGCCCTGGCAGGTGCTTTCTGTGAGGCTGAAGCCCTGAGACTCCCCTTGCCGTGGGGCTGAAGTTCCAAGTCCCAGACGGCACTCCCAGCTCTTGAACTTCTGAAGATTATTGTATGCGACTTGGAGGGTCAGTAAGTTTGGCCACCCCTGCTCGTATGTGTCGTATTTGATGTTAGTCCCTGACTCTGCATGGGTTGACCCCTGTGCTTGCACAGAACCCAGTTAATTTCAGTGGAGGTTCATATATGTGCAGATGCAGTGTGTGACACTGCACCCCATATTCTTCACAGTGATGATATTAGGATATGATTATGACCTAATTATAATGTATTTTATGCATGATAAGTCATGTGAGATGTCATTGAAAAGGTAATGATTATCCTATTTGTATGATGTATCATTTTTGTATCTGAAGTTATGAATATTGTCTATGTATCTATTTCAAATGTAGTTACATCTGAGTAACGCCCACTAGACAAGATGCTTTCAATCTAGACAGCTGGGTGGGGAAGAGCCATTAGAGAGAACAATAGGCCTTAGGAGAAGATTATCTCCCACCTGGGGAGCCTTCCTGAGAACACTACAGACAGCCTCCGAGTAATGGCTGCTATGAATCTACAAAGACATGTGATGTGACCACATGTCTCTAGACTCCATCTTGGAATGTGAGTGTTTTTCCACTGGGAAACACCAAGCTTTGAAACAAAGGATTCCCACTATATGCAAAAGCTATATAAGGCGTGGAGTGACATCACCTGGAGTTCTTCGCACCCCATACAAGAAGACTCCTGGAAACACCTGAGGAACAAAGACTGAACTGGGGGAAGTGCTGGACCCAGGCTAAAGGGATTTTTAGCCTGTGAATGGAACACCTGGGGATGCCAAGCTGTAAGCAAGTGCAGCTTGCTCCTTAAGAATCTGCAGCCTACTTATATCATCTCTTTGGATATGAATAGAAGTTTCTCACCCTATTTAGTGTATTAAATTTAGTTTGCATTTTTTTGTTTATTTGCTAGGTAATCTGCTTTGATCTGTTTGATCTTATAATCACTTAAAATCTATCTTTTGTGATTAACTTATTTTTGCTTTATCTACACCAGTGTGTTGGAATTGTGACTCAGGGCAAAAGGCTGTTGCATATTCCTCTCCGCATTGAGGGAGGAGGCGAATTTCATGAGCTTATGTTGTACAGTTTCCTGTGCAGCGCAAGATGGTATAATTTTCGGTTTATACTCCAGGGGGAGTGCATGCCTGAGGAGCTGGTAGTTGCCCTAGCTGTAGTCTTCCTATGCAAGGACTGGTCAGAGCACCTGCGTTTCCCTACCTGTGTGTATGCTGGTGAAAGTGCAGGCTGGAGCCTGGAGGGCTTTGCAGCTTGTCACAGCAGTACAGTGTAGAGCAGACACGGGCAAACTACGGCCCACAGGACTGTCCTGCCCAGCCCCTGAGCTCCCAGCTGGGGAGCCTAGTCCCCGGCCCCTCACCCGCTGTCCCCCCTGCAGCCACGCTGCCGTGCGGGCCACACTCTGGCCCACCACTCCTGCTGGGCAGCGTGGGGAGCGCAGCTGGCTCTGGCTGGGTGTTGCGGCTGCGACCTCCTGCTGCTGGTAAGGGGGCAGGGAGCAGGGGGGTTGGGTAAGGGAGCGGGGAGTCCTGGGGGGCAGTAAGGGAGGAAGGGGCAGTTGGATGGGGCAGTTGGATGGGGCGGAGGTTCTGGGGGGGCGGTCAGGGGATGGGGAACAGGGAGGGTTGGGAGTGAGAGTCCCGGGGGGCCTGTCAGAGGGTGGGGATGTGGATAGGGGTTGGGAGGGCAGTCAGGGGACAGGGAGCATGGGGGGTTGGATAAGGGGGTGGGATCCCGGGGGGCATTTAGGGGAGGGGGGTCCCGGGAGGGGGTGGTCAGGGGACAAGGAGCAAAGGGCAGTTGGATGGGGGTGGGAGTCCAGGGGGCGGGGTGTGGCTAGGGGGCGGGGCAGTCAGGGGACAGGGAGCAGGAGGGTTGGATAGGGGGCAGGGGTCCTAGGAGGGGGCGGTCAGGGGACAAGGAGCAGGGAGTGTTGGATGGGTTGGCGGTTCTGAGGGGGGGCAGTCAGGGGGTGGGAAGTGGGAGGGGGCAGATAGGGGGCGGGGGCTAGGCTTTTTGGGGAGGTAGAGCCTTCCCTACCCGGCTCTCCATACAGTTGCGCAACCCCGATGTGGCCCTCGGGCCAAAAAGTTTGCCCACCCGTGGTGTAGCGGGAGCCCAGACTGCTGGGTCAGGGGGGCTCAGTGGTACCCCAGTTCCAGTTGGCACCCCAGGGGGAACCCATCACACAGGGGTCTGCCCATATGGAATAATTTACAATTTAAGACTACTGCAAATTCTTTTGTGAAGGGAAATTACTATGACACTTTTAGGTTCTCACCATTAAATAATAGGTTTCCTTGATATATGTTTTAATTTAATTGGTAACAGTCAATTTTAAAACTAATCAGAAAAAAATGAAATACAGGAAGGTATCAGGTCTGACACCTCTCTCAGTAAAGCAATGCATGTCTTCCAAAGCTGGCTCACAGCTTTTTTTGAATTCTTCTGGATTTGCAATGGGGAGCCTAAGAATCTTGACAGCCTTGGTAATGGTCGTATAGTCCTTTTTTCCTCACAAGGCACCATTTGAAGGATCAGTCATTATTTTGTGTACCTCTATCATGTCCCCTCTTGTTCATCTCCTCTAAAATAAATAGTCCCAATCTTTTCTCTTGCTGCATGTGAAAATATTTTTATGTCTCTAATCATTCTGCCACCAGTTTTTGAAACCCTTCTATTTCTGTTATATCCTTTTCCAACTAGAATGAAGGCATACTATTGGTTTATATAATGTCATCATATTTTCCTGAATTTCTGGCCCATTCTTCATATATTTTAACATTTTGTTTTGTTTTCTAAAGCCATTGCACATTGAGAAAAGATTTTCATTGAGCGTCCTAAAAGAAACCCAGGTCTATGATAGCTAATTTAAATAACTGCAAATTCTGCCACCTCACTGTTCACCCCTTTTTCCAAATCATTAATATATTAATCAACATTAGGACACCCCATTGTTAACCTTTTGCTATGTTGAAAATTGACCATTTATCCCTACTCCCTTTATGTTTCTTATCCAGTTTCTAATCCATGACTTCTCAACCCATTTCTACTTCGTTTTCTTAAAAATCTCGTGATTGTCAAAACTTTTTTTAAAGTTCAAATAAATTTTATTTACCAGTTATCTTTTTTCCATTGTTTTTGTGGCATGCTCAAAGAATTCTATTAGATTAAAGAGTAGAAAAAAATATTTTTTATAATTAATTTCAAAAGGTCTTGGTTTTGTCCAAATGAGGAATGGGAAATTTTTATGGGATGGGAAAACCATTTCCTGCCCACCTCTGTTAAGGTATGATTATCCTTTGCAGAAACTGTGATGGTTTTCCCTAACATTTCAAGTTAATTTAATTGTTTTATAATTCTCTTTTTACATAACATTTCCACCAGTTTACCTAGTGCTGAAATAAGGCTAATTGGTTTACAATTTCCTGGATCACCCCAATGCCTCTTTAAATAATGGATATGACATATTTGCTACTCTCCCAATCTTTTGTTAGTAACCAAGAGAGATAGCAGCTCAGTGACCTAATTCTTAAGTTCATCTAGAACTCTTGAATGTATACCATGTGGATGTGGGACTTGTAAGGGCTTGATCCTGGAAGGTGTCAAGAACACTGACCTTGGTCCTGCACAGCTTGTAAGCACATGCTTAAAGTGCTTTGAAGGATTGGAGCCAGAGGACTGCTCTGCACCATGCAGGACCAGCCCTCATTCCATTACCTCTTTGACATATCAGGCTTTGAAAAGATTTTACCTTTTATTAACTGGGAAGAGTAGGTATTTACCCAGCATCCTGTGTAGTGAAGACTGATTCAGACATCATTTAGATTTGTATTTCTCAAACCTAATCCCCTTTTTACTGTTTTGCAGTTCTGAGTACACATGCTGCAGAACACGTGTTATTGTTCTAAATTTATAAATCTGTGAAGATAAAAGTCAGTGGCAGCAGGATTTGTGAAAAATTAGCCTATTTTTTAACCAGTGTTGTCAGCATAAAAGGAATTTTATCTAGTTTTGTGCATAAAGTCCCACACACACATTCAGCAGTTAAGTAGTTACAGTGCTTTGTAATCCTCTTAGCTGTTTCTTTCCTTTTGCAGTTATATCAATAAGCTCAGCTACTCAGTGTAATAGACGGCTACTATGTGTGCTTCTGAAGTGGAATGTGCTGGGAACTTTATTGTTTCAAAGGTAAGCAGTGAAATCACAACAGGCTGCAGAAACACTTAAGATGTAATGAACCAGAACGTTTATTGAATCCATCTGTTAAATTCACTGCTGAAGTCTTTTGATAAAAGAGAGATTCCCCCCCTTACTATCGAGTAAAATTATTTTATTAGAACGATCAAAGTTAATAGTCTCCACATGCACTGAAAAAATAAAAATATGTTTCTTCTGTCTAGTCACTGCTGTCTCTTAATGACAATGCATGGCACTTTATGTTCTTTCGGGGATACAGGTGGGCATCTGCTGGCTGCCTAGTTCTCTATCCCACAGTCAGTGTGTGTAATTAAATCATGTTAAGGTAATCCTGTTTACATCCACTATTATATGGCAGCAAAGAATTTTTTGGTTTTGTTTTAGATGTTCCCCAAATAATCTTGTGTGAATTTGTAATCATAGTTAGCATATTTTGGTCCTCAAGGTATTATACCCTCCCCTTCTTTTCGCCGCATCCACAATAATTCCTATTTCTTAATTTGATCACTACTTTGGCCATTTAAATTTCAATGGTGCAATAGACATATAATTTATAAAGTGCTTTAAGATTCTGGAGACTGAGTTCTGTTCCAAGCTCTGACAGTAGCTCACTGTATGACTCTGGACAAGTCACTTCACCTCTCTATACCTAAGTGTCCCATCTGTAAAATACGGATAATAATACTGACCGATCTTTGTAAAACACTTTGAAGCCTATGGATAAAACGTGGTATGTTAAGTGCTAAGTTATTGTGTGCTTTTATTTGAACTATGATGTTAGGAATAGAAAGTAACATTTTTCCCTTGCAAGGGTAGTTCCACTTTGAAAAGTCAATTGGTAAAAGTGACAGTGTGTGATTTTAAACTGAGAATGAACTAAAAATAAATTAAAACACAGATTTTTTATAAAATGCAGCACTATTTAGGTTGCAGTGCTTGTGGGATGAAGAAATAGTGCTCAATTGTCTTAAATGCACATTTACTTTATGAACTTGGAAACTGTATTTAGTAGGGTTGTCGATTAATCACAGTTAAGTCACGTGATTAACTCAAAAAAATTAATTGCGATTAATCGTAGTTTTAATCGCACTGTTAAACAATAGAATACCAATTGAAATTTATTAAATATTTTGGATGTTTTTCTACATTTTCATATATATTGTATTCTGTGTTGTAATTTAAATCAAAGTGTATATTTTGATTACAAATATTTGCATTGTAAAAATGATAAACAAAAGAAATAGTATTTTTCAGTTTACCTCATTCAAATACTATAGTGCAATCTCTTTATCGTGAAAGTGCAACTTACAAAGGTAGATTTTTTTTATTACATAACTGCACTCAAGAACAAAACAATGTAAAACTTCAGAGCCTACAAATCCACTCAGTCCTACTTCTTGTTCAGCCAATCACTAAGACAAACAAGTTTGTTTACATTTACAGGAGATAATACTGCTCTCTTCTTGCTTTCTGGTGACGTAAATAAGAATAGGCATTTCAGTGGCACTTTTGTAGCCGGCATTGCAAGGTATTTATGTGCCAGATATGCTAAACATTCGTATGCCCTTTCAAGCTTCGGCCACCATTCCAGAGGATATGCTTTCATGCTGATGATGTTCGTTAAAAAAATAATGCGTTAATTAAATTTGTGACTGAACTCCTTGGGGGAGAACTGTATGTCCCCTGCTCTGTTTTACCCGCATTCTGCCATATATTTCATGTTATAGCAGTCTCGTATGATGACCCAGCACATGTTCATTTTAAGAACACTTTCACTGCAGATTTGACAAAACGCAAAGGTGCCAATGTGAGATGTCTAAAGATAGCTACAGTACTTGATGAAAGGTTTAAGAATCTGAAGTGCCTTCCAAAATCTGAGAGGGACAAGTTGTGGAACATGCTTTCAGAAGTCTTAAAAGAGCAACACTCTGATGTGGAAACTACAGAACTCGAACCACCAAACAGGAAAATCAACCTTCTGCTGGTGGCATCTGACTCAGATAATGAAAATGAACCTGCATCAGTCCGCACTGCTTTGGATTGTTATCAAGCAGAACCTGTCATCAGCATGGATGCATGTCCCCTGGAATGGTGGTTGAAGCATGAAGGGACGTGAATCTTTAGCACATCTGGCATGTAAATATCTTGTAACGCTGGCTACAAGAGTGCCATGAGAACACCATGTCTCACTTTCAGGTGACATTGTAAACAAGAAGCGGGCAGCATTTTCTCCTGCAAATGTAAACAAACGTATTTGTCTGAGTGACTGACTGAACAAGAAGTAGGACTGAGTGGACTTGTAGGCTCTAAAATTTTAGATTGTTTTATTTTTGAATGCAGGTTTTTTTGTACATAATTCTACATTTGTAAGTTCAACTTTCATGATAAACAGATTGCACTACAGTACTTATATTAGGTGAATTGAAAAATACTATTTCTTTTGTTTTTTTTGCAGTGCAAATACTTGTAATCAAAAATAAATATAAAGTGAGCACTGTACACTTTGTCTTCTGTGTTGTAATTGAAATCAATATATTTGAAAATGTAGAAAAACATCCAAAAATATTTAAATAAATGGTATTTTATTATTGTTTAACAGTGTGACTAATCGCGATTAATTTTTTAATTGCTTGACAGCCCTAGTATTTAGTTATTTTATGAAAGGTCAGTTAGATTGTGTTCATTTTCAAACAAAGGTTGAAAATATAAAACTGAAACTAAACTTCAGTGATGCATTGAATAAAATCAACTAAGATTTTTAACAAAATTTAAAAAGGAAAGTATGTGGTTTTCCTAAATGAAAGAGTGAGGGGAATAAGAAAATAATCCAATCTTGTGCTTTCATGTATGTACAGAGCAATGGTATGTTTTCAGTCTAAAATGACTTCTACTTTAGATTAAAGAAAACAGCGAGAAAAGATAAAAGTAAAGCATTCAGTAGAGTGCCATGTGTGTAAGTGCGTGCGCATGCCCCTTCTATAAAAGGCTACAGAAGATCTGAGAATAAAATGATTGCTGTCTCCACACACAATGTTAGACATTTAAAAGGTCCAGTACATACAAAACAAAGCCATCAGTTCATAGCTATAATACGTCGCATATAGGTTGTTCAAATATTGTCAAGAGTGAGGAATATTCTTCCATTTCTGAGGAATGTGGCTGATGAAGGGGCCCTAGCTCAGTGTTATATTTGATACTTTGTGGTTCCCTTTCATCTTCCTTTTAACGCATCTGTATTGATCTAATACTAATGGCTACTGCCAGTTTTAATATTCTCTGATTTATGTTCTTAACTCAAACTACTTCCCTGAATTCACGCATAAACAGTAGTTGTACACTCAGGTTGGAGCAGCATAATAAACTCTAATTGCATAGTGAACTCAATCTGCCAAGGACTCTGAATTGCATCTTAATTGATGTGATCTGAAAAGTTTGAAGTAAGTTACCATAGTCTGTGTCCCTCTTACTATATGTGTCTAGAGCCTGGAAAGTACCTTAATTGGAGTATCTTTTGAAAATTGCAATTATTTTAGGAATAATTGGCAATTTTCTTTACCATTTGAACATTTCAGGCACTAATTATTTTTCAAGTGGCTTTTTCTGGGGAATGAACAGCACATCTGCAAAACAATGACAATCTTCCTATTTAATTTTGTTTAGTATTAACTGAATGAAGACAAGCCATGCTGGGAAAAAGAATGTACATCTTCTAAATAGCCTTTTGTGATGAGGTAACTGGTCTATTAAATGAAACTGGGCTCAGCTCTCCTTTGCCTAATTGGGCCAATTAAGAGGGTGGGACATCACCTGGGTTATGTCTACACTGCAATTAGACACCTGCGGCTGGCCCATGCCAGCTGACTTGGGCTAGTGGGGCTCAGGATAAAGGGCAGTTTAACTGCAGTGTAACCCTTCTGCCCATCTGAGTTGGCAGCAACAAGGGCCAGGTTCAGTATCTAGCGGTTCCGTTTCAATAACACAATGCAAAACCGGCTCGCGCCCCCACCCAGTGACCTGGGACAATTTCATACCACCCCCCGGGCGCCTCTAAGAGGCAATACTTCCCCTCTCGCAAGCACAGAGTCTGAGTGTAGCAAAATCCTTTTAATAAAGGAGGGAAACAATGCGGCATTATATTGGGGGAAACACCACAAACAGGATTCATAATACAAACCATGAGCCAAAGACCCACCCCCAAGTAAGGTTTGGCAGTGTCCTTTCCCCTCAGGGTTTGAAGTCCAACAACCCAAAAGATCACCCCAAAGTCCCAAAAGTCCAACACCTCTAAAGTCTCTTGAGTCCAACAACCCAAGAGTCTCTGTCCTTGGTCAGTGCAGCCCCAGAGCTGCAGAGTTTTTGCCCCCCACAGCCTGGGTGGAAGGGGGGGGAGAGAAAGGGTACGCAGGGTGTTATGGGGCACCTTACGTGGTCCGAGGCCAACTGCCCCACCTCTCCGTGGAGTTCTGCTGCTGCCGTCACCACGAGCCGCTCCACTCCACTATCCGTCCCACGAACTGCTCCGCTCGCTGTCCCGCGGGCCGCGAACTGCTCCGCTCGCTGTTCTGTGGGCCACGCCAACCGTCCCACAAACTGCTCCGCTCTGCCAGCCGCTTTGCAACTGCTCCGCTCGCCGTTCCGTGGGCCACATCAACCGTCCCACAAACTGCTCCTTTAGCTGCTCCACTCCACCAGCTGCTTAGCAATATAGCTTCAGACTCCCCCACTAGTTCAGCACTCAGTGATCTCAGCTCGTAGTACCTTTAGTGATTTCAGCTCTTAGTAGGTGAGCCCTAGTGCTGGTGCACTATTGGCCCAAAGCAAATTCAGCTCAGCAGTCTGTAACCAGACTCCTAATGGAACCAAAGTTAGCTCTGACATTCAACAGTGGAGAGAGGGAGGAGGAGGCGGTGCAATTGGCATTTTAGGCCCACAAAAGGGGCCCATCCCATCAGGTACAAATACCTATCCCCAGCCTCTCTCAATTCACTGGGTTTTGGAACCCATGTCCACTGTCTAGCAAGTGCTACTTATTTGAGTCCCCCTGTCATAAAACAGTTCCACTGGCCTTGATTCACATAACCATGGTAACAACACTTTATTCTTCCTGCCCCAATAACAGAGAAACTGGGGCACCTACAACAGCCAAAGTTACCATTTTGGGATGCTGTAGGCTCATACTAGGTGGAGTGGGTGTGCCTATGCAAACAAGATCAGCCCCTGAAGTTCTTTTCCACACTCGCCATAATTCACCACCAGATGTCAGGGTAGAGCTCATCCTGACTCTGCTTACAGCAGTATAGACATTCAGGCTTGGGCTGCAGCCTGAGCTCTCGGGCCCTCCCACCTTGCAGGGTCCTACAGTCTGTGCTTCAGCCCAAAGCTGAATTTCTACACCGCAGTTAAACAGCCTGTTAACCTGAGCCCGAGTCAGATGACATGGGTCAGCCATGAGTTTTTAATTGCAGTGTAAACATACCTTTCTCATGATTTTCCAGGTCCCTTACTCACAAGGCCTCTTAGGGTAAGGGAGGACAGCTACATAGAGAAAATGTGGTTCCCAAATGCCCGGGAAGAAGACTTCATTGGAGGCTAATACATTTTCTGGGCAGTGCTATTTATTTATATTATAGTCCATATGCCTCAGTCAGAATTGGGACCCTGTTGTGCTCAGCACAACACAAACGCTGACCCAAAGAGTGTGCAATATAACACTAAAGACAACAAATGGATGTAACAAATAATTGGAAGACATGGAAAAGATGACAAGAAAATAACAGGTTTCAGAGTGGTAGCCGTGTTAGCCTGTATCAGCAAAAAGAATGAGGAGTACTTGTGGCACCTTAGAGACTAACAATTTATTTGGGCATAACCTTTCGTGTGCTAAAACCCACTTCATCGGATCCATGCAGTGGAAAATACAGTAGGAAGATATATATACACAGAGAAAATGAAAAAATGGGTGTTGCCATGCCAACTATAACGAGATTAATCAATTAAGGTGGGCTATTATCAGCAGGAGAAAAAAAACGTTTGTAGTGATAATCACGATGGCCCATTTCCAACAGTTGACAAGAAGGTGTGAGTAACAGTAGGGGGAAAAAATTAGCAAGGGGAAATAGTTTTACTTTGTGTAATGACCCATCCACTCCCAGTCTTTATTCAAGCCTAATTTAATGGTGTCCAGTGATCAGAAACACATAGTTCTCTAGACTAGTTATGGTATGTGAATAGCTACATAGATAGATATCAGAAGTCTAGAACAGGGGTAGGCAACCTATGGCACGTGTGCCAAAGGCGGCACGCAAGCTGCTTTTCAGTGGCACTCACACTGCCGGTGTGCTGGCCACCGGTCCGGGGGGCTCTGCATTTTAATTTAATTTTAAATGAAGCTTCTTAAACATTTTAAAAACCTTATTTACTTTACATACAACAATAGTTTAGTTATATATTATAGACTTATAGAAAGAGACCTTCTAAAAACGTTAAAATGTATGACCAGCACGCGAAACCTTCAATTAGAATGAATAAACGAAGGCTCGGCACACCACTTCTGAAAGGTTGCCGACCCCTGGTCTAGAATGTTAAGCATGCAGAAGGGGCTTCAACTTCATGTTCTGTTAATCCCTGGATTTGTCCTGTCTCTTCCTGAAGGAGAACTACAGAAATGAATGGGACTATTTGTGAAGTTAGGTACTTAATTCAAATTAAGTAATCAGAATCTGTCTCCCAGGGCTTTCAGGATAGCATTTTCAGGTTGATTCAGGACTGTGTTAACTGGGTAGTTGGGTTTATTGCATCGTGCTCTGTTACAAGAGTCAGGATTTTTAGCATAAACCTGTCTCTTCCTCATTCCACTCCATTGCCTATGCTTTAACACAAATTAATGCTTTCCAGTTGATGATCAGAAATTATTTGACTTTGGAATGTAAAAAAAACACATTGCCTTATTATGTTATACAGAAGAATTTCTTCAGTATGGGATGGGGTGCTGGAAATTACATTCCTGGGAAATCTTGTTATTCCATATATTGTACCCAACGAACTATCAAACACCATCAGAGGTTTTCAGCTCAAAGTTATTAGCTCTACTGTAAATGCTCCCAGATGGTAACTGGGACAGTTGCCAGGGAATCCGATTCAGGGGCCCAATCCTTCATCCACTGTAATCCATTGCAAGCTTCAAAGGGAGCAGGATTGGACCTTCAGAGTAATGTGTTTCAATGCCTCCCCTCAGTGGCTAAACAAGGAATCTGTGTTGTTTCAATAGCATGCCTAATGGTGCCTACAAGCCTAAATCTGGTAACAGGTGAAAATAGGTATTTCCCACCACCTAGCTCTTAATTCACATTGTCTGGCTTCCCTCCGCTGCTGAGATTGCTAATAGCATTGTTCACTACACTGCAGTTTTCCTTACATCTTTTAATGCTTTTAAAGCAATTTATGAAATGCAGCTGAATATCTCTCAGTACTCTGAAATTTGTCACATTTGGATACACAAACTGCTGTGTCAGCCAACAGGATTGAATTTTGTGAAGTTCAGAAAAATCTAGATCTTTATGAAGTAAATAGAAAGCTTCTTTTGGGAATACAGTTATAAACAAGTGAAATTTACTGCACTTAGGAAGGAAAAAATCTAATTCACAACTACAAAATGGAGAAAAGCTACATCGTAGTATTGCAGAAAAAGATCTGTGGATTATAGTGGATCACAAACTGAGTCATTATTACAGAAATTATTATTACATTATTACAGAAATGAGTCAACAATGTGATGCAGTTGTAAAAAAATGCTAAAGACATTCTAGGGCCTACTAACAGGAGTGTCTCATGTAAGTCAGGGGAGGAAACTATTCTCTGCTCAGCACTGGTGAGGCCTCAGTTGGAGTATTGTGTCTGCTTCTGTGTGTCACACTTCAGGAAAGATGTGGAGAAATTGGAGAGAGTCCACACGAGAGCTAGCAAAATGATAAAAGATTTAGAAAACTGGATCTATGAGGAAATATTAAAAAAACTGGGCATGTTTAGTCTTGGAAAAAAGAAGACTGAGGGAGGACCTGATAACAGTCTTCAAATATAAGGGCTGTTATAAGGAGTATGGTGATAAATTGTTCTCCAGGTCCACTGAAAATAAGACAAAAACTTAATGGGCTTAATTTGCAGCAAGGGAGCTTTAGATTAGTTATTAGAAATAGCTAAGCACTGGAATATGCTTCCATGGGAGTTTGTGGAGTCTCCATCACTGGAGGTTTTTAAGAACAAGTTAGACAAACACCTTTCAGGGATGGTGTAGCGGAGTGGTCACCCGCTCCTGCCCTGAAGGGCTTAGAACAGCCCAGCAGAGGGCTGTGGCAGGGGAAAAAGCTGCTAGGCTGATTGGGGAAGCAGCTGCAGCTGGGCCACGCCCCAATCAGGCTTCAGTTGGCCCTATATAAGAGGCTGGAAGCTAGGCGCTTAGAAGTCTTTCTCTGCCTTCAGAGAGAGAAGGGCCTGGCTGCAGGGAGCTAAGGACAGGGTACCTGAATGGAGCAGGGCTGGGGCAAGACAGGAGCTAGGGAGCTCTAGCCTGGAAAGCCTCAGGCTGAGGCCTAGCAAAGGCCAACAGGTACTGGGGGTTGCAGAGGGCAGCCTAGGGGTAGGCCAAGGCAGCAGGTCCAAACCCAACCTTGCCAGTGATGAGTAGGCTGATACTGCAGTCTGTCCCAGGGCGTGGGGCTAGATGATGACTGGCAGTAGCCTTATACTGAGGTGAGGTGGGGATAGTGGATGGGGGTTCCCTGGGGAGGGGAGACCCTAAGACTAAAGGGTTACTGCTAGGGGCAGCACCCCAGGTATAAGGGCACTGGGGTCCAGGGAGGGACATGGGGGGCCAGAGGACAGGCAGATCACTGGCCTGCAGAGGGTGCTCTGGAGCTGGAACAAGCTAATTCCCAGAAGCCACCAGCAGGAGGCGCCACAGGGGTGAGTTCGCTCCTCTATAGATGGTCTAGGTATACTTGTTCCTGCCTCAGCACAGAGGGCTGGACTAGCTGATCTGTCGAGGTCCCTTCCAGCCCTGTGTTTCTGTGAGTCTATGATTGCCTTACATCTAAAACTTAGACTGTCCTCTCTCTTAGGTGGGAACTCTGTCAGTTTTGACATGCTGTCATGGGGGTCTCACCACACTGGCACCTCCTGCTGGCCATTTTGTGAATTAGCTCTAGTCAGCAGGTGTGCCCTCTAGTGGTGGTGGCTCTCCCATCCTAGTCTCTGCCTGTAGACCCACTGCAATTCCAATCTCACTGCCTCTGCTTTTAGGCACAGCCCTCTGGCCGTGTCACAATCCAGGTTCCCCCCTTCCGGGGGACTCCTTCCACAACAGTCTAGCCGCTCCTCACAACAGCTTGGCAGTCCATAGCCTGGCCGCTTCTTCAGTGGAGAGTGGGGGCATGGGCGGGACTCAGGCCTGCCCACTACTCTAGGTCCCAGCCTAGGGACCCTGGGAACAATAGCTTCCTGCTGCCCCTCCTTTCTTTCTCCGCCAGTCTGTCTCAATTCCCTGGGCCACTTCCCCGCAGCCCCAGCACCTTCGGCTCCTGCCTCTTGCTCTGTCACCCTCTTCCCAGGCCCGGTGCAAGGATATTTTGTGCCCTAGGCGGAACTTCCACCTTGTGCCCCCCCCCCCCCATCAGTCTTTGAGGGGCAAATCCCAACAAGCCTTGATAGACCCCAGGGGCCAGCCGTGCCCAGGGGCTGCTCCCCAGACCAGGTTCCCCCTGAACTCCCCTGGAGGGTGCACAACCCTCCCGTGAGCCCTGCCCGCCCCACCCCACCCCGGTGGCCCCTGCCCCGAGTCCACTCATTAGCTTTGCCGGGTTTGGGCCGCTGCAGCAGCTCGGCAGGGAGAAGCCGCCTTCCAGAGGTACTGGAGAGCCAGAGCGTCGGCTTGCGGCAGCAGCGAGCCACAGCCATGGAGGAGTCTGCGTGGTGTAGGGGGGCAGCAGCCCTGCAAAGGCGGCAGCGCCACTAGCGGGGAGCAGCCGCACCCCTTGCCCCTCCTGCCCAGGCTGCGGCCAGGCGTCCCCCCCAGGGGCTCCTGCAGTGGATGCATGCGGGCAGAGGACCCCATGCGTCTCCCGGCTCCTCCCTCGCCGTGCTCAGGCTCTGCGGCTCCCGGGAGTGTGAGCTGCCGCCGTTGCTGCCCCTCCCAGAGCAGGCTCAGAGCTGCCGCCTTTGCAGGGCTCCTGCCCCCCTGTGCCGCGCTGGCTCCTCCATGGCTGGGGCTCGCCGCCCCCGCAAGCCGACGCTCTGGCTCTCCAGTGTCTCCGTAAGGCAGCTCCTCCCTGCCGAGCCAGGGCACCGCTTTTTGGCGCCCCTAGGGCCGTCCTTAGGATTTATGGGGCCCTATACAGTATTATTAAACTGGTGCCCCTATGCCCGATGGAAACCTGAGCTTGCAGCCCGGCGGGGGCGGAGGGACAAAGCAGAAAGAATAACAAGACGCCCGGCCCGCCTCATGGTGGTGTCGAGTCACAGTTCCCTGCAGAGATCCCTGTTCCCTCACGCAGAATGGACATGCAGAAGGTACCTAATTAAAAGCACTAAACTTGGGAATAAAAAATGTCAGTCACAGGTTTTTTGATATGCCCTGAAGTTTGTCAGACATTTATTTGCAAAAACTTTGTAGTAAGGGTGAGTAAGCTGTCTTGCTGAATACAACATTAAATATTATGGAATACATGATGCAGCTCTTCTCTGTTTTACATTTTCTTAATCAGTATTTCTAAGCTGATTTTATATTTTAAATGTACTCTTAAACCTTCATAAAGTAATCATTCCAGATTACTACATATTTAACTCACTGAAACAGACATTATTTTAAATTAATCAGTTACAGAGGTTTAGTGTGTTCATAACAATGTTCATTGCTTTTAGAAAAAGGGAACACTAATTTACTGTGTGTGATCTCCATAACAATACACATGTTTATGAAATGTCACCAACTTTAAAAACTGTTTCCAAAGATTTTAGGCATAACAAAGGATTTTATATCTTACTAAGGTACTGATTTTGCTTAAAACTAGTTCATCAGATAGTCAGAAGTAAAGAAAGGGAAACTCTTTGTCCAGCTATCTGGAAGCAAAGGGCTGTTGTCCGTTTAAGGGCTCTCTTCAATGGGGGTGGGAGGAGAGGGGGTAAAGGGAGAAATGGATCAACAGAAAGGACTGGAAGACTTTGGAAGTACTTTTTTTTACTATAGTAATTAAAATGTGTATTTTAGATAAGGGAGGTCTTTTGAAGGATTTATTTAAAAAAACATATGTCTGAAGATCCAAGCATTTAAGGCTAAAGATGATTGTGCATCAAAAAATCTATGCAAGGATTTTTTAGAGATGTGATTTAATAATCTTCACCAAGTCACTAATGAAATATTTTTAAAGGAAATTTTAAACTAAGATCCTGTAGACTGACATGTCCTGAGTAAATATGAGGCAAATGCCTGTTAAAGAGCCATTCACGGGGTAATGAAGCCACTTAACAGTTTCAGTGTTGTGCTAATAGCTCTGGCAGGCTGGAGGCTTTTTCTCTTTTACCTACTAGATCCCCTTCCCAGGAAGACTTGGAGCCTGCAGGAAGGGTCAAAACAGGGATAGGAAAACCAGAAGGGTGGACACTAAGACCCAGTGGGCGCCCCCAACCACTTGGCGCCCTAGGTGACCACCTAGTTTGCCTAGTGGTTGCACCGGCCCTACAAGCCCTAGCAGTCCTGTTTACAGTGTAGTCTCTGCAGCCCTCTAGGAAGCCGGTCCCTGCCCTGGGGCTTCCTGCAGCAGACTGAATTGCTTTAGCTTGCACAGGGCCGGCGCAACCCATTAGGCGACCTAGGCGGTCGCCTAGGGCACTGCTATTTTGGGGGCGCCGGCGCCGCAGCCGCCCGTAGAAATTTGGGGGCGGGACCTTCCGCCGCCGCTGTTGGGGGTGGGACCTTCCGGCGCCGCTACTGGGCCTGCAGCTTCCTTTATATGGGCTGGCTGGGTCCTCATTGTCTGGCCAGCCCCCTCCCTAATTGGCTGCAGCCACTGCCCTACTTGGCTGTTTCCTTGCAGCCCTCCAGGCTGGGTTTTAACCCTATCAGAGTCACTGCAGGGCAGATGCTCCGTCACACATGCCTAGTGCATTTTGGGCCTAATGAAATAATAAATAGCAATAGCTGGAATAACTAACAGATCATACAGATTTCTCATTAAGAAATTAGGTTAACTTTACTGATCTAGGGAGAGACATTGATGATGCCAGGTAGATTTTTCTATTGATCCATTTCCTTCTTTTAGTCAAAACGTGATGGATCTTTGTCTTTAAACAACTTCCCCACCCCATTTTTTTGTTTTGTTTTTTTGGTAGCCTCATTTGCTGCAGTTACAACCAGCATTAAAATGTTTTTCTTTTGGTTAATGTTTTTAAAGCACCTTTTTATGCCGTAGCTGATGGGATCATGGGAACATTTAAAGAGGTTTAGTGCTCCACTCAGTGTAAAAAGTAATAAGCAATTAAACATCACTAAAATGTTTCTGGCTGTATCATTTTAGTTGTTCACTATTAAGGTCAAAATAAACATAAGCTCATTTGGAACGCTTGTGTATTCCAGGTGCAGTGGTAGATTTGTATGGAGTTTTCTTACAATTTTTTTGAAAGTTAGCACTTGAGGTAATATAAATATCAAGGAAAACTTTTTGAGTCCTATGCAGTAAAGAGTATAAGAATGTGAAGTCTGTTCATTTTCATATTATTTAACAGAGGCCTGCTATGGTTGTTCAGCAGGCCAAAGGACCAGCCTTTTACCTCTAGAGACTTGGGTTCACACCTTTACATCTAAATAAGATGTAATTATACTTTGCAGTACTATGTTGCCTCCTCTTCAACAAACTTTATAAGCCTTAACTTATTATTAGGGCTGTCAAGCAATTAAAAAAATTAATCACGGTTAATTGCACAGTTAGACAATAATAGAATACCATTTATTTAAATATTTATGGATGTTTTCTACATTTTCAAATATATTGATTTCAATTACAATGCATAAGAACATAAGAATGGCCATACTGGGTCAGACCAAAGGTTCATCCAGCCCAGTATGCCAGGTGTGCCAGAGGGAGTGAACCTAACAGGTAATGATCAAGTGATCTCTCTCCTGCCATCCATCTCCACCCTCTGACAAACAGAGGCTAGGGACACCATTCCTTACCCATCCTGGCTAATAGCCATTAATGGACTTAACCTCCATGAATTTATCTAGTTCTCCTTTAAACCCTGTTATAGTCCTAGCCTTCACAATCTCCTCAGGCAAGGAGTTCCACAGGTTGACTGTGCGCTGTGTGAACAACTTCCTTTTATTTGTTTTAAACCTGCTGCTCATTAATTTCATTTGGTGGCCTCTAGTTCTTGTATTTTGGGAACAAGTAAATAACTTTTCCTTATCTACTTTCTCCACATCACTCATGATTTTATATACCTCTATCATATCCCCCCTTTAGTCTCCTCTTTTCCAAGCTGAAATGTCCTAGCCTCTTTAATCTCTCCTCATATGAGACCCGTTCCAAACCCTTAATCATTTTAGTTGCCCTTCTCTGAACCTTTTCTAATGCTAGTATATCTTTTTTGAGATGAGGAGACCACATCTGTACGCAGTATTCAAGATGTGGGCGTACCATGGATTTATATAAGGGCAATAAGATATTCTCCAACTTATTCTCTATCCCTCTTTGAATGATTCCTAAAATCCTGTTTGCTTTTTTGACTGCCGCTGCACACTGCGTGGATGTCTTCAGAGAACTATCCATGACTCCAAGATCTCTTTCCTGATTAGTTGTAGCTAAATTAGCCCCCTAACATATTGTATGTATAGTTGGGGTTATTTTTTCCAATGTGCATTACTTTACATTTATCCACATTAAATTTCATTTGCCATTTTGTTGCCCAATTACTTAGTTTTGTGAGATCTTTCTGAAGTTCTTCACAGTCTGCTTTGGTCTTAACTATCTTGAGCAGTTTAGTATCATCTGCAAATTTTGCCACCTCACTGTTTACCCCTTTCTCCAGATCATTTATGAATAAGTTGAATAGGATTGGTCCTAGGACTGACCCTTGGGGAACACCACTAGTTACCCCTCTCCATTCTGAAAATTTACCATTTATTCCTACCCNTTGGTTTTTGGCTGCCTGGGGCGGCAAAAACCCTGGAGCCGGCCCTGGTCTGACAATTTTATTCTTTGATTGTTTCAACTAATTTGCCCGGTACTGACGTTAGACTTACCAGTCTGTACTTGCCGGGATCACCTCTAGAGCCCTTTTTAAATATTGGTGTTACATTAGCTATCTTCCAGTCATTTGGTTCAGAAGCTGATTTAAAGGACAGGTTACAAACCATAGTTAATAGTTCCGCAATTTCACATTTGAGTTCTTTCAGAACTCTTGGGTGAATGCCATCTGGTCCCGGTGACTTGTTACTGTTAAGTTTATCAATTAATTCCAAAACCTCCTCTAGTAACACTTCAATCTGTGACAATTCCTCAGATTTGTCACCTACAAAGGACGGCTCAGGTTTGGGAAACGCCCTAACATCCTCAGCCGTGAAGACCGAAGCAAAGAATTCATTTAGTTTTTCTGCAATGACTTTATCATCATAAGTGCTCCTTTTGTATCTTGATCATCCAGGGGCCCCACTGGTTGTTTAGCAGGCTTCTTGCTTCTGTTGTACTTAAAAAACATTTTATTACCTTTTGAGTTTTTGGCTAGCCATTCTTCAAACTCCTTTTTGGCTTTTCTTACTACATTTTTACACTTAATTTGGCAATGTTTATGCTCCTGTCTATTTACCTCACTAGGATTTGACTTCCACTTTTTAAAAGATGCCTTTTTATCTCTCACTGCTTCTTTTACATGGTTGTTAAGCCACGGTGGCTCTTTTTTAGTTCCTTTACTGTGTTTTTTAATTTGGGGTATACATTTAAATTGGGCCTCTATTATGATGTCTTTGAAAAGTGTCCATGGAGCTTGCAGAGATTTCACTCTAGTCACTGTACCTTTTAATTTCTGTTTAACTAACCTCCTAATTTTTGCATAGTTCTTTTTCGAGTGATTGTTCATGTACATTCCAAGCAGGTGTGTGCACGCCGCGTGCACACTGGCCAGAAGATTTCCCTTAGCAGCGTCCGTAGGCTCGGCCTGGGCGCCCCCTGGAGTGGCGCCTCCATGGCGCCCAATATAGGGGCCTGCTGACCCCCCCACCCCCTCAGTTCCTTCTTACTGCCGGTGACGGCTGGCTGGAACTTTACTGTGCTCTTGCAGTAAGCCTAGCAGTGTCTCAGTTCGTGTATAGAGTTCTGATTCTCATAGTTTCATAGTTAGTTAGTTGTTAGCTATTGGGGGGCTCCCCCAACTCAACCCCTCTCCTGGGGCATGCCTGGGTCCCCAGGTTTAAACTCTGTGCGGTCTGCGGGAAGTTTATGCCGAACAGTGACCCGCACTCTTCCTGCTTGAGATGCCTCAGAGAGAGCCACCAGAGAGATCAGTGCCATATCTGCAAGGGTTTCCGTCCCAGGACTCTCAAAGATAGAGAGCAGAGACTTAGAGTTCTCCTGCGGCCACACGTGGATCCTGAACCCACCGACCTGGCACCTAGTCTCGGTGCGCAGTGCTCCGGCACCACTAGCAAGAGAGGAGGACTCCAGGCCCCGGCACTGGAGAGACTTGGGGCGTAGGAAGCCGGCCTCCATGCGGCACCGCTCTCCATCCCCAGTGCCTGCGAAAAAGAAGAGGCCGGTGATGGGCCGGCCACCCCACCAGGACCTTAAAAGGCCGGCGATGTCCACAAGTGTGGTGGGACAAGCCGCGCCACGGGCACCTCTCCCCAAGGTCGTGCTGACTCCTGCCCAGGTTGGGGTCCAGTTGAGTCCAGACCGGTACAGGTCCCCGGACCATTGAAAGGAAGTGCACCTCCCATCGACGCCAGAGGCGTTCAAGGCAGCGTCGGACCTGATGAGCCTGCTGGTGCCGGCCTCCCCGCGCAGGAGGAAAGAGCCGCCAGTAACTGCCCAACCCCCGGTCTAATCAAGGGGCAAGCCGACCATGATGGCGCCACAGTCCCCACCTCGCGCTGTTTCGGCACCGCCAGCACAGAGGGAAGTGCCTCCCCGCTCCCCCTCGTGGCACTGCTTGCTGGCAACAGTGGGTAGTACCCCTCCTTGGTCTTCATACTCGGAGACCTCGGAGTCGGAAGGGGAATCCTATCACTCCAGTAGATCAAGGAGCCGGAGGTCAGCTTCACAGAGAAGTCAGCAACCTTACCCGGCGCCGTGGCAGCAGCATTGGCAGCCGTCTTCCTAGTGGCCGTTCTGGACTCCCTGGGCTTATCAGTCCCAGGGGCAGGTGCACAGTCCATGCTCCAGGTCCGCATCGGTCTCTGCGACATCGGTAGCTCCGGCGCAATTGCCTCTACCAGCAGCACCGCCATCCGAGAGGGGGGTGCCACCTATTCAACAGGATCTGGCACCGCCTCGTCAGACACCGGCACCGGTGGGGGCTATGTCTTCGACGCCACAGGCACCGCCCAGCACGCCTCGTCATTTGGTGTCGACCCTGGTACCGATCGCAGTGCTGTCCCCTCCATGTGCACCGGCTACGCAACTTGAGTACCGTGTGCTGCGGGAGCTGAGGGGAGCGAGGAAGGTCATCTGCCTGCAACTTCCTCGTCGGATGAAGCGGTGGCGGGAACTTCGACGGCACCGGCTCTGGAAGACAACCGGGTGCTTCAGCAACTGCTCAGACGAGCTGCCCAGAGCCTGGCTATTCAGGCTGAGGAGGTTGAGGGGGATGTGGACATCTTAGCTCCCTCAGGCCCATCTAGGGTCACTCTACTGTTAATCAAGATGGTAATAGACAATTCCCGCACCCTATGGCAGACCCCAGCCTCTCTAGCCCCTACAGCCAAAAGGACGGAGAGACGTTACTTTGTACCCTCCAAAGGGCATGAGCACCTGTATGCCCACCCTCTCCCAGACTCTCTGGTAGTCGATGCGGCTAACCAAAGGGAGCGTCAGGGGTTCCAGGGGTCTACCCCAAAGAACCAAGAGGCCAAGAAACTAGACCTCTTCGGTATAAAGGTCTACTCAACGGGGGGCCTGCAACTGCGTATAGCCAACCAACAGGCTATAGTGAGCCGGTATGGACACAATACATGCTCGGCCCTGTCCAAGTTCGGGGAACTCCTTCCCCAGGATTCGCGAACAGAATTCTCCACTCTGGTGGAGGAGGGGAAGCTGGTCTCACAAGTATCCCTCCAAGCAGCCCTGGACGCGGCGGAAGCAGCCTCCCGCACACTGGCCACCGGAGTGGTGATGTGGCGAGGGTCCTGGCTTCAGGTTTCCGGCCTTCCCCACTTTATGCTCGCTTGGCCTGCACACTCCGGCCACTCAGCGTAGACAATTTAGGCCGCAGCCAGCCATGTGGCTGTACCAGCCACAGAACCGCCCAGGGGCCCCGCGCAGAAGGAATAGGAGTGGCAGGAGGAGGCAGTATCCGTCTGCCGGACAGTCCTTGGGCCAACCAACGCCTCCGTCGGGGCCTGGGCCCCAAATTTGATGGTGCAGTCGAGGACGACCTACCAGTCAGGACCTTGGATCCTACCAACCTTACTTTCTCGTCCCGTTTATCCCCCTTCTGCTGTGCTTGGTCCCAAATCACATCGGACCGATGGGTGCTCCGTACGGTAGAGAGGGGATATTCCATCCAATTCTCCTCCCTACCGCCCCACCAGCCCCCCTCCCTGTCCCTCTTCAGGAACCCGTCTCACGAACAACTTCTCATTCAGGAAGTGCAGTCCCTCCTCGCTGTAGGGGCAGTGGAGGAAGTTCCTCAGGGGCAGGGGGTTCTGCTCCTGGTATTTCCTAATACCGAAGGCGAAAGGGGGCCTCAGACCCATTCTGGACTTGCAGCGTCTGAACAAGTTTGTGAAGAAACTCAAGTTCCTTATGGTCTCTCTGTCCTCCATCATTCCCTCCATGGATCAAGGAGACTGGTATGCCACCCTCAACTTAAAGGACACATACTTCCATATTGTGATAATACCTCAACACAGACATTACCTCAGATTTGTGGTGGGCGACACCCATTTTCAGTTTGCAGTCCTGCCGTTCGGTCTGTCAACGGCCCTGAGGGTCTTCACAAAGTGCATGGCAGTTGTCGCAGCTTTCCTGCACAAGCACCAAATTCAGGTGTTTCCCTACCTCGACGCCTGGCTCATCAAGGGCCGCTCCAAGGTACAGGTGGAGGCTCAGGTGGTTTTTATGAGGCCCCCTTTCTTCCTCGAGCTCGGCCTCCTGCTAAACGAGGCCAAGTCTACCCTGTGCCCTGTCCAGCAGATAGAGTTCATAGGGGCAGTCCTGGACTCGACTCAAGCCAGAGCATACTTCCCAGAGTCCAGGTTCCGGTCCATGTCCGACATCGTTCTTGGTCTCAGACGTTTTCCGACCACTACAGCAAAGAACTGCCTGAAGTTGCTGGGGCACATGGCTGCTAGCACCTATGTGGTGAGTAACGCCAGGCTCAGACTGCGCCTGCTTCAGTCCTGGTTGGCGATCGTATACGGACCAACCAGGGATGCACTGGACTCCGTGGTGACACTGCCCCGGGTGGTGCTAGACTCCCTCCGGTGGTGGCTCGAACCGTGGGAGGTTTGTGCGGGAGTGCCCTTCGCCAGCCCTCTCTATCCTTAGTAACCAATGCTTCGAACCTGGGGTGGGGGGCGCACCTGGGGGATCTCAGGAGGACCCAGGGCCTTTGGTCCTCAGAGGACCTCACCTTGCACATCAACGTCAGGGAGCTGCGGGCGGTGCGTCTCGCCTGCCAGACTTTCAAGTCCCGCTTGGCAGGCAGGTGTGTCGCAGTTCTCACGGACAATACCTCGGCGATGTTCTATATCAACCAACGGGGGTGCACGCTCCTCTCCCCTGTGCCGGGAATCCCTCGTGCTATGGCACTTTTGCGTAGAACATGCAATTCACCCGATTGGCGTCTTACCTTCCGGGAGTGCAGAATGGCCTGGCGGACGCCCTCAGTTGATCGTTTCACGGTCACGAGTGGTCTCTCTGCCGGGATGTGGTACATTCAATCTTCCGCCTCTGGGGCTCTCCCCAGATAGACCTGTTTGCCACGTGGGACAACAGGAAGTGTCAACGGTTCTGCTCCCTCATGGGGAGCAGCCCGGGGTCACTCGCAGATGCCTTCCTCCTCTTGTGGGAGGGTAGCCTGCTTTACGCTTTCCCACCGATCCCGATGGTCCACCGGGTGCTCCTCAAGATTCGCAGGGATCACGCCCAAGTCATAGTGATAGCGCCGGCATGGCCGCACCAGCATTGGTTCACGTTGCTGCTGCAGATGTCTGTGCAGGCGCCCATTGCACTACCCCTGCTCCCGGACCTGATCACACAGGATCAAGGCCGCCTCCAGCACCCGAACCTGGAGTCGCTCTACCTCACAGCCTGGATGCTCCATGGCTGAACCCTGTAGAAATGGGATGCTCCCATCAAGTTAGGCAAGTCCTCCTTGGTAGCAGGAAACCCTCTACCAGGGCCACATACATGGCGAAGTGGAAACATTTTTCCATCTGGGCAGGGAAGCAGGGACAGGCTCCGTTGCTCGCCCTGGTCCCGCTCATACTAGATTACTTACTTCACCTGAAGCAACGGACTTTCACTCTCCTCGGTTCGGGTCCACCTGGCCGCCATCTCTGCGTTTCACCCAGAGGCTGACGGTTTCTCACTCTTCGTGAACCCACTGGTCAGTCGCTTCAAGGGCCTGGACAGACTCTTTCTGCATATGCGACAGCCTGTCCCAGCCTGGGACCTTAATCTGGTCCTCTCTGCCCTCACGGGCCCCCCCCTTTGAGCCCTTGGCCACATGCTCACTGCTGTATCTCTCCTATAAGGTCGCGTTCCTTGTGGCTATCACCTCGGCTAGGAGGGTCTCGGAGCTCAGAGCCCTAATGGCCGAGCCTCCCTACAATGTCTTTCATAAGGACAAGGTCCAACTCAGGCCACACCTGGCATTCCTTCCTAAGGTGGTCTCCCAATTCCACATGGGCCAGGATGTTTTTCTCCCTGTGTTCTATCCTAAGCCACACTCTTCCAGCAGGGAGCGTAGACTGCATTCCCTAGATGTTCGCAGGGCCCTGGCATTCTATATCAAAAGAACCAAGCTGTTCAGGAAATCAGTCCAACTATTTGTGGCTGTGGCCGACAGGATGAGGGGGCTCCCTGTATCGTCACAGTGCATCTCCTCATGGATCACGTCCTGCATCCGGGAGCGCTACGATCGAGCGAAGGTGCCTGCTCCGCCGATTACGGCCCACTCCACCAGGGCGCAGGCCTCTTCTGCGGCCTTCCTGGCTCAGGTCCCGACCCAGGAGATATGCAGGGTGGCCACGTGGTCCTCAATTCATACGTTCACGTTGCACTATGCCATCACGCATCAGGCCAGAGATGACACAGCCGTTGGTCGTACGGTGCTTCAGTCTGTAGTGGACTCCGACCTCACCACCTGAACTCCGGCCTGGGAATCACCTGCTTGGAATGGACATGAACAATCACTTGAAGAAAAAAACGGTTACTCACCTTCTCGTAACTGTTGTTGTTCATGTCCATTCCAATACCCACCCTCCTACCCCTCTGTCGGCGTGCCAGCAAGAAGGAACTGAGGGGGTGGGGGGTCGGCAGGCCCCTATATTGGGCGCAATGGAGGCACCACTCCAGGGGCACCCAGGCCGACCCTACGGATGCTGCTAAGGGAAAATCTTCCGTCTGGCTTGCACGCAGTGCGCACACACCTGCTTGGAATGGACATGAACAACACATCTCGAAGAACAACAGTTACAAGAAGGTGAGTAACCGTTTTTTCCACTTTCTGAAATTAAAGGCCACAGTGTTGGGCTGTTGAGGTGTTCTTCCCATCACAGGAATGTTAAATGTTGTTATATTATGGTCACTATTTCCAAGAGGTCCTGTTATAGTTACCTCTTGGACCAGATCCTGCGCTACACTCACGACTAAATCGAGAATTGCCTCTCCCATTGTGGGTTCCTGTACCAGCTGCTCCAAGAAGAAGTCATTTAAAGTATCGAGAAATTTTGTCTCTGCATTTCGTCCCAAGGTGACACGTACCCAGTCAATATGGGGAAAATTGAAATCACCCACTATTATTGAGTTGTTTATTTTGATAGCCTCTCTAATCTCCCTTAGCATTTCATCGTCACTATCACTGTCCTGGTCAGGTGGTCGATATAACAGTAGGGATCTATTATTCTTATTAGAGCATGGAATTACTATCCATAGAGATTCTATGGAACATGTGGATTCATTTAAGATTTTTACTTCATTTGATTCTACATTTTCTTTCACATATAGTGCCACTTCCCCCTCCCCCCCGCACGACCTGTTCTGTCCTTCCAATATATTTTATACCCTGGAATTATTGTGTCCCATTGATTGTCCCCACTCCACCAGGTTTCTGTGATGCCTATTATATCAATATCTTCCTTTAACACAAGGCACTCTAGTTCACCCATCTTATTATTTAGACTTCTAGTATTTGCGTACAAGCACTTTAAAAACTTGTCACTGTTTATTTGTCTGCCCTTTTCTGATGGCAGATTCTTTTTTATGTGAATGTTTCTCATCTGGTCTGGCCCATACTTTATCCAGAATACAAAGTGTACAGTGCTCACTTTATATTTATTTTTATTACAAATATTTGCACTATAAAAACAAAAAGAAATTATATTTTTCAATTCACCTAATACACATGCTGTAGTGCAATCTCTTTATCGTGAAAGTTGAACTTACAAATGTAGAATTATGTACAGAAAAATAACTGCATTCAAAAACAAAACAATGTAAAACTTTAGGGCTTGGCTACACTTGCAAGCTAGAGTGCATTAAATCAGCCCCGGGCGCCCTAACTCCTGAGGTGTCCATGAGGTGGCAAGGCATGTAGCGTGCCTGGATTCTGCAGCTGAAGCGCTCATGGTAATCCACCTCCATGAGAAGCATAAAGCTTGCTGTGCCCCAGCTGAAACGCCCAGGGGCCAGTGTGGACGAGGTGTTGCATTACTGCACTATGATTGGCCTCTGGAAACATCTCATAATCCCCTGAAGTCAAGTGGCCACTCTTCTCATTATTTTGAAATTGGCTGCAGGCATGCGGATATCCCCTTTCAAAGCTCCATTTCTGACAGTCGGCATGCTTATCTGCTCTGGGACAAATGCTGCTGTTGTGGGGGGAGGGGGGGAAGACGGGTTTGCTGCTGTCTGAACTTACAAGACAGCATGCTGACACGCTCTCAGCCCCCCAAAACACACTGTCTCTCCCCCCACTTACACACAACACACTCCCTGTCACACTCCACCCCCACACCATTTGAAAAGCACGTTGCAGCCACTTGCACGCTGGGATAGCTACAATGTATTGCTCTTTGTGGCGTTGCAAGATCTGCTAATGTGGCCATCATGTCATTTAATGTCATCAGCATGGAAGCATGTCCCCTGGAATGGTGGCCGAAGCATGAAGGGGCATACGAATGTATAGACTATCTGGCACATAAATACTTTGCAATGCCGGCGAACGCCTGGTCTCACTTTCAGGTGACATTGTTATTAAGACGCAGACAGCATTCTCTCCTATAAATGTAAATAAACTTTTGTCTTAGCAATCGGCTGATCAAGAAACAGGACTGAGTGGACTTGTAGGCACTAAAGTTTTACGTTGTTTTGTCTTTGAGTGAAGTTGTATAACAAGAAAACTACATTTGTAAGTTGCACTTTCATGATAAAGAGATTGCACCAAAGTGTGAGGTGAATTGAAAAATACTATTTCTTTTGTTTATCATTTTTACAGTGCAAATATTTGTAATAAAAAATATAAAGTGAGCCGTGTACACTTTGTATTCTGTGTTGTAATTAAAATCAATATATTTGAAAATGTAGAAAAACATCCAAAACAATTTAATAAATTTCAATTGGTTTTCTATTGTTTAACAGTGTGATTAAAACTGCGATTGAGATTAACTTTTAATTGCAATTAATGTGAGTTAATTGTGAGCGTTAACTGCAATTAATCGACAGCCCTACTTATTATGCCTTACAACACTGCTGTGAGGTTGGGAAATGGAAGCAGAAGAAGTTAGACAAAATTTTCAGAAGGTGCTTCAAATTTTCTGAGACAGCTAGGGTCTGATTTTCAAAAATGCTGAACACTCACAATTCTGATTGAAGTTCGTAGGAAATGTAAGTGTTCAGCATTTTTGAAAATCAGACATAAGATGTATCAAGTTGGGCCCACAAACCATTCCATATATAAGCAAATAAAAAAAAGTTTCCTCTAAGGGCTGGTCTACACTAGGGGGTGGGGTGTCGATGTAAGATACGCAACTTCAGCTACAGGAATAGCGTAGCTGAAGTCGAAGTATCTTATTTCGACTTACCTCCCGTCCTCACGGAACGGGATCGACGACCGCGGCTCCCCCGTCGACTCCGCTACCGCCGCTCGCCCTGGTGGAGTTCCGGAATCGATGGGAGCGCGTTCGGGGATTGATATATCGCGTCTAGACGAGACGCGATATATCGATCCCCCAATATATCGATTGCTACCCGTCGATCCGGCGGGTAATGTAGACGTGGCCTAAGTTTTTATTCTTAAAATTAAAAGGTTAATTTTACTCAAAATTAAAAGTACATATAACTGAAATATGCTATCATGAAGAAATTGAACTGTGTACCAAACATTGGGTGGACCAGTATTAAATAGTGTTACAGTCGGTGATAGCCTTAGAATGTTAACCCTAGTCCTTTAGTATGACATTACACCCCATATTCTACATATAAATATTGTGTTATGAATATGGCATAACTAAGATGTTTTATGCAAGATGGGTCATGTGAGGTATCATTGAAAAGGCTATGATTTACTGAACGTGTTTATCCAATTTGTATGCATGTATCATTTCTGTATCTAAAATTAGGAGTATTGTCTGTGTAACAATTAGAACTGTGTGGGTATGTGCTTGGAAAACACCCACCAGACAGTAAGCAATCAGCCTTAATGGGCCATTAGGAAAAGACAATGAGTCTTCGAAGATGTGGATCCCCCATCTTCCCAGGAGTTCCTTCCTGTGGACCTTGCAAATAAACCTTGTCTCATGGTTGCCCTGACACTGCAAGGTCATGTGATAGTGTCACCTGGTACAAAATACCACCTTGGACACCGCTGGTACTTTTCCACTGGAAACAAAGTCTTCCTGCCTTATGTAAAGTCTGGAAAGCAAGGCAATCTGGGCTCTGCTTCTGCTTCCCCACCCGAGAAGGAAGACTGCTGAAAGCTCCTGAAGAAACCAAGGAACTAAGTTAGGGGAAGGCATGGGCTGAGTCCAGGCTGAGAACAGGGGTCTAGTCTGTAAAGAGACATAACTGGAACTCTGAGCTGCAGAAACTCTACAACCTGCCTAAACAACATTTAGGGTGAGAAATTACTATGTGTAACCTGTTTCTTTAGTGTATTAAGCTTAGTTTGCATGTTTTGTTTTATTTGCTCAGTAATCTGCTTTGTTCTGTTTGCTATCCCTTACAATCACTTAAAGCAGAATTAGTTGTTCCTTTACCCCTTTCCAATGCACTGCATGTGGATTACTATCAATTCCCTAAAGAACAATGAGCAACTATTGTGGTAGCCAGAAATACTTGGTGTATGATGGCTACTAAGTTTAAAAATCACCCTCCTTCTACATACCAAGGCCTCTATCTGGGGTAACTTGAAAGTCTGTATAGCTGGCAACCCCGTCATTTGGCCAGATTGGATTAGGAAAGGGATTTTGACCATCAGTCAACCAATTGAAAATCTCATCTTTCTCCCTTTTACAATATTAAAAGAAAGGTTCACGCTAGAGACTGAGGGTTTGTCTACACTTAAAATGGTACAGTGGCACAGCTGCAGCTGTGTTGCTGTAGCTCTTCGGTGTAGACACTACCTCCATCCATGGGAAGGGTTCTTCCATTGGCATAGGTAATCCACCTCCCTGGGAGGTGGCAGCTAGGTTGACAGAAAAATTCTTCCATCAATCTAGTGCTGTCTACATGGGGACTTCGGCTGACTTAACTGTGTGGCTCATATCTCTGAGCGATGTAGTTGGGTTGACCTAATTTTCTAGGGTATACCAGCCCAGCCCTAAGAAGTGGCAATATATGCAACAGAAACATGCCATCTCCCAGCTGTTTGGCTCCTATGCCTGTGTTACCCCTGACACACCTACACTGCTTTCATTTCTCCAAATATTACCCAGATTGCCAAGACCTATGGCAACGCCATATGCACACTTGGCCAGATTCCCTAAAAAAGAAATGGGAGTAGAAACTAGGCTAATTATTCTCTGCTAGCCAATCGAAATAAACTTTAGCCAGTGTTCCACACTGTTTCTTGGACTGCTGTTTAAGATTAATCTAGCAGAAAATCATATGGAGGTTGCAGTAGACCCTTCCCTGACTGTTCAAAACAGCTGCCACTATATCAGACAAATGTTGGAGCTATGACTTAGCAGGTAGTAACTTAATGCACATGCTCTGGGAATGTTCCTATATCCATGTGTTTTGGGATTTTCCTTGGGGCACTTGGACCTACCAACTGTGAGTGGAGGGCTCAGAGGTGGCAAAACTGCATCAACCATTCAGAGTCCAATTGTTCGGAACTGTGACTCATGTACCCTGAGGCAGGAGGTTGTAGAAAGTGTTGACAAACTTTGCAATTTAAGATTCATCCTGTCCTTTTTCCTTTTGCCAATAAAGTTTTTTTGTTTAAAACACTCATTGAATGTGCTTGCGAGTACAGATTTGCCTACCAAAGGATTTATATTTCCAGATTACTGGGTGGGGGCTCTAGCCAAAATGAAGCAAATTGTACAGATTCCCTGCAAAATAAGGACCCGGCAGAAGGGTTACAGGATGCTTTCCTGAAGTATCTGAATCATCCTGTTGAATACATGAGCCACCCTTTGCCTCCCCCTCATCACTACAACTTCCTTCCCTCCCCATCTCTATCCCTCTCCTCTGAACTTTGCTTCTGTTCTTTATCTTATTTTAATAATTATCTTTAACTAGTTTGTTTGTTCTTAAATTGTGTAATACAAAACAATTGATTTATATTTTAACCATTGATACCTAATTGTTTCAAGTATAGCTAAGATTAGGTAGCAAGTGGTTAATGTATTATAAGATGATTATGTATACACCTCTACCTCGATATAACGCTGTCCTCGGGAGCCAAAAAATCTTACCGTGTTATAGGTGGAAACCGCGTTATATCGAACTTGCTTTGATCCACCGGAGTGCGAAGCCCCCCCCCCCCCAGCACTGCTTTACCACGTTATATCCGAATTTGTGTTATATCGAATGGCGTTATGGAGAGGTGTATTTTGTTTTTTATATACATTTTTAAAATTTAATAGAGTTGAATAGAGTTAATAGGAAGAAAAAAGAATAAGCAGTTTGTGGTCCAGTGGATGAGGAGTCAAAAGACTTGGGTTCTGTTCCCACCATTGCTACTGACATGCTGTGTGGCCGTCGGCAAGTCACTTTCCTTCCAGGTGTCTCAGTTTCTCCCTTTATAAAATAGGGAAGTCCTTCGTAATTTGAGATCCTCTGATGAAAGCTGAATGAGTAATTCTCCAAACACAATTCAAAGTAGTTCTGCAGGACTTAGTGTTGCTGATTTGGTAGGTGGGATTCTTTGATCTTGTCTAGACTAGGTATTTTTGTAAAGTTTCTTCAGTTCAGCTCCACTGGTAGTGCTGGTTTAGACAGGGTACGGACAGTCATTGATTTTTAATCACCTCATCGCTTACACCTATTCTGAGTTGGACTGAAAGATACAATGTTTAAAATGCTGGAGGCTGGTGTGCAGTGGCAGTCCTGCTGTTGCTGCCATTTAGAACTAGACCAACAATCTGAGGGCAAAAAAGTGTAGACAGAGGCATTATTAGGGTAACCAAAATGTTAGCTATCACAACCTTGACAAATGACAGCGTTGGAATGAGGCTGGGGATGAGGAGGAATTTTTGCAACTATGATAAATTAATAAAGTTACATGGGACATGTTTCCTTAAATTTCAGCGAAGTTATAAGCTCATTGCTTACAGGGGTTGGGAGGAATTCCTCTGTCCCTGCTATCTGATCTATAAGGTTGGAAGGATTAGATTTTTATCAGTAAATGTTGATAAATATCTATTTCAACGTATATAGTGTAGTTGTAGCCATGTCAGTCCCAGGATACTAGTGAGACAAGGTGGCTGAGGTAATATCTTTTATTGGACTGACTTCTGTTGGTGAGAGATGATAGTCATCCAACACAAAAACAAAAAGCGGCACAAACTACGACGACTCCACAATCCACAGAAACCACCTGCGGGAGAAACCATGGCATCAGTACCCTTCACATGGACACTACACAACACCCAAACATCAATTTATCAAGACTACCCCTCATTGCAGCTAAATTTTCTGTACTCTATGGGACTGAACTTTTGCTCCACCACAGAAGCTGATACCATACTAACATGTGGAGAACTAGAAGAATTTTCGACCGTCTCCACCTTAAATAATTCTTTCACAACACTGATGACACCAGTCACAATTACCACATCCCCACCAACAATTATAAGAAAAAAGAATAATGTGATTGGACAACACACACTGGACAAAACCACACTGTTGATCATTGCATTGATTGCTTCAGGAAAAAAATGTACTGTGAAGTCCTTAACAAACATCACATCCACCATAATCTCTCCAATGCCAAGAGGATAGATTTCAGGGACTGTATTGCCAACCACCAGATAGTGATCACACCAGCAAAAGAAGGGGTTACCATTGTAGTGCTCAAACGTGATGACTATGTTAACAAGGGAACCTGACAACTCTCTGATACCACCTAGCAGCAAGAACTCAAAGACCACCCCACACCAGAATTTACCCAGGAACTTCAGGATATCAGTTAAATCTTTTCCCAAACAACTCCAAGAGAAACTCTTCAAATTCATCCCCCACAAACTCACCCCAGGGACATTCTGCATCGGGATGGGCAACCTTTGGCACGCGGCCCAGCAGAGTAATCCACTGATGGGCCGCGCAACATTTTGTTTACGTTGACCATCCGCAAGCATGGCCCCCCGCAGCTCCCAGTGGCCGTGGTTCGCTATTCCCAGCCAACGGGCGCTCAAGGAAGCAGCAGCCAGCCTTTTAATATCAGGCAACACCTCTTCCCTTTTTTCCATACTTATTCTTCCTGAACAAGCTGTACCCTTCTATACCAATATTTCAGTCATGCGTATTATCCCGCCAAGTCTCTGCAATGGCAACTATGTCACAGTTGTGTTTATTAACTAGCATTTCAAGTTATTCCTGCTTATGCCCCATAGATTCTGTATACTAATGCAAGAAGTAAGACAATGATTTGATTTCCCCCATGTTCTCTCGTCTCCCTTATCTCGGTTATAACAGCCTATGCTCCTCCCAGATTCCAACCCTTCTCCCAGGTCTCCATGCTTTTTTGACTTACCTGTGGGTTTTTGTCACCTGCCCCTGTCAAAACTAGTTTAAAGCCTTCCTCAGTAGGTTAGTCAGTCTGTATTCAAATATGCTTTCCCCCTTCCTCGATAGGTGGACCCCATCTCTGTTAGCAGTCCTTCTTCCCGGAACAGCATCCTGTGGTCAAGGAAGTTGAAGCTTTGCTGGTGACACCATTCTCTGTCTGTGCCACTACCCTTGATTGGAAGGATCGAAGAAAACTCCACCTGCACCCCCAACTCCTTCACCATTACACCAAGAGCCCTGTAGTCACTTCTGATCTGCCCAAGCTCATACCTCGCAGTATCATTAGTGCTCACATGGATGAGTATCGTGGGGTAGTACTCAGAGGATTGAATGATCCTCGACAATCCCTCCAAAACATATCAGACAGCAGCTCCTGGCAGGCAGCGTACCTCCTGGGATGCCATGTCAGGCCCACAGATGGGTGTCTCCATCCCGCTCAGAAGAGAGTCACCACCTAGGTTCCCTATAACCTGTGCGGCAGACTATTTAGGTCTGCGCAGCTCCCTTGACCCAGCCCCTCCGGAGCTGTAGGGGAGAGGAGCCCTTCCCCTGGCCCAGCCCAGGCCTGCCGAAACTGCCAAGGCTGGTGATGGGTGCTCCTCCCCGGCCTGGCCCCGCCAGAGCTGCTGCGAATGGGGAGAGGAGCCTTGTCTCCCAGCTCCCGGCCCAGCCTCTCTGGGCCTGTCGCAGCTCCAGAGGAACCGAGAGCCTGCACCCGCAGCCAGAATTCTCACCCCCCTCAACCCTCTGCCCTAGCTCTGAGCCCCTTCCCCCCCCCCCAGCCCCACCCCAGAGCCCAGACCCCAACCCTCTGCCCCAGACCTGAGCCCCCTCCCACACTCCGAACCCTTTGGCCCCACCCCGCCATATGAACTTTGTTATGTGCACCAATATGCAGGTGATATGTCACACATCATCTCCATATTGGTGCACATAAAATTCATTCTGCACATGGGTGGGAAAAATTAGAGGGAACACTGGTCACCACTATCCTACATTTTCTCCTGGAAGTGGTGGCTGCAATCCTCCCAGCCTTGGGGGTACATGGTTTCTCCTCCTCCACCTTCGGGGATGATTCCTCATCGCTGGATGCCAGGGCAGCATAATGGTTCTTCATCACTGTGGTGGGTGGGTTGGGAGTAAGGGGTGGAATACTGCCAGAAGCCAGTGTCTTCCCTGTGACAGAGCTGTATCCTCCTCCCCTGGTGGCATAACAGCAGTCCTCTCTAGATGGATAGCTTCCTCAGCCTTGGACATTTCCTTATGAATACTCTGAATGAATTCCTCATGGGCACAGATGCTCCTCAGCCTAGCCACCTCCTCCTGTAGCTCTCTCACCAGCTTCCTGAGAGATTCCACCAGCACACACCTTTTACACTGGATGGTCCCCCCAGCTTGGCTTTCTCATAGTGGGAAATGCAGGCTACAGTTTCTGCAAATCCACACCAGTAGCTGGGTAGAGGTGCAGGTGGAAGAGACAAGAACAGTGTTGGCACTGGTGATGACAATGGAACCCTACAGGCAACCATATACAAGAGACCCATGGATCCTTCATAGATCCAGTAGCCACCCCAAACACAGCAAGAAATCTGTTGTCTACAGCCAGACACTCAGATACCACAGAATATGCTCCGAGGAGAAAGTCCAGGATATATACCTTAACACACTCAAAACCACTTTAATCAAACATGGACATTCCACCAGAGGAATATATTGCATCATGGAATGGGCTACCCGAGTACCCTGAGAGAACCTGTTTCAATACAGAAATAAAACCCCCTCTGACTGGACACCCCTAGTTGTTACCGACCATCGCACACTAGAACCCAAATGGGGTATCATCAAACAACTACAACCAATACTCGATGGGGACCCCATGCTGAAAGAAATCTTTCCTGAACCCCCACTTCTGGCCTTCAAACAAGCCCCCTCCCCCTCACTCTCCAAGCTCATCAGCAGAAGCTAGCCGCCCATGGACAGGACACACCAATTCAAAGCAGCACCAGACTCTCCCAGAACAGATGCAAAACCTGCAGACACATGTCCACTGATATAATGATCACCCCCCCCCCCAATAACACACCGTTCAAGATTCATAGATCCTACACTTGCCTATCACAACATGTGGTATACCTCATTCAGTGCACTAAATGCCCCCAAAGCAGCAATGTGGGTGAAACCAGACAATCATTATTGTCTTGAATTAATTCACACAGAAAAGTAAAAAAATACAACACCCTGTCACCTGTGGGTGAACACTTTTTACAAAGCAATCACTTTATGTTTGACCTATCAGTCCTCTTCCCGAAAGGAAACCTGCACAACATTCAAAGGATGAGCCTGGGAGCGTAAATTCATAACTCTGCTAGACACTAAAAATCACAGACTGAACAAAGACATAGAATCTTTGGTTTATTACAACCATGTGTAACCCACTAACCCCTTCTTTTTGTCCTATGACTGCAGAGGTGTTAAAGCATCTCTCGACTTTGAATGGTCCCTTAGAATATGCGCGAACTACTTATGCTAAACAATCTGTTTTGCTTTGCATTTAGCTGTGATGCTCGGAATACCTTTTCCAGGCCTAAAGAAGAGTTCTGTATGGCTCTGTGACAGGGTGACTCTGCTCACCACTAGAACTGTGCCTCCTCCTGGCCATTCTGGGGATTAGCTTTGCAAGGCCTATGCCCCTTCCCACAGCAGACGTTTTCCACACACACTATACAGAACAGAGACTTAAAAAATCAGATAGTCCATGAAAATACAATTTACAATTTATGTTTCTGTTGTTAATCTAATTACACATATCAAAGTGATAGATACCTTCAAAATGCCCTAGATAGAGAATAGCTAATGCTTTATAGGGTGACATTGTTAGTGCTATTAATTCTCTAAGTGTTCAGAGATTACTATCTATATGAATGATGCAAGAATTCTTCTTACTTAAAGTTAGGGGAGTGAGCACCAAAACTAGTAGGAATCATTTACTACTTAATTATATATAAAATAATTGCCAAAATTGCACATTGATTAACACTTAATTTACAAATGAACAATTAATGCAATACTCTTATAAAGAGAAAAAATATAATGTAAATCTAACTTGGCTTTTACATTGTTTGTGAGTTTGAACTATAAAATGGAGTAGTTCTTAACTGGCACACTGCAATATGGCACAGCCTCTTCAATTTGAATACCAGCACCACTGTGTGTGACTTTTTTTCTAATACTAATTTAATGTGAATTCTTGGCAGTAATTTATTGGATGCTTGTGGGGTTTTTTTGTAATTAACTGCTTGAGTCAGATAAAGATGTGCTCTGGATTAATTGTAGGAAAAATTACACAATGTAGATCACTGGCATATATATAAGAATACAGGTCTGTCTCATCTTATGCTGGGGTTACATTCCGCAGTCAGCGCCTAAAGCGAAAATTGCGTATAGTCAGAATTACATTGAGTGTAATGGCGGGCAGAGTCGCCCGCACTACAGAAACAGTATTTAAATTGTTTTTTTTTTTTTTTCTTTTTTTTTGCCGACCGTGTAAAGCTGAAATCATGCATGTTAAATGCGCCTAAGATGCGACAGACCTATATCACTCTTTTGAGGTTTGCTTTGCTCAATTCTAATTCTGAGAGCTTTGAGTTTCCATTTTGAATGCTGTGTGTTTGGTTATACTGACTCTAGACAGTAGGTGGCAGCAGTCTTCTGAAACTGTTTTGTATATGTGGGAGAGAGAGATACCCCTGGGGGAATTCTGTGCAACAACAACAAAAATGTGCACACAATATTTAAAAATTCTGCATATTTTATTTGTCAAAATAACACAATATAACCACATCCGTTTCAGTTATTTTGGTAATTTATTTCAAAAGACCTGTCAGCAAGTATGTCTGTAATAATACAGACAGTAAAATAAAATAAAATAAAATAAAAATCTCCAGGAGTAGAGAGTTAAAGAAACCACTACAACAACCCAGCTCTGTTATGTTTCTGTTAGGTGCCTCAGTCTGGGTGTGTCACATGTGCCAGCTGGGCACATCTTGGGGGAAAACTCTGCCCTTCCGGTCTCAGATACCCACATACCCACCCCCATAGAGCTCAGCCGCAGGACGACCCTCAGCCCAGACACCCACACTCCCTACCCCCAGATCCCAGGGATCCGGAGAGAGAAACAGCTTGATGCTGGGTCCTGGGCTTGTACAGAGTTTCCTGCACACTGCCTCCTTCCTTCAGGACCTGCTGGGAACCACAGCTGCCCAGAACCCTCCAGCTCCATCCTGCTCCCCAGCAGTGTCTTGTATTTGCAAGCTGGAGAGCTGGGGCTAGTGGCAATCAGCAGCTCTGCAGCACCAATTCTGTGGGGAAAAATGAAATTCTGCACAAATTCTGCATTGTGTAATGGCGCAGAATTCTCCCAGGAGTAGAGAGAGAAATGCACTACATGGACTGTTTTTTATATTCAACTTGTTATATATACATTCTTTCAGCATAATCAAAAGAAATATAATATTCCAATTTTATCCAGTTCATTTAAGAGCTTTCAGTATACTCTAGTGCAGGGGTCGGCAACCTTTCAGAAGTGGTGTGCCGAGTCTTCATTTATTCACTCTAATTTAAGGTTTTGTGTGCCAGTCATACATTTGAACATTTTTAGAAGGTCTCTTTCTATAAGTCTATAATATGTAACTAAACTATTGTTGTATGTAAAGTAAATAAGGTTTTTAAAATGTTTAAGAAGCTTCGTTTAAAATTAAATTAAAATGCAGAGCCCCCGGACCGGTGGCCAGGACCCGGGCAGTGTGAGTGCCACTGAAAATCAGCTCGCGTGCCGCCTTCGGCACACGTGCCATAGGTTGCCTACCCCTGCTCTAGTGGGTTAGATACATTGAACATTATCATCTTACTCATGCCACCTAAGTATGCACTTTATAGTATAAATTCCTTTTTGTTAATTGCGTATAAAACTTTCTCAAAAAGTTACCACTGCAACTGAAATTTCTCAGGCTTGTTTAACCTTGTGGTCTGTTTTTCTTTCTATTGTTCACTGTGACTAGTTTCTTAAAAATCTCCTTACTGGCTACCCAAATCACATTGTTTTCTCTTCTTCAGGGGCTTTTTTTTTTGGCATACTTTGGATAAAATAAAAATACTTTTATGTAACTTTGTATTGAAATGTCACATTGGAACATACATGGTTTTAAAATGGGACTAGTGATTTCACCAGCTTTGAAGAATGCTGTTATAAATTGAGGTTGTGGATGTTTTAAAATGAGAACTGAACATATAAAGTATTTTTTCACTACCTTCATTAAGATCACTGTAAGAGTCATGTCACAGATGTTCACAAGTGGGGAAATTGGCAAGACCATGCTTGTGTATTTAACTGTATCAGTATAATAGAGTAACAAATGATCATATGTATCGGGGTCAAAGGCATCTTGGTGTCATTTGACTACCCTCTAGTTTGGCTCTTTAGCTTAGGGTGAATTCTGTTGCATGATGCACTGTTCCATCAACAAGAAAAGTACTTAAATTTTCAGCAGCTGCTAGAAAATGAAGCTCCATGATTAATTATGTAAGCGGGGGAATGGTCCCGCTCTTGTGGGGAACTTTCCTGGCTTCTGTGCTACCCCGGTGAAGTGGGCGAGCGAAAGGATCTGAGTCCTCGCTCCCACTTCCTTGACCCTGAGGCCTCCCTGCCCTTGAGGACTCTCCTGTTTGGCAGAGTTCTCGTAGCCCCAACAAGGCTGGGCCCAGGATTCCTGGGGGGGCTTAACCCCCAACCCTGCTGTGGTCACCTAGGACAGGGGCTAAGGTGTCCCCACTCCGGGGTACCCTTTCTGCACTGGGCACCTCCCTGACCCACTGATTATTCCAGACAATATAAAGCAAATACAAGTTGTTTACTTAACAATTAATTTAAAAAAAAGAACAAGGAAAAATGGGAAAGGTTAAAGGAAAACACATCACCCCGCTCTGTGGCAGGGAACATTTACAGACAGTGTCTCTGGAACATCAGGGCAGTTCACAGTCTGTTCCTTGTAGGTCCCAGGCCACCTTCTCAGGTCCTGGCTGTGCTGCACAGACGCTGCAGGTTGGACACTTGCCCTGGCGGTGGCCACACGCTCTCAGGCTCTAGGTGGCAGGACCCTTCTCCCCAGCATCGCCCCCGCCCTGTCAGGGTTACGATCCCCCTCCAAGTCTGGCCTGCAGGGCCTCTTGGCTGAGGCGTCTCCCTGTGCTGGGCCCACTGCCCAGGGTCCCCCTCACTCTGCCCAGCTGCTCACCGCACCCAGCTCTGGACTGCTCCAGCTCCACACTGCCTCAGCACGGCTGCTGCNGTTAGATACATTGAACATTATCATCTTACTCATGCCACCTAAGTATGCACTTTATAGTATAAATTCCTTTTTGTTAATTGCGTATAAAACTTTCTCAAAAAGTTACCACTGCAACTGAAATTTCTCAGGCTTGTTTAACCTTGTGGTCTGTTTTTCTTTCTATTGTTCACTGTGACTAGTTTCTTAAAAATCTCCTTACTGGCTACCCAAATCACATTGTTTTCTCTTCTTCAGGGGCTTTTTTTTTTGGCATACTTTGGATAAAATAAAAATACTTTTATGTAACTTTGTATTGAAATGTCACATTGGAACATACATGGTTTTAAAATGGGACTAGTGATTTCACCAGCTTTGAAGAATGCTGTTATAAATTGAGGTTGTGGATGTTTTAAAATGAGAACTGAACATATAAAGTATTTTTTCACTACCTTCATTAAGATCACTGTAAGAGTCATGTCACAGATGTTCACAAGTGGGGAAATTGGCAAGACCATGCTTGTGTATTTAACTGTATCAGTATAATAGAGTAACAAATGATCATATGTATCGGGGTCAAAGGCATCTTGGTGTCATTTGACTACCCTCTAGTTTGGCTCTTTAGCTTAGGGTGAATTCTGTTGCATGATGCACTGTTCCATCAACAAGAAAAGTACTTAAATTTTCAGCAGCTGCTAGAAAATGAAGCTCCATGATTACTAATGTGAAGTTACTAGACATCACTTGTTTCCTTTGTTAGGCCTATGGGGTGCCCCTATGTCTTAAGTTATGGCTACACTAGAGAGCTTACAGAATCACAGCTTCATCAGTGCAGTGCTGCGCCACTGTAAGCTCTCTAGTGTAGCTGCTCTAAGCCAATGGGAGAGAGTTCTCCTGTCGGCTTAATTACTCCAGCCCCTGGAGTGCCAGTAGCTGTGCTGGCGGGAGAAGCTCTCCCATTAACATAGTGCTGTCTACACTGGCGCTTAAGTCAACTTAAGTTATATCACTCAGGGAGGTGGCTAATTCACACCCCTGAGCGACATAACTTATGTCAACTTAAGCTGCAATGTAGCCATAGCATAAGTGTAGATCTGTCAGGAAGGGAATGTTTCTCTTTCCTCTGCTTATTAGAGCATGTGGTCAGGCCATTTCCTACATCTCACCAAAAGTCTCTTTGGAGCAATAAAAGATAAAAAGATGGGAGGGTAGCCAGACAGCACTCCCTCAAGAACCTAGGGAGAAGACAGTTGGGTCCAAGAAACAGCTGAATGGGAGGAGACAACCGGGGTGGGGTTACAGCAGAGGTGGGCAAACTACGGCCCACGGGACCCTGCTGCCCGGCCCCTGAGCTCCTAGCCCGGGAGGCTAGCCCTGGCCCCTCCCCTGCTGTTCCCCCTCCGCCGCAGCCTCAGCTAACTGCGCCACCGGTGCAATGCTCTGGGCGGAAGCACAGCTGCAGAGCCTGGGCCTGACCCCGTGCTCTGTGCTGCGCGGTGGCGTGGCTGGCTCCAGCCGGGCGGCACAGCTGCCTGCCTGGTGCTCTGGGTGGCGCGGCTGTAGCGCCGCCTGCCACCGGTGCTCCATGCAGCAGGGTAAGGGGGCAGGGAGCAGGGGGGGTTGGATAGACAGCAGGGGAGTTCAGGGTGGTGGTCAGGGGGCGGGGATGTGGATAGGGGTGGTGCGGTCAGGGAGGTGGGGAACAGGGAGATTGAATGGGGGAAGGGGTCGCGGGGGGGCAGTCAGGAAGGAGAGGGGTGTTGAGTGGGGCAGCGGGGGGCAGTCAGGGGCAGGGGTTCCGGGGGCAGTCAGAGGACAGAGAGCAGGGGTGGTTGGATGGGGCAGGGATCCTGAGGGGGCAGTCAGGAAGGAGAGGGGGATTGGATGGGGCGGTGGGGGGCAGTCAGGGGTGGGGGATCTGGAGGCGGTCAGGGGACAGGGAGCGGAGGGGGTGGATGGGGCAGGAGTCCCAGGGGGTTCGTCAGGGGGTGAGAAACGGGGGGTGGTCAGATAGGAGGCAGGGGCCAGACCACGCCTGGCTGTTTGGGGAGGCACAACCTCCCCTAACCGGCCCTCCATACAATTTTGGAAACCCGATGTGACCCTCGAGCCAAAAAGTTTGCCCGCCTCTGGGTTACAGGGAGCCTGTCTGTGCTGCTGCCTCTGAGTCAGGAGTGGGAGCTGCCCGTGGCTGCTGCTGTCTAAACAAGCATTCAGGCCGGTGGGTGTTTTGCTTAAAGAGGCAGCATGTGCTTTCACACGCACACTCCCCCCAGCACACATTCTGTCTCTCACACACACGCTCTCTCATACTTCCCCCCAACACACACACTTCCCCACCAACATTCAAAAATATTTAAATACATGGTATTCTATCATTGTTTAACATTGCGATTAAAACTGCAGTTAATTTCAATTATTTTTATCTTGCGATTAATCACAATTAATTTTTAATTGTTTGACAGCCCTAATTTATATCACTACTAAAAATAAATTCAACAATAAACAAATATGCAAAATTATTACTAATTGTAAACAATTTGATCCTATTTCTAAGACATCTATTCCAGGGATGTCATAACTTGCTTGTAGACTAGAATGACCAAGAAAATGTGAGGGGGGCGGTGAATAGATGCCAGTCCTTTGCCAAATGCATTGCAGATTTCAGATGGCAAATCCTACTTGGAACCAAACACTACAGGGTTTGCCCAGTTGTCCCCAGTTTGAGAAGGCTTATTCATAAATCTAACTATAGGATGCATGTTGAATTAATCCAATAGTAATTATAATTAGTAATTTGAATGATAATGATGTACTCAGCTCTCTACAGAATAGAAACCAGATGAGGTCCCTGTTCTGATGATTTTATAATCTAACAACTGGAAAAACAACATTGCTTAGGAATGTAGGATTTGCTATAGTGGATCATATTGGTGTATAAGGAGCATATGAGTTTTAAGTGTCCCTTGGTATTATGTTATAAGAGTTCTTAAGAGGAGTAATTTTACTTTCTCTGTGCCTTTCTTTAGAGCTAGATGAAATGTTTGACCTACGATGGCCTTTTTAACTGAATTTAACTGAAAAATTTCATGAAAACATATTGATTTTTCTCAAAATATTCCATTTTTCAATGAAAATTTTCATACATCGCTTTCACTTTCTTGAGGTGTTTTTTCTGCTGGCAATTTTGATTGGTTAACTAAGTCATAGGAGAAGGTTTCAAAATCAATTTTTAAAAAATATTTTTTTATTTTGAAATTGAATTGCAAAAATGAAAAAATTGCTAAATATTCTGTTGAAAATGGCAAAAAAAAACCCCAATCCATTAAAAAACTAGCAGAATGAAAACTTTTTTGAAATGTTTGCCAATATTTTTAAACCAGCCAATTACATCATGTAATGGCAGACAGCTAAAAAGTGACAAGTTTTTAAAGTGCTTATATACCAATGCTAGAAGTCTCAATAATAAGATGGGTGAACTAGAGTGCCTCATATTAAATGAGGATATTGATATAATAGGCATCACAGAAACCTGGTGGAATGAGGATAATCAATGGGACACAGTAATACCAGGGTACAAAATATATCGGAAGGACAGAACAAGTCGTGCTGGTGGGGGAGTGACACTATATGTGAAAGAAAGCACAGAATCAAATGAAGTAAAAATCTTAAATGAACCAAACTGTACCATAGAATCTCTATAGATAGTAATTCCATGCTCTAATAATATTAACATAACCGTAGGGATATATTACCAACCACCTGACTAGGATGGTGATAGTGACTGTGAAATCCTCAGTGAGATTAGAGAGGCTATTACAATAAAAAAACTCAGTAATAATGGGGGATTTCAACTATCCCCATATTGTTTGGGTACATGTCACCTCAGGACGAGATGCAGAGTTAAAGTTTCTTGACACCTTAAATGACTGTGTCTTGGAGCAGCTAGTCCTGGACCCACAAGAGGACAGGCAATTCTTGATTTAGTCCTAAGTGGAGCACAGGATCTGGTCCAAGAGGTGAATATAGCTGGACCGTTTGGTAATAGTGACCATAATATAACTAAATTTAATATTCCTGTGGCGGGGAAAACACCACAGCAGCCCAAAACTGTAGCATTTAATTTCAGAAAGGGGAATACAAAAATGAGGAGGTTAGTGAAATTAAAAGGTACAGCACCAAAAGTGAAACCCCTGCAAACCGCATGGAAACTTTTTAAGGACACCATAATAGAGGCCCAAATTAAATGTATACCCCAAATTAAAAAACATAGTAAGAGAACCAAAAAATTGCCACCGTGGCTAAACAACAAAATAAAAGAAGCAGTGAGAGGCAAAAATGCATCCTTTAAAAAGTGGAAGCTAAATCTTAGTGAGGAAAATAGAAAGGAGCATAAACTCTGGCAAGTGAAGTGTAAAACAATAATTAGGAAGGCCAAAAAAGAATTTGAAGAACAGCTAGCCAAAGACTCAAAAATTAAGTACATCAGAAGCAGGAAGCCTACTAAACAACCAGTGGGGCCACTGGACAATCAAGATGCTAATGGAGCACTCAAGGATGATAAGGCCATTGCAGAGAAACTAAATGAATTCTTTGCATCGTTCTTCATGGCTGAGGATGTGAGGGAGATTCCCAAATCTGAGCCATTCTTTTTAGGTGACAAATCTGAGGAACTGTCCCAGATTGAGGTATCATTAGAGGTTTTGGAATAAATTGATAAACTAAACAGTAATAAATCACCAGGACCAGCTGGTATTCACCCAAGAGTTCTGAAGGAACTCAAATGTGAAATTGCAGAACTACTAACTGTAGTCTGTAACCTATCATTTAAATCAGCTTCTGTACCAAATGTCTGGAGGATAGCTAATGTCACACTAATGTTTAAAAAGGACTTCAGAGGTGATCCCAATTACAGGTCGGTAAGTCTGACTTCAATACTGGCCAAACTGGTTGAAACTATAGTAAAGAACAAAATGGTCAGACACATTGGTGAATATAATTTGTTGGGGAAGAGTCAACATGGTTTTTGTAACGGGAAATCATGCCTCACAAATCTACTAGAATTCTTTGAAAGGGTCAACAAGCATGTGGACAAGGTGGATCCAGTGAATATAGTGTACTTAGATTTTCAGAAAGCCTTTGAGAAGGTCCCTCACCAAAGACTCTTAAGCAAAGTAAGCTGTCATCGGATAAGAGAGAAGGTCCTCTCATGGATTGGTAACTGGTTTAAAGATAGGAAACAAAGGGTAGGAATTAATGGTCAGTTTTTAGAATGGAGAGAAGTAAATAGTGGTGTCCTCCAGGGGTCTGTACTGGGACCAGTCCTATTCAACATATTCATAAATGATCTTGAAAAAGGGGTAAACAGTGAAGTGGTAAAATTTGCAGATGATACAAAATTATTCAAGTTAGTTAAGTCCCAGGCAGACTGCGAAGAGCTACCAAAGGATCTCTCAAAACTGGGTGACTGGGCAACAAAATGGCAGATGAAATTCAGTGTTGATAAATGCAAAGTAATGCACATTGGAAAACATAATCCCAAATATACCCCATCATTTTATATGTCTAAATTAGCGGTTGCCACTCAAGAAAAAGATCTTGGAGTCATTGTGGATAGTTCTCTCAATGTGCAGCGGTAGTCAAAAAAGCAGTCAAAAAAGTGAGCAGAATGTTGGGAATCATTAAGAAAGGGATAGATAATAAGACAAAAAATATCATATTGCCTCTATATAAATCCAATGTACGCCCACATCTTGAATACTGCGTGCAGATGTGGTCGCCCCATCTCAAAAAAGATATATTGGAATTGGAAAAGGTTCAGAAAAGGACAACAAAAATGATTGGGGTATGGAACGGCTTCCATATGAGGAGAGATTAATAAGACTGGGACTTTTCACCTAGTATAAGAGACGACTAAGGGGGGATATGATTGAGGACTATAAAATCATGACTGGTGTGGAGAAAGTAAATAAAGAAGTGTTATTTACTCCATCTCATAACACAAGAACTAGGGGTCACCAAATGAAATTAATAGGCATCAGGTTTAAAACAAACAAAAGGAAGTATTTCTTCACACAATACACAGTCAACCTGTGGAGCTCTTTGCCAGAGGATGTTGTTAAGGCCAAGACACTAACAGGGTTCAAATAAGAACTAGATACGTTCCTGGAGGATAGGTCCATCAATGGCTTTTAGCCAGGATGGGTAGGAATGGTGTCCCTAGCCTCTGTTTGCCAGAATCTGGGAATGAGCGACAGGGAATGGATCACTTGATGACTACCTGTTCTGTTCATGCCCTCTAGGGCACATGCATTGGCTACTGTTGGAATACAGGATACTGAGCTAGATGGACCTTTGGTCTGACCCCGTAGGGCCATTCTTATGTCATTCATTATTTTGTAAAGTGCTATAGTGTGCCTTAATTTACTAATCTCTAAACGACCAGTTATTCCCCAAATTATCCTTATATGAAAGTCAGTGCTTTATTATAATAGTAGTGAGAAATAGAATTGCAATCGGTGGTTGAATAAAATTGACAGGCTTTACAAAATATTATTATTTATTCGTTTTAGTCACAGCTAAAGGTGTGCAGGGTTCCTCCCTGAGCCAAAAGAAGACACAATCCTTGCCTGGAATTCCCTAACAAGCATGTAACAAGACACTAGCGAAGGCTTGGAGAGGGAACATGGAAGCAACACCAATATAGACTATGGAAGTGAGTTGCAGGAAGGATGGTATAACGTACATTGATAAAATGAGGGGAATGCAAGGGAAGATAATGGATGAAATGCTTCCCTCATTGAAGTCAATGTCAAACCTCCCATGGACTTCAGTGGGGCCAGGATGCCACCCAAGGAGTACAAATTTTGCCCATATTAGGTTTAAGTTGATGGTAAAACAACCGTGAGGAGATGTCATGGATACAGGCTGAGGTGCAGGATTGAATCAAGGGAAACAACTTGGCAAGGGGGAGGCTGATTAGCCAGTTGGCTGTGTAGAAATAGTAGTTGAAACCATGTGACTAGATGAGTCGGTGGACTGGAGGTAAATTAGATAGTCTCATAACTAAAACCATTACATGCAGAAATGCTTATTTGTGCCCCCCCCCCCAAAAGTATAATTTGCTGAACTATTGTTAAATTTCACAGGTTTTATATGTAATTCCACTCTGATGGGGATTATTTAATACAGAGCTTTGTAGAGGAGTGGGAAGTGCAAGGAATCTTCATGACTGAGAACTTCAGTTTATAAATGGATTTAATGCAAAGGTACAATCCTGTATAATTTATTAAATGTTACTACAATACATTGGTAAGAACTTCAACCTCAAGTGACAAGTCATCAAGAAAGAGAAATGAACCCCTTAAATAATTCACTGAAATGAAGCAGAAGGCCCTACATATTTGTGTCTGACTCTCCTGAATTCTGTTAAGACTGTTTAAGTCTGCAGACTAAGATATAAGTCAGGGGCGGGCAAACTTTTTGGGCTGAGGGCCGCATCGGGTTTCTGAAATTGTATGGAGGGCCAACCCCACTGCCCCCCTGTTCCCTGCCCCCTTACTGCGCTGCCTGGAGCACCGGTGGCTGGCGGCTGCACCAGGCCAGGCAGCTGCGCTGCGCAGCACAGAGCACCGGGTCAGGCCCCGGCTCTGCAGCTGCGCTGCCCCAGGAGCTCGCTGCTCCGTTGCCCAGAGCATTGCACCGGCGGCACAGTGAGCTGAGGCTGCGGGGAGGGGGAACGGCGGGGGAGGGGCCGGGGGCTAGCCTCCCAGGGCAGGAGCTCAGGGTCTGGACAGGACGGTTCCGCAGGCCGGATGTGGCCCGCGGGCCGTAGTTTGCCCACCTCTGATATAAGTGTTAAGTTTGTTCTTGCTTTGCCAGTATTTAGACTACACAACACAAATTTGATTAGTGTTTATTATGGAATAATTAGATGTGATTTATACATGGATGGACACAGATGTTTCTGTATAACTTCCCTTTTTATTTTTGTATATAAAGGAATACATTTTGCCACTCTACAATGAATGGTAGCAATGAGTTAGTTAAACACAGGTAGATAGGTGTAGTGAATGCTAAATATGCACAACTCTGCTAGTGCATCTTCATTGTGAATACACCCTCCTGCTACTCCCCTTCTCTTGGGTTTGCTACTAGAAGTGTCAAGGTTACCCCAGGTCTTGTGTGTGTTTGTGATGTGGGCATATGTCCAAGAAAGACTAGGCTAATGATGCCAAACTCTGTCAATTTTGTATCAGTAAAAAGTACTGGAGTACTTGTGGCACCTTAGAGACTAACAAATTTGTTTGAGCATAAGCTTTCGTGGGCTACAGCCCACTTCATTGGATGCATGGAATGGATCATATAGTAAGGAGATATATATACACATACAGAGAACATGAAAAGGTGGGAGGTGTCCTACCAACTCTAAGAGGCTAATTAATTAAGAGAAAAAACTTTTGTAGTGATAATCAAGATAGCCCATTACAGACAGTTTGACAAGAGGTGTGAGAATACTTAACATGGGCAAATAGATTCAATGTGTGTAATGGCACAGCCATTCCCAGTCTCTATTCAAGCCTAACTTGATGATGTCTAATTTGCATATTAATTCAAGTTCAGCAGTTTCTCGTTGTAGTCTGTACCCGCATGGCCCCACAGTATGCCAACATTTCTATGGCTGACTTAGAACAACGCTTTCTTAGCTCTCGTCCCCTACTCTACTTGCACTACGGCCCGCGGGACCCTGCTGCCCAGCCCCTGAGCTCCTAGCCCGGGAGGCTAGCCCCCGGCCCCTCCCCTGCTGTTCCCCATCCCCCGCAGCCTCCGCTCACTGCGCCGCCGGTGCAATGCTCTGGGCGGCAGCCACGCTTTAAGATACAACCACATTTGCTCCAATTCCTCAGGCAGAGACAAGCACCTACAAGATCTCTATCAATCATTCTTAAAACTACAATACCCACCTGCTGAAGTGAAAAAACAGATTGACAGAGCCAGAAGAGTACCCAGAAGTCACCTACTACAAGACAGGCCCAACAAAGAAAATAACAGAACGCCACTAGCCATCACCTTCAGCCCCCAACTAAAACCTCTCCAGCGCATTAGCAAAGATCTACAACCTATCCTGAAAGATGATCCATCACTCTCACAGATCTTGGGAGACAGACCTGTCCTCGCTTACAGACAGCCCCACAACCTGAAGCAAATACTCACTAGCAACCACACACCATACAACAAAAACACTAACCCAGGAACCTATCTTTGCAACAAAGCCCGATGCCAACTCTGTCCACATATCTATTCAAGTGACATCATCATAGGACCTAATCACATCAGCTTCGCCATCAGGGGCTCATTCACCTGCACATCTACCAATGTGATATATGCCATCATGTGCCAGCAATGCCCCTCTGCCATGTGCATTGGCCAAACTGGACAGTCTCTACGCAAAAGAATCAGACACAAATCTGACATCAGGAATCATAACATTCAAAAACCAGTAGGAGAACACTTCAACCTCTCTGACCACTCAGTAACAGACTTAAAGGTGGCAATTTTGCAACAGAAAAGCGTCAAAAACAGACTCCAACGAGAAACTGCTGAACTTGAATTAATATGCAAATTAGACACCATCAAGTTAGGCTTGAATAGAGACTGGGAATGGCTGTGCCATTACACACATTGAATCTATTTGCCCATGTTAAGTATTCTCACACCTCTTGTCAAACTGTCTGTAATGGGCTATCTTGATTATCACTACAAAAGTTTTTTCTCTTAATTAATTAGCCTCTTAGAATTGGTAGGACAACTCCCACCTTTTCATGTTCTCTGTATGCGTATATATATCTCCTTACTATATGATCCATTCTATGCATCCGATGAAGTGGGCTGTAGCCCACGAAAGCTTATGCTCAAAGAAATTTGTTAGTCTCTAAGGTGCCACAAGTACTCCTGTTCTTTTTGCGGATACAGACTAACACGGCTGCTACTCTGAAATTTCTATCAGTGTTTCCAGTTTAACAATTTAAGTAGCACACTGAATACTGATTTTATCATGGGCCAAATTCTGCTCTTGGGCTCTGTGTCAGTCTGTACCTGGTCTATATAGCTCCCTACAAGAGGCCTAGTGATCCTACTACACCCTAGGCAAGGAGCAGTGAAGGTGTGTCCTCTCAGTTTACCAGCAGGCTCAGATAAAAGTAGGGTGACCAGATCGCAAGAGTGAAATATCAGGACACATTGGGCAAGCGGGGGGGGAGAAGAAGAGAGCCACAGGTGCACAGCTGTGACCGGAGCCATGAGAGGGGGCGCACAGCCCTAGGAAGCTTTAAGAGAGGTGTATGGCCCCTGCTGCAGCTTGCACCACAAGCCATGGGGCAAGGACTCATGGCCCCAGCTCCAGCCCCCAGCAGAAGCCATGGGGCCAGGGGCACAGGGCTCCAGTCCCCGGCTGAAGCCCCAGGACAGGGGCGCAGGATCCTGGTTGCAAAGTCAGACCCAGTTGCAGGGCAGGGGAGCGAAGGGTCGCAGTTCTAGCCCTGGCTCCAGCCCCAGCCGCAGTCACAGAGGGGAGGCCCACAGTCCTGCCTTCAGCTGTCAGTGGCTGAAGCTGGGGCTGAAGCAAACCAAGTCACAGAAGTCTGGAATCAGTGAGTGTCATGGCCCCCCGACTAAATTATAGACCAGGGGTCAGCAACCTCTGGCATGCGGTTCGCCAGGGTAAGCACCCTGGCGGGCCGAGCCAGTTTGTTTACCTGCCGTGTCGGCTGGTTCGGCCGATCACGGCTCCCACTGGCCGCGGTTCGCCGTCCCAGGCCAATGGGGGCTGTGGGAAGTGGCGCGGGTGAGGGATGTGCTGGCCGCGGCTTCCCACCGCCCCCATTGGCCTGGGATGGCGAAATGCGGCCAGTGGGAGCTGCGATCGGCCGAACCTGCCGACATGGCAGGTAAACAAACTGGCCCGGCCCCCTGGCGAGCCGCGTGCCAGAGGTTGCCGACCCCTGTTATAGACTTAGCTGTAATCCATATTTAAACATACAGATTTATTTGTACACTAAACAAACAACAGGGGTAAAAGGCTGGGTTTTTTATTCAGTCAATAAATCAACTTCCCAATTTGCAGACTTCTCAGACATGTCAGAAGTCTAGTACTTCTTGGATGACTTTGCCATAGTCATGACTTGCTTCTGGGCAATCACAAATCTGTAGAAGTCCTTGCAACTCATCTGGAAATTCATTTTGACAAGGGTTTCACTCCACACCAAGTCTATGCTGCTTCAATTCTGGATATCAGTCCATGCATCTTTCATGATTGAAAATACACGCTCTGTGTATGGGTTGCTTACTGGTATACTGAGCACGTATGACACCAGCTTTGTCATGTTCAGGAATTCAGTGCTACCGTCCTTGTTTCTCAGCACTTGAGACCAGAGTTCCCCAACTGAGTAGTTTCCAGGCTCCAGCTTGGAGTTGATGTCTTTGACGATACAGTACTCATCACAGAGCTGATCAAGATCCACTGTTTTCTGGAGGTTTACAGCCGCAGACAGATCCTTGTATTCGAATGCTCTATTAACTTTGATGTTCAAGCACTGGGTATTGAACAGGTAGCCAGCTGTTGAAAAATCAAACCATTTCTCCAAATATAGGATCAACACATCATAAAATTTCATGAAGTTTTTCTGGAGACACGCAGCAGTGACAGGCAGCATCTCAGTTAATGCATTTTCAACTCTGGAGCCAAAGAATTTGTCATTCTTCCGTTGCTGCAGTTTAATTCTCAGAGTATTCATTATGGCATACATTTCACATGTTGTCATACTCTCATTTTCCAGAGCACAGTATCATTGAAGATTTTCAGGACATTCTGGAGGAAAAACAGATGAACCTCAACTTTGCTAGGCCCCTCACCTTGTTCACCGTTTTCCATGTCTGAGGACAGCATCCATAGAGATTTTGGGCACTTCTCACTGCCCAGAGAAACAAAGTAGATTTACAAGCCTTTGCAACTTAACAGCCTGCCACATATTTACAAGCCTGTTTACAGTTGGGAAAAGACTCAACCAGCCTGTCGGAGCATGGCGCAGTAAAGTGGAATACTCCATATCCACAAAGTCAAACATATCCTTCAATGCTGCTACTCTCTTAGCAGAACTGCTGAAATGATTGAAGGTCTTAATCACCAGAGTCTCAATGTCAACTTGTAGGGTATTGCTAGCATGTTTCACGGCATTGTGCACAACATGGGCAGGGCAGTTTGCAGGCAAGATATTTTCGTTTTGTTTTTATAAATTCTGGTACACTGTCGCTTTTCATAATTCATGTTTGCATTATCAGCACAGTAGGAAGACGCTTTGTTTAGGTCTAGTTTGTGTGTCGCAAGTTTTTCAAGTAATGTGTTGCTTATTGCCTCTGCAGTCTCTTTGCTTTGCTCATAGAAGTCTAACAGTTGATCTTGGACCCCATGTTCGGGTGTCCAGTATCTCAGCGATAAGGGGAAAGTTTTCACATTGCCCTTGTTAGATGCATCTGTGGGAACTGAGAAATAGGGACCGTTTGGCTTGCTGAGGTCTTTTAAAAATTCTGTTGAGAGCAGTGACAGCACATTTTTGATCAATGCCTCCGCTTTAGTCCGGCCACAGCTGACATGCTTCGCAATCGTTGAATCTGGATACAAGGTAGGCGCCAGTTTAAGTTCACAGTCACACAAGCGATAGGAGTGTTGATGGACTACTGTGTGGTAAACTTGAGTTAGCTCAACAGCGATAACCTTGTTAGAAGGTGTAAAAGGGTTGCGTCCGGGGCTCAACCCTCCGAGGGGAGGAGGGGAGCCACACCGGCCCGCTAGTCTCACGTGGGCTCCGCCCTGTCGCTTTAAGGCGAGACAACAGAGTCAGAGTCTATTAGGGCTTCGGCCTTTGGCTGCAAGACGGAGCAAGAACCGGTACAGGGAAGCTCAGGCCTCTTGGAGCAGGGCTGAGCAATAAACAGCACAAGGGGGCTCAGGCCTCTGGGAGCAGGGCTGAGCAATAAACAGTACAAGGGGGCTCAGGCCTCCTGGAGCAGGGCTGAGCAATAAACAGTACAGGGGGGCTCAGGCCTCTGGGAGCAGGGCTGAGCAATAAACAGTACAAGGGGGCCCAGGCCTCTTGGAGCAGGGCTGAGCAATAAACAGTACAGGGGGGCTCAGGCCTCTTGGAGCAGGGCTGAGCAATAACCAGAGGGGGATAACTGCCACTCCACTGTGTCCCGGCCTGGGGCCCTAGGCAGCGGTTGGTACCGCTGACGGTGAGTGGGGGTCCTGACCGCAACCCACTGACATGGGTATTGTCTGGTCAGCAGCCTGACTAAGGTCGGCTGCCCCCGGGCCACTTCCAATATCCCCCTCGGGTCCTACCTGGTCCACGGCGTCCGGTCCCGGGAAGTCCCACTGCATGGGTTCCTCACAACCCGGGCTAGGGGGTAGGTCTGGTAGTTCCTCGGGGAAGTCCGGCCAATTCCACTCCAGGGGTTCCTCGGGGTAACAGCAAGATAGCGGGGAAGTTCCTGGTGGTTCCTCCTCGTAGGTGGCGCGGGGGAGCTCCGGCCAATTCCGCTCCGGGGGTTCGTCGGGGTAACAGCAAGGTAGCGGGGGAGTTCCTGGTGGGTCCTCCTCGTAGGTGGCGGGGGCATGCTCCGGCCAGTCTTCCCAGTAGCGAGCGAGGGGGATCTCCGGCCAGTCCGGGCAGCTGCCCTGGACTCCAGCGGTTTCCCCGTCAGGAGCTCCCTCAGGCAGCTCTACTCCCCACGGTGGCGGGGCCCCGACTGAGCTGGAATGGCCGGCTTTTATCCTTCCGGGTCGCCGCCTGACCCTCTGAGGGGCGGGCTCACCGCTCTGTAGCCCCGCCCCTTCCTGCGTCCGGGGCTCAACCCTCTGAGGGGAGGAGGGGAGCCACACCGGCCCGCTACAGAAGGATTCATTTGGCCTGCTGAAAAAATGTGAGATCAGGTCTTGTGAGTGTTGGTGTTTTGTTCATGATTTTTTGAATCAGCATGATGCTTAACATCAGACTCACCGCCATGGCAAATGCTAAATTCCTTCTTGCAGGCTTTACAAAAGGCTTTTGAATCACACTCGTAGGATTTCCGAATCCAGGTGTAAGTGGCTTCCCATTCTGTCCTGTATCTGCACTGTCTTTTTTGGTTTTTGGTAGTTGGCTCCTCCCTTGCCGTTGCCATTTCGGGTGGGGTTTTCGGCTGAAGACTGTTACCTAGCTAGCTAGCTAGCCACTGAAAAGAACCGCGCAGTCATGTGCTTCTTACGTGTTATTACGTGCCCACTGTAGTTTGTCCTATGGTATGCACTGTGGTTCAGAACTGTAAACTACATATCCCTACTGTAAATTGCGTTACACCTGAAAACAACCTGAAAAACCAAAATTGGCAGTAGATAACAGATCATAATCGGGTTTAATGGGACATTCCCAATCGACTAATTTTCTATTTCACTACCAAATTTTGAATTTTACCTAAGTATCGGGACAAATGGCGTACCGATTGTACATCAAGCAGATGTACGCCACCAGGTGCAATCCCTGCTTGCCAATGTGGGTAAGTGAACTGGGCAGCAGATTAGCAGTGCTCAGCCCCGACCTGCCCTGGGTGGAATCAGCATGTGCAGAGGCAGGTGCCTCCGTTCCTTGGCTCTGCCATGAGCAAGGTGGACCAGTCTGCACACACTTTGCTGTGGGAGCCCGGGCCACACTGCTGGCTCAGCCCAGCTGACACTCACCTCGGGGACCTGCCGGACGCTTCCCAGGAGCTGCCCCAGGTAAGCACTACCGGGACCCACCCCTGCACCCCCTACCCCCACCTTCAGTTGAGGAGGTGAGCAGCGGGAAGAGCAGGGCCGGCCAGGGGCAATGGGGTACACTGGTCCGCCTGGCCCTGTGCTACCAGCATGCCCCTTCCTGTTGGGGGTGGGCCCATGCTGCACCACACAGCTCCCCTGCCCAGCGCCCCCTGGATCCACTATGCCCTGCACCCCCTGAACCCACTATGCCCAGAGACCCCCCCGCAGCCCTCCCACATTTCCACCACAAATGCACAGTGCTGTGCACACCATCACCCCTGCCCAGTGTCCCCCCTGCCCACAGCCCCACCACAGCTGCCCAGCACCCAACACAGAACCCCCCACTTGCTAGTTTCCCAATACACACAGATTTCTCCTCCCTCCCTCCCAGTGCCCTTCCCCACAGCCCCACCACATAACTAAACAATGCCCCACACAGACCCCCACTGCCCAGTTCCTTGACACACACAGATCTCCCCCACTGCCCAGCACTCCCCAACAGGCCCCTACTGCCTAGCACCCCAAAACACCCAAACCTCCCCCACTGCCCAGCGCCCTCCACACCCTCACAGCCCAGCGCCCCACACACATCTCCCAGACACTCACTCCATCACACCCTGCCCCCTTCCCTGGCCGCACTCACCAGCCCTGCTGGGAGGTCTCTGGCTCCTAGGGTCAGAGTGGCGAGGGGGGTCTCCAGAGTCTCCACGTGCTGCGCCCGCCACAAGCATGAGCTCTGTGGCTCCCATTGGCCGGGAAAAGCGCCAATGGGAGCTGCCGGAGCTGCAGAGCGGGGCTTGGAGGTGGGAGCAGCCCGCAGAGCTCCCTACCCCCCCCCCCCACACACACGACCCTAAGAGCCAGAGGGACCTGCCGAGGTGGGGGGTCCCAGCAGTGCCTACATGGGGCGGCTCCCAGGAAGGATCTGGCAGGTCCCTCCGGCTCCTAGGATCAAGGGTAGCTGAGGGGTCTCCACATGCTGCTCCCGCCACAAGCGCAAGCTCTGTGGCTCCCATTGGCCCGGAAAAGCGCCAATGGGAGCTGCCGGAGCCACGGAGCAGGGCTGGCAAGCGCCGGCAGCGTGCAGAGAGTCCCCTGCCCCCCCGCCCCGACCCTAAGAGCCAGAGGGACCTGCTGGGGGGTGAGGTGGGGAGTCCTGGCGGTGCTTACCTAGGGCGGCTCCCGGGAAGCACCCTGCAGGTCCCTCTGGCTCCTAGGGTTGGGTGGGGTGGGTGGGGTGGGAGGGCGGAGGGCTCTCTGCCCGCTGCCGGCACCTGCAAGCCCCGCCGCAGCTCTGATTGGGCAGGAGGGAGCTGTTGCAGCACGCGGAGACCCCCTCCGCCTCTGTGCCTAGGGGCCGCCCGCACTGCAGGCTCCTGCTGGTGGGCGAGCGTGCACACCACCAGGAGCTGCCCCCACAGGAAGCACCGCCACGCCAGCCCCAGGACTTTGGCGGTGATAGTGAGCGGTCCGTCCCCGATATCAGGACAAAGGGCGTCCCGACCGATGTGCAGTCTGGACGCGGGACAAATGGGTTAAAATTGGGACTGTCCCGATAATATCGGGATGTCGGTCACCCTAGATAAAAGGAGCTGCAGGGCCTTAGCAGTTCAGTTCCTGGCTGGGATCGGGGGACAAGGAAGCGTGCTCCTTTCTGGCCAAAGGACTTCACAGGATAACTAGAGTTTGTTTCTAGCTGCATTTGCTTAAGCTGGGTTTACAGAGAAAGAGAGAGAGGACCTAACAACCTTAACCCTGAGGTAAGGAAGAGGCCCAGGGAAGAAAGATCAGTGAACTGAAATTGAGCAGTGCATAGCTTCTGTTTATAGGGTCCCTGGGTTGGAACCCAGAGTAGTGGATGAGCCTGGGTTCCTCTACTGGCCACAGTGCCATAAACCCCAAGAAAGGGACAGGGGCTTATTTGAGACCCCAAACAAAGGGCTGGATTTAAAGGGCCCAGAGCCAGAGCTGAAGACCCTAGCTAGGGGAATGGGACTGTTGGTATATTGGACTTTTTACTATTCTGGTAAGGATTCATTTGGACTTTGTGTCTTGGCTGGAGTGCCATGCCATGCAAGATTGACAAAGGTCAGTCGGCAGCCTGCAGGGGGCACCAGGGGAGAGTAAAGGATGGCAGTACCTCACCCAGCTGCTAGGTGGCACCCAAGAGGTGAGTGCCTCCTTTCCTGGTACACATGGGCAGCTCTAACTGACATGGGCATCCAATAGGAAATTTGGACCCTAAATCATTTCATTTTAAGTGGGTTACAAAAATGTTCTGTAACATTCCTTCTCTAATTCTACTTACCGTTTGCACAGAAAATTATTAGTTAGGCATGAACAGAGGTCTGCTTTGAACACACAAGTGGAAGTCAGGAGTTCCTGAGCTCTAATCCTGGCTCTAACAGTGACTCGCTCTGTGACCTTGGTAAGTCACTGATATTGTCTTAGCTTCAGTTTTCCCGACTGCAAAATGGGGATAAAAGTCTTACCTCAAAGAGTTGTTGTTGTGAAGATTCTTTTATAAGAGATTTGAGGCCCTCTGATTTAAAAGGTTCCTTTTGTGCCAAATCATAAAATAGGAAAAATGTCATATTAGCGTGGAAAGGGATTAAAAGGAGGGTTACTAAATGGATAGGTTTATTTTCTGAGCAACAAGTGAAGAGGAATCAGTATTGTGACATGCACAAGAACAAAGCACTCATTTTCCTAATCTTGGCTATTATTGTATTTTGTGTAACTAATTTCTCAGAATCTGACTTGGACAAGCCACGGTGACTGATATACTGAGAAAAAAATGCGTTGGCAGAAGAAGTATGAGACAATTGTACAGTAAACAACTTTTTTTAAGTCTAGTTACAAAAATGGAAATAAGTTGTGAGCTCCTGCTTGATGAAAGAATTTAGGAATGTGAAAGTTAATTAAATAAACCAAGAAGGAAGAAAGAATGTTTTGCTCTTCCCACCTCTTGTTGGCATAGGTTTACTTGGATTATTTTCAGACAGATATAAATTCATAATACCCCATTTAAGACCTCAAAAAGAGTTCAAACGAGTTCTAACTGAAATGATGGACTAAAAATGTGAACTACTGTACAATGGGATAGATTGAGGGCAATTAATGTGAGTAGCCAATAACAATGGTGATCAAATTTTTAGGTTGTATGAGTTTGAGACTTACTTTAGTTTTACTATCCAATGCCTCTTGGTAGACTGTGCTACTCATGTCCACTCTAGAACTTAAGTGATCATAGAATTTGGAGCAGCAAAATGTCCCGGCAGGGATAGAGAATTCCTAAGTGAATGGGGAGGCAGGCAGCAGCAGCACCCAACACTTAGGCTCTTATTCAAGGTATTGCTGAGGACACTAGAGTACCAGTTACAAAGCATAAAGCACATAGTATACAGAGCAATGGATAGCAACTAGTGGACTAGAAAAAATTTAAGGGAAGATATAACACTCTCCAAATACCTGCAGTATGATAGTATACGGGAAGAAAAAGGTTTAGGCACATTGATACAAGTGGTAGGAGTTTTTTCAACCACTGTCAAGTGGAATTCTGATTCAAACAAACTTCACTCTGAGGCTATGTCTGCACTGGACGTGTACCTATGTCCAGGCTCACATGCATGCGTCTATGTGTTAGTTAAGCCCTGCCAGTTGCCAGAGTACACACTGCAGAGCCGCACACAAGCTAGACCCTGTGTACTCGCATCCACATTGACTCTGTTATTATATAGTGTTTTGTGTTTGAATTTATGGGTGTTTATCCCATGGCCCTGAACATCCTTGCCACATGTAACTCCTCACTTACCATCCTCCCGTTTAATGTTGTTTCAAAGTTACGTCACTGCTCCATTAGGGAACATACTCGTTTAAAATTGTGCAATGCTCCCTTATAACGTCATTTGGCTGACGGGAGCATTGCACAAGTTCCTCTTCTCCGCCTCCCCCCCATCCCTTCCTCCCTCCCTCCCAGCGCTTCCCCCGCCACCAAACAGCTGTTTGGCGGTGCTTAGGACTTTCTGGGAGGGAGGGAGCGAGCGAGCGGGGAAGCTGCCACCCGCCCCCCTCCCGGCAGGCAGGGCCACCCGGAATGCAGGGGCTTTAGGGGCTGCAGGGCCCTGGGCTAATGGGGCCCCAGGGCCCTGGCCTGCAGCTCTAAAGCCCCTTTCGGAATGCAGTCCTGCGAGCACGGGCTGGAGGACTCAGGAGGAGCAGGGGCAGCCGCACAGCCAGTGGCCGGAGAGAAGCAGCGCTTTCCCCTTCAAAGCTGGCCAGAGAGAAGCTATGCATGCTGCTCATTTCTGTCCATTCCAATCCAGGGATGAGTCATGGATCTGTTGTCAGCTGCACCTGTGTGCAGGTGAATGGCTTGTGCAGCAGAGCAGAAGTTTGATGAGATGCTGGATGGCATTTCAGGAAAAAATTGAGAAAAAGGTGATGAGACTTGGAGGGGGGCTCACTCACGGCAGACTAGACATAACTAATGAATGCCACTCACGGAAGACTGGACATAACTAATGAATGCCACTATTACTTTTCATTTTCCATGTCTAGACCTGTATTTCTGGTGCAGGAGAAAAAGCACAGTGTGATGGGACCACATCATCCTGCAGATCTGGATAACGAGCAGTGGCTCCAGAAATTCTGCATGAGGAAGCAGACATTCCTGGAGCTGTGAGAGGAACTTGCTCTCATCCTCCAGCACTAGAACGCTTGACTGAAGGAGGCCATACTAGTACAGAGTGGGTTGCAATTGCCTCTGGGAGCTAGCTACCCCAGACCAGTGTTTCTCAACCAGGGGTACACAGAGGTTGTCACACCCCAATGGCCCCCTCCCTTTAGGGAGTCCCCCCCGGAAAGGTAGTTCAGCACTGTATATTGCTAACGCTGTTGCAAGCATTGCAAAGCATTTTGGGGAGGGCCAAAGGTGTGTAAGTGGAAAGTAAAAGGTTTTGTTGCAGGTTACAAAAGGTCAGGAAAAAAAAAAGGCAAAAACGGATAACAACGCTGCAGCTAAGAAGCTCAGTTCAAAGATAAGATGCTGGCCACCGCCCAAGGACACTGCTCGCAGACAAGACTTGGCTAATAGCCGAAAAAGACGGGAGCTTGAAAGCTGCCCAAGCGGCCGTAAAAAACCAACTACACAAACCTGCACCTGCAGGACAGCAAAACCAGCAGAGAGAAAAACAAAGCCCAGGGCTGCAGAGGCCGAAAATACAAACAAGACAATAAAAGTGGGAACCAGCCAAGCGTCCCTGAAGCTGAAATGTTTTGGGAAAGGAAAAAAGACCATAGCAAGCCTGTTTGGACTAGTACAAAAGGCACCAGGAACAGAGGGCCCTAGACAAAACCAACCCCAAACGAGCCCAGAATTTAAAACCCTCCTGAGAGCTGGAGCAATTTGAAGAACACAGCAAATTTTTGGACGACCTGGGCCCAGGACAGCACTCCCTGTCCACCCTTCCCCCCCTCTTTTTCTAACGTTATACCTAGACTTGGCCAGTTTGGGTTGTGCGTGGTGTGAGTATGAAAGTGGGTGAGGACTTCGAGCTCTAATGTTTTCTTTCTTCCCCTAAGTGACATGGAAATGGTCCCAGCACTCTCTGCTGTATTTTATTATTTTATTAATAAAGCTTTACAATTTACACTTGGTGTGTTTCGTCATCTTCCCCCAACGATCCTGCGGTGTCAGCCTGATCACCTGACACCAGGGATAGATTGGTAACAGAAATCTGTCACAAGGTCTCCCAGGGGGTACATGAACTCATCTAGATATTTGCCTAGTTTTACAACAGGCTACGTAAAAAGCACTAGCGAAGTCACTACAAATTAAAATATATATTACTCTTTAGTTATTTCTCATGGGCATACATTATCACTTCTGGCATTGGGAGAGAGAGATTCTCTTACTCTCTGGTAAGTAAAATAGTTTTATATAAAAAAATAGGAAGATGAAGGAGGATGAGATGAAATCATGTCTCAGGGACTTTTATCAATAATGCCCTTGAAGACAAAGTACCAGAATGGATAAAAGCAGTAATTTTCCAGGCAAATGGGAGGAGCCTATCTATGTATGTTGTAACCCTTGTGCCAGGTGTAGTCAGCAGCAACAAGGGCTGGGTTCAGTATCTAGGGGTTTCCTTTTGATAACAGAACTGGCTCGAGCCTCCACCCAGCAATCTGGGAAAACTACACACCACCCCTGGGTGCCTCGAAGAAGCAATAATTCCTCTCTCACAAGCACTGAGTCTGTGTATGGAAAAGAAAACCCACCATTAATTTGGGAAAACACCACAGGCATGATTTGAAAACATGCGACCATGAGCAAAACATCCATGCCAGAGTACGTTGGGCAGTGTCCTTTTCCTCAATCTCTCTCCTTGTGGTGTGAAACTCAGACAAACAAATATCCCTTTAACACACCATTTCCCTCTCCTTCTACCTCACCCCACTCACAGTTGTTGTTCTTGTTGTCAGTGATGATCCAGAGTTCAGGGGTGTGTTCAGATGAGTTCATCTCCCATGCCGGGGTGAGGGAAGGAGGGGAAGGCATCAAGGGACTATACAAGTAGCATTACATAAGCATTCCCAATTTTACAAAAAGCTATACTTGCAAAAATATGCACTCGGGCTTGCTAGGCCAGTTACCCTTTACCAATTTTGAAAACTGTAATTGGAAACAAGATTTGAAACAGACAGTGTTGAGCCTACATTTTAGTAGTGTCTAACTTTATTTTCTCCACTTGGCATCTGTCTTGGATATGATGCGGCAGCGGGGCGTGGGAGAGGTGCCCTGTGGGAATCCCTTTGGTACTGCCCTCCCCCGAGGATAAACATACTTCCTCCCGACATGTAACATCCTCCTCCATAACAATCATTTTATTGGTCATAATGTGGAAATCCCATCCTAACAAACAAAATATTAACCACATGGTAATAACAACAAACATGATGGTTGACTCTTACTGGACTATAGATTGGTTCTCTAACCCTGCTCTGCTCTCTCTCCAGGCAGGTCCCTGGATCCATCCCCAAACAGGTCCTTGGAAAATGGGCTCAAAATATCTGCTACCCTATCCTGCTGGGTGAGCTGATTCAGAGCTTCAAGCTCCCTGGTCTGCAAGTCTGCCATGATCCCATCCACTGCCACACCTGCCTTCCCTTCCTTCGGCCTAATAATAAGCCTCTCTGCTTGCAGGAAGATTGTGAGATATGGTGGATTTTGTGTTGGGGATGGTCCCAAGCACCCTATCAAGTGCCTCATAGCAGGGGCAAGGGCTGGGTGCGATACCAGATCTGCTTCCTTAGCTTTGTGGCGTAGGCACTTCAGATGTTTTATCCGCTCCCTGCACTGCATCACTGTCTAATGGATGCCCCGTGAGATACTTCAATAGAGGTGAAAGTTTCTAGAGCTTTTGCTGAAGTTGCAGTTCTGGGTGTACTCACACCAGAGGTTAACAAGTACCCTGGTGTGGTTCTCAGGCCATCTTGCAGGTAGGGTGTGGAACAAATGGTGGGGAACAGTTGAGCTGTTGTGGAAGTGGAGCAGTTTATGTGGAAAGAAAAAGCTTAAATGATGAGCAAGGGTATATAAAAAGCAGGTAAACATGGGAAGGAAGTGAAGATGCTAAAAGGTAGGAAGATACAGGACAGAGAGTTGTGGGAATGACAGTGTAGGACTAAATAGACTTGAGGGCAGTTTGCCACATCATTGCTATGTCTACACCATGAAGTGGATGGGTAGAGAGGCAGATCATATGCCATTTTGCAATTTTACTCACAGACCGAGATGAGCACACTAACTCAATTTCTACATGCCCCTGGATATGTCTAGGTGCTTTGACTTCAGATGATACAGGGTAGGGTTTCAGATTTAAATAGCTGAAATCATGACATTTACTATTTTAAAAATCCTATGACCGTGAAATTGACCAAAATGGACTGTGAATTTGGTAGGGCCCTATAAATGAGAATTGGGAGGTGGTGTATGTTTTCAAGTAGTGAGCAAGGGATGGACTGCTCAATTCAGTATAACAGTACTAATCAGAAAGATGTCTACATTTTTCACTTCAATTTTGTCAGAGACCCTTTAAATGCTTTGCCTTTCTCCATTGGAGAAAGGTAACTAGAATCAAATGGCACCTTTTCTTCACACTTCTGCTTCCTGTGTATCTTTGAGTCACAGCTGCTGACTTTACTAGGACAAATCAAGCTTATTGATGTGTGATGGAATCACAAATTTAGGTCTCATAGCATTGCAGAGCCAATACAGTGATGAGAGAGGAAGTTGGTAATGCACTGGAGTGTCAGAAGATGCATTATGACCATTATGGTGCTGGACTTGGTTTCACATTTTATAGGATTATAACACAATATAGTAACATTTTAACTTTCAGACTTTAATTTCAGTTGTCGGGCTTTCCATGTTTTTGTCCCTGCGAGGTCTTTTTGGTCAGTTATTGGGTTCCTGAAATATTGTGGGAGAAGACAAAGGTACTATTTTAGAATGGAAGTGTGTACAAATGAAATAGAACAGAGAACAATGCAAAGGGAGCCGTGATGCAAAGCAAACATGGGAAGACTGGGAATGTAGAGAAATGAGAGCAGAGATGTAGGTAGGGCTGGAGTTATGCAAGGCTTTGTTACATTTCACTTCTCATTGAAGGACATTAGTTGACAAACACTTGTTTTTGTAGGAGGTTTATGGAGACTCATCTGAGAACAATTCCAAGTGGAGCATTTTCTAATCTCCCCAACATCTCCAGGATGTAAGTATCCTATTTTTTACACTTTAATAAAAATACTAAAAAGAACCACTTCTTTCCCTTCCCTTCACTTCCCTTCCTTTCCTTCCCTTCCCTTCCTTTCCCTTCAAAAATTTCTCCTTGTGTATGACTCTCTCACACATCAAGCTACAAAGGCTATTCTTTAAGATATAAGTAGTAAACTTTAAGGGCTAGGGCCATATAGTTCCTTTGTACATATGAGTCTGTACAGCAAAAATTGGCACCATTATTAGCTGTGAGGATTTTAGTCAATCTTCACATCTTTTTTATTATGTATAGTCCGCACTGGCTGTTCTTAAGCATGTAAACCAATACCAGATAAAGTAATACATCTGTTGATACAGAGGTGATAAATGGGTTTGTTCTTGCAGTTCACTGTATATGAAAAGGTGGTTTCATCCATTATAACCACCATCCTGTTTTGTCACCATGCTGGTCTTGGGCTGTATTTACAGTGCCTGGGGGCCATTTATACCCAGTGTAAATTAGTCTTCAGGTTGTTGTAGTATGGCACAGTGGGGCCTGGCCCTTCACAAAGGCTGCACTAGGATCAGCAGAATGCTAAAATGAGTTTTAAGTCACTTTTGTCCTTGAGAGAGCAAACACAACCAGCATTGAGGAAATGTTCCTGAGAGCACAACTTAAGTGGACCAGACATGTCATCAGAATGGAAGACCGCCGTCTCCCAAAACAGATCTTGTATGGGGAGCTGAGTCAGGGCAAAAGAAAGAAGGGTTGTCTGTATAAACCAGTGGTTTTTAACCTGGGGTGCAGGCACCTTTTGGGTTTGCGAGATGCCCTTTCTGGGGGTGCGAGACATGCCAGATTTTTTTAGAAGGTAAATCATCGAAAACACAAATTAAGCACAGGCACGTAAGTACAACTACTTTGTTTCATCAAACCTATGTATTTATTAACATTATACATTTTTAATGATTACTGTAATATACAAAGTTTTTAAGTTTTCAGGTTTTTATGCTAATTGTAGTGTAAATTTTGATAATTTTGTGCGAGAACGTATTTTGAGAACCAAAGGGGTGCAGGCTGCAGTAAAGGTTAAGAACCACTGTTATAAACGCTTTAAAGATAATCTGAACAGCAGTCTCCAGTGGGCTGTTATCAGTCCCAAAGAACTTGAGCAAATGGCTCAGAACAGGACTCACTGGCAGTCTCTGACAAGATCAGCATGTAACAGTTTTGAGCAGGTTCAACAAAATAATCTCCAGGCTGCACGTGAAAGGTGCCAGAGAGCTGCATCATCAAACATCATAGAAACAGACTTCCCATGCCCTCAGTGCGGCTGACTCTGTGCATCAGGGTTTGGACTCCGGAGTCATATACGTAACCATAGACGAGAACTGCAACAATATCGTCGTCATTGTCAGTGATGGACTAACAACATACACATAACCTGCCATCTCTCCAGATCAGCCTCATCTCAGGATCTTGCCCATAGTATTTTTAAAAAAGGATTATCCAACTTTAAAAAAACTTATTTACAGAACTGTAATAGCTGGTTTAGAGAAATAGTAGCCCACTATGTAAGAGAGCTTCTAAAATGTGTATTATTTTCTCCATACAAAGCACACCGCTAGTTGTCACACCCCACCCCACACTGAAATTCATACAGGGCATCATCAAACTACTGCAACCCATATTCGATGGGGACCCCATACTGAAAGAAATCTTTTCTGAACCCCTCTTCTGGCCTTCAAACACCCCCCCCCCCACACACACACACACACACCCTCTCCAAGCTCATCATCAGAAGCAAGCCATCCACAGACCAGGACACACCAACTCTAAGCGGCATCAGACCCTGCCAGAACAACAGATGCAAAACCTGCAGACACATCTCCACTGCTACAATGATCAACACCTACCACAATACACCTTTCAAGATCCATGGATGTACCTCATCCGGTGCACTAAATGTTCCAATAGCAACTATGTGGGTGAAACCAGACAATCACTAGGCTCTTGAATGAATTCACACAGGAAAATGATAAAAGACAACAACTCTGTCAACAACTCTGTCAACTGTGTGTGAACACTTTTCACAAAGTGATCATTCTATGTCCAGGTGTAGTCAATTATTTTTGTCAAGGCCCAAATTTCTTGGTCATGGTATAGTCAAGGTCAGGGGTCTCAAACTCAAATGACCTCGAGGGCCACATGAGGACTAGTACATTGGGCCGAGGGCCGCATTTACTGACACCCCCCCCGCCGCCCTCGGCCCCCCCCCACTCCACCCCTTCCATGAGGCCCCGCCCCTGCCCCGCCTCTTCCCACCCCTTCCCTGCCCCCATTCCAACCCCTTCCCCGAAATCCCCACCCCAACTCTGCCCCCTCCTGCCAGGGGGCACAGGAGGGGGTGTGGGGTGCGGTGGGGGCTCAGAGCAGGGGGTCGGGGTGCGGCAGGAGACTCAGCGCAGGGGGTCGGGGTACAGCAGGGGGCTCAGGGTANAGGGGGGGCGGGGGGCCGGGAGGAGCTCGCGGGCCGCGTGTTTGAGACCCCTGGTCAAGGTCCACACTCCAGAGAAAATAATAAACAATAATGATAATGATAACAATAAGTAAATAAAAATATTTCAGGGTCCATTCAAAAACATCTGGCAGTCCAGTTTTGGCCTGCTTGTTGACTACTCCTGCTCTATATCTGACCTATATATATGATCAGTTCTCATCCTCAAAGGAAACCTGCACAACACTTTCAAAAGATGAGCCTGGGAGTTTAAATTCATAACTTTGATAGACACTAAAAATCATGGACTGAACAGAGGCACTGGATTTATGGCTTATTACAACAATCTGTAATCCACTAACAACTCCCCCCCCAACAATCTGCTTTTTCCCCTCACTCTCCTCCCTATGACAGGAGGAGTGTTAGCAGTCCACTTCACCTTGAATGGCCCCTTGAAACATGTAACAACTACTTATGAAAAACAAACTGTTCAAATCTTGTGTTTAGCAGTGACACTTTGAGTTAGGTCTAGTCTACACTACATGCCTATATCAGTATAGCTATGTTGCTCAAGGGGTTGGAAAATCCACACCCCTGAGCGATGTAGTTATATTGACCTAACCCCCGCCCCCCCCCATGAAGACAGCACTATGTCAGTAGGAGAGCTTCTCCTGCCAACATAACTACTGCCTCTCAGGGAGGTGGATTAACTACACCAATGGGAGAGCTCTCTCCCTTCGTCTTAGAGAGTCTTCATTAAAGCACTTCAGCGGCGCAGCTGCATCGGGGTGCATTTGTGCTGATGCAGCATTTAAGTGTAGACTTGCCCTTAGTTTCCCAGACCTGAAGAACAGCTGTGCGTTCGCCTGAAAGCTTGTCTCTCTCACCAGCGAAAGTTGGTCCAATAAAAGATATTACCTCAGCTACCTTGTCACTCTAATATCCTGGGACCAACATGGATACAACAACACTGCATATCTCATAGTAATATTTATTCTTCTTTGAGTGCTTGTTCATGTCAATTCCAATCAGGTGTGCGCGCGTGCATGTGCACGGTAGCTGGAAGATTTTTCCCATTGCAGCATCCGTCAGGTTGGTCTGGGCGCCCCCTGGAGTCGCGCCTTCATGGCGCTCAATATAGAGCCCTGCCGTCCCGCTACCCACTCAGTTCCTTCTTACTGCCAGTGACGGTAGGCTGGAACTTCCCATAGCCCTTGCTTTAGCAAGCGTGTTCAACAGTTCTTTGTATATAGTTAGTTTATCTTAGTTGTTAGTGATTAGAGTTGTTGGGGGTCCCCCCCCTTTCGACTCCCCGGAGCCATGGTATGCCGCGGTCCCCGGTGTTTAAAAACTGTGTGGTCTGCGCAAAGTGCATGCCAAAGAGTGATCCACACTCCTCGTGCTTACGGTGCCTAGGGGAGGGCCACCAAAAGGATCGCTGTAAGATCTGCCATGAGTTCCGCCCTTAAAAGGGCTTGACAGGCTATACCCTAACGTCCATCAGCCTGTGTAACAAAGCGGCCTTTGGTGGGACACTACTGAGAGTATCAATTCAGGACAAATTGCTTAGAGCAGGGCAGTTACAGCCCAAGGCTGGGGGTCTCCATTACTAAGGCACACCAAACCAGCCAAACAAAGAGGACTTCAGTTTTACCCCACTGGCTAACCAGAAGTCATACAAGCAATTCCCTCAGACACTCCAGTTTCCCTGTATCACCACCAGCGCCACTGCTTATGGGGATGAATGCTTATGAAAACCAATACCCCAGTAAAAGAGAAAAGGTTCTCCTGATCCCAAAGGACCAAGCCCCAGACCCAGGTCAATATACAAGTCAGAGCTTACCCATAAATCACGCTGTTGCCAATCCTTTAGAATCTAACATCTAAAGGTTTATTCATAAAAAGAAAGAAATATAGATGAGAGTTAAAACTGGTTAATGGAATCAAATACATACAACAATTGCAAAGTTCTTAGTTCAGGCTTGTTTCAGGCTTGATGGGATTACTGCTGTTTTAAACCAATCAAATCTCTGGAGTACAAACATCCCAGCTTGGATGGGTCATTCAGTCCTTTGTTCAGAGCTTCAGTTTCAAGCACGGTTCCTCCAGAGGTCAGAAGCAGGATTGAAGACAAAATGGAGAAGATGCAGCTGCCTTTTATAGTCTCTTGCCATGCAGCCTGTGCTTCCTTTGTTTCAAACACAAGCTGCCCAGCACATGGCTTGGAAGCCTTAGAGTTCTCTCCATAGGCATGTCCCTGCATGCCTTGCTGAGTCATAAGGTGTATTTGCCTTCTCTCAATGGGTCAGTTGTATAGCTGATGGTCCTTAATGAGCCATCAAGCAGGCCAGGCAGTGCTGATGCCTCATCCAGCTTTCCTCCCGAAGGTTGTGTCATAGTTTCACATCAACCAGGACATCTTTCTCCCGGTATTGTACCCTAAGCCTCATTCCAGCGGCAGGGAGCAGAGGCTCCACTGTCTGGATGTCTGCAGGGCACTGGCCTTTTACATCAAGAGAACAAAATAGTTCAGAAAATTGGTCCAGTTATCCATGGCAGTGGTGGACAGAATGAAAGGTCAGCCTGTGTCATCACAACTCATCTTGTCATGGATAGCGTCCTGTATTCATGAGTGCTACAACCTGGCAGGTGTTCCTGCACCGCCAATCACTGCACACTCCACCAGGGTGCAGGCTTCATCAATAGCGTTCCTGGCTCAGGTTCCCACTCAGGAAATCTGCAGAGAGGCGACGTGGTCCACCATACACACTTTCACCACACACTATGCGATTACCCAGCAGGCCAGAGACGATGCGGCCTTCGGACGAGCAGTGCTCCAATCAGTGGACAACTCCGATCCCGCCTCCTGAATTTGGGCTTGTGAGTCACCTGATTGGAATTGACATGAACAAGCACTCGAAGAAGAAAAAACGGTTACTCACCTTCTTGTAACTGTTGTTCTTCGAGATGTGTTGTTCATGTCCATTCCAATACCCACCCTCCTTCCCCTCTGTCGGAGTAGCAGACAAGAAGGAACTGAGGGGGTGGCGGGTCGGCAGGGCTCTATATTGAGCGCCATGAAGGCGCGACTCCAGGGGGCGCCCGGACCGACCCAATGGATGCTGCTATGGGAAAAACCTTCCGGATACCATGCATGCGTGCGCGCACACACCTGATTGGAATGGATATGAACAACACATCTTGAAAAACAACAACAGTTACGAGAAGGTGAGTAACCATTTTTTTTTTCAAACTTACCAGTTGAGCAAAATATGCAAATTAAGAAATTTTAGAGTAAGTAAGGAATTCCCAATAAAAAATTACATCCTAAGAAAGATGTGTGGAAGAAAACAAGTCCTCACTCTGCGTTTGTTAGCAACAAGCCAGAGACAGTTTATTACAAGCAATTGCAAGGGAAGACTGCGGTTGGACCGGGGGCCCCCCCCCCGACCTTAGGCAGACCTTCCCCCTACAAGCAGTGTAAGACAAGTCTTTATACCTTCCCGTTACATACATCAACAGCTAACGGTTATCCTTTGTTTATACAAACGCCCTTCAAACACTACCTTATCTCAAGGTTTCTGCTTAAATCAGCATTCCATCCTTATCAATTAAAAGCAAGAAGCGAGGCAAGAAAAGCAAGGCGAGAAGCAGCATCTCTTACAACTCTCGTGTTGTTAGGGTTAGGGTTAGGGCTACCTTTCATTCTATTCTTAAATTGACTAAAACATTTGCCCTGCTTTTAATTCTGCTTCCACAGATGTAAAGTTCCACAATTATTTTACAAGTTAGCAACAGTTTACTTTAATGTTACACTTCAGCAGAATCTATGAGAGTGTAGCTATCAACCATGCCAAACCCTTACAGCAGTAAGGGTAAAGTAAAGTAAAAAACAGCATTCATCCAGCCCTTTAAAAAACTACTGGCAGTGGCATTAGTGATGTTTGTTATCCCTGATGTGGTGGAAATTCCAAAAGAATTACTCTGTAGTTAATTTGAATATTTTGGCCATAGAAATTCATGAGATCCAGTGCTTGTAGCTTAGCTTGAGTGTGGAGTCTTATTTATTAGATAGATGATACCACATCTCTGTGAGGTAGGTTATTTGATGGTACTACAAGGAATAAGTGTGGTGTAGGGATGTTGCTTCAGAGTCAAATTTAGCTATTTGAGTAATTCATTTCAGTCTTTTTTCATGTTATTAATTGATGTAGGAGTATCTGTGGCTTTTAAGTTTGCAGGTGCAACTTTGCTCCCACAGTTGCAAGCACAGTTTATCAATTTTTAGGCATTTAACTACCTGCTTTATTGTTGCAAACAGATACCTTGATGTTTGAATGATACTATTTGCATCCACAATGCATTGTGAGTGCAGTCATTTGCAGACACAGAATTGTTTCCACAAATTAGAGGCTGAGTTGAGACTTAATTTGTGATCAGGCTTTGCATTGTTTTAAGCCTATAAAAGATAGGCAAACTGTTGATTCTGAGGAATATTGTAGTGCCAGTTGCATCTCATAGGGTTCCCTTGTAAATGAAGAAGAATATTTTCCTCCCTTTTTCTCTCTCATCCCTAGGATCTAATATAAAATAAATATCTGACTTAGAGTTTTCTATAATAAATCATGCTGGAATTTTGCCACACTAAATAACTCTCCAGGCACTCCTAATACACACTCAGCATTGACTTTTTATTTTGCCAGGCAAAAGTCTTTCTCCTGTTAAAATATATTATATGTTTTTTCTAACTAAATATGAAGTGTTTGTTGTAGTCACCAACAGAACTACAGCTTATGAGACAGATGATGTTATACCTAGAATTATATTAACTTGTATGCAATTTAAAATAGAAATCACTGCAGCCATTAGAATGCTGTCAGTGAGAGCTATATGAAGAAAATTTCCTTCAGATACAATTTAATCCAAATAGCTTCAGACTGTGCACATTCTGATCATGCTAGAGCTCTTCAGAAATCTTTTTTGAAAAGATAATTGGAGGGGCACCTGCATTAATCATTGTCCTTCCAGCAGGGATTTGGTCAAAGTCAAATGATAACCAATGATGTGTGTGTTTGAAGGTTATAGATAAAACTAGACCTTAATTTGACTTTCCATCTGTGTGGGTTTCCCATTCTCCATCCACAGGAGAAGCACTTCTTAGGTGAAGGGCCTATCCCACAACTCCATTGTGGCTTACACCTCAGACAACCCACAGATTTTTGCCCTGAATCTATCCTATCCTTTTTAGAGCCCACTGGGATTCTTTCCCAACTAGTATCTTGTAGTCTGAGGGTCTTGGATCCCCCTTAGGTTGCTCTGTCCTCTGGGCCACGTAACTGGGGTATGGCAGTTTCTCCTCTGACTATATTTGGGTTGTCCTTGTACAGATACCCTTTGCTCCTTCACTCCCTTCTCCAGCTTCACCTCTACCCCAGTATTTTACACCTGGGTTCCACTCTCATGGTCTGTTAGAATTTGTCTAGGTTCTCTCTATCCTGTTTTTCCTCTGCCCCAGAATTTCCTTCTTGAGCCTCACTTTTTCTGGCTTGTTGTTTCCTGTCTAGGATTTACTTGTATCCCTCCTTGTGGACTCTGGGTGCCATGCGTGACCCTAGCTCCGTGTTTTCTACCCTCTATTGAGGTTCCTTCCACCAGGCTTCCCTTCATCTACTTAGAGGGAATGGGTTCCAATAAGTCCCTAAGACCATAGGATGGGGTAAAGTTTGTATTATCCCAACCCTTTTCCATTGGAACCTCCCATGTACTCCCAATGGGACTGTTGTCACTGGATAAGGTTCCCTCCCCATGTATGCCCTGTATGCCTAGAGTGTCCTCTACCCCCCCACCCAAAACCACTGGTTAAACCAGCGTGCTCCACACAAGCAAGCACTGGGCCACTGAATCATTAACCCCCATCTCATCTTTAGACCACTCTTAGAGAACTTGTTTTTACTCTCTTCTGAGAGCTTCCAGTAACCCCACTCCAGCTACAATATTCCCCCACTCCTCATTCCATATACGGGCAGTCCCACTTAATGTGACCTTTTCCTCTGAATGGGTAGCAGCTTATATCCTGGCTGGCTGAAGTGGCCTTCTCTTCTTCCTGTCTTGCACTTGTGGGCCTTACTGCTTGAGGGGTCCTTGCAGGTTAACAATAAGTGAATTCTGGGACCCAATCTCCTTTGAAGCATTCCCCTGTAGTGTCCAGCTCCTTATCCACTCAATATTCACAGAAATACCAGGTCTACTGGTCCCAAGGGAACAGTGTACACACCAGCTTGTATGATTCAACTCAGGATCAGCACTTTGATTAATACCACAGCACTGAGATTTATAGTGAAAATAAATTTATTATCAAAGATTCAAGAAATAGCGAGTGAGGATAATGGAAACAAAAGGTTTCTATATACACACAACAAAATCATTAAACTGTTAAACTTAATTAGACAGGACATTAACTTGTCTCACCAAAAGCATCTTCAACCAAGGCTGGTTATGATCCTGTTTTCATTAATGTAAACTCACTGCCCATTTACTTTCTAGGTGCAGGATGACAGGGTGTCTTCTTTGTTCCCCAAATATAATCCAGCAAGACTTTGAAGTATATCTCAAGGTTAGGTTTTCTTTCCCTGCTGTGTTTCTCTGTTAGTTCTTCTTCAAGGAGTGTTCCTGTGGATGCTCCACGTTAGGTGTCTTGGTGCCCTACACTTGTAACTGGAGAGTTGTAGTAGCAGTGCCCAGTTGGCCGTGCATGCGTGGAAGCCGTCTCGCACCGTCTCGCACCGCTCCGAGCGGTTATCTAGCATGCACAGCCAACTGTCCCCCAGTTCCTTCTCTACCACCTTTGGCTTGAGTCTCTGCACTTGTCCTTGTTGAACCTCATCAGGTTTCTTTTGGCCCAATCCTCTAATTTGTCTAGGTCCCTCTGTATCCTATCCCTACCCTCCAGTGTATCTACCACTCCTCCTAGTCTAGTGTCATCTGCAAATTTGCTGAGAGTGCAGTCCACGCCATCCTCCAGATCATTAATGAAGATATTGAACAAAATCGGCCCCAGAACCGACCCTTGGGGCACTCCACTTGAAACCGGCTGCCAGCTAGACATGGAGCCGTNAAGGCTGACTGACCTGTAGTTCCCCAGATCCTCCTTCTTCCCTTTTTTAAAGATGGGTACTACATTAGCCTTTTTCCAGCCATCCGGGACCTCCGCCGATCGCCATGAGTTTTCAAAGATAATGGCCAATGGCTCTGCAATCACATCCGCCAACTCCTTTAGCACCCTCGGATGCAGCGCATCCGGCCCCATGGACTTGTGCTCGTCCAGTTTTTCTAAATAGTCCCGAACCACTTCTTTCTCCACAGAGGGCTGGTCACCTTCTCCCCATACTGTGCTGCCCAGTGCAGCAGTCTGGGAGCTGACCTTGTTCGTGAAGACAGAGGCAAAAAAAGCATTGAGTACATTAGCTTTTTCCACATCCTCGGTCACTAGGTTGCCTCCCTCATTCAGTAAGGGGCCCACACTTTCCTTGACTTTCTTCTTGTTGCTAACATACCTGAAGAAACCCTTCTTGTTACTCTTAACATCTCTTGCTAGCTGCAACTCCAAGTGTGATTTGGCCTTCCTGATTTCACTCCTGCATGCCTGAGCAATATTTTTATACTCCTCCCTGGTCATTTGTCCAATCTTCCACTTCTTGTAAGCTTCTTTTTTGCGTTTAAGATCAGCAAGGATTTCACTGTTTAGCCAAGCTGGTCGCCTGCCATATTTACTATTCTTTCTACACATCGGGATGGTTTTTTCCTGCAACCTCAATAAGGATTCTTTAAAATACAGCCAGCTCTCCTGGACTCCTTTCCCCCTCATGTTATTCTCCCAGGGGATCCTGCCCATCAGTTCCCTGAGGGAGTCAAAGTCTGCTTTTCTGAAGTCCAGGGTCCGTATTCTGCTGCT